>JABWHU010000190.1:16511562-16563307 GCA_014189135.1 Dicerorhinus sumatrensis harrissoni | reverse complement strand
GTCGGTGCACGCCCGGGATCCGAACCGGCGAACCCCGGGCCGCCGCAGCGGAGCGCGTGCACTTAACCGCTTGCGCCACCAGGGCGGCCCCACCTTCCTTTTACTTTTAAACCTACAAATATCACTATATTTGAAGTGAGTTTCTTGTACACAGCACGTAATTGCATCATGTTTTTCTATCCATTCTGCCAAACTCTTTTTTTTTTGTGAGGAAGATCAGCCCTGAGCTAACATCCATGCCAATCCTCCTCTTTTTCCTGAGGGCGACCTGCCCTGAGCTAACATCTATTGCCAATCCTCCTCCTTTTTTTCCCCCAAAGCCCCAATAGATAGTTGTATGTCATAGTTGCACATCATTCTAGTTGCCGTATGTGGGATGCCACCTCAGCATGGCAGGACAAACGGTGCGTCAGTGCGCGCCGGGGATCCGAGCCTGGGCCGCCAGTAGCGGAGCGCATGCACGTAACCACTAAGCGGCGGGGCCAGCTCCTTAATTCATATTAAAAGAAGGAATCTTGGAACATTAAGAAAGAAGAGAGAGCATGGAAAGAGCAATAATACGGATAAATACAATAGACTTAGCTCCTCTTAAGTTTTCTAAATTATGTTTGACAGTTCAAGGAAAATTTTGACCTTATTAATGTGGTTCTCAATGTGTGTGGAGAAAATATTTAACACAAGTACATTATAAATAAGGAGAGTGAAGTGATGCAATGGGAAGTAAGATTTCCACATTTTGCTCAAACTGGTAAAATGTATCTGACAAGGGACTCACACCTAGAGTATACAAAAAACTCTGAACCTCAGCAATATAAAAATGATGAAATTGGAAAATGGGTGAGAGACAGACAGTTCACCACAGAGGGCTATATGGATGGTAAATAAGCACATGAAAAGATTTCCAACATCATTAGGCATTAGGGAAGTGCAAATTAAGAACACAATGAGATATCACTACACACCTGTCACAAGGGTTGAAATAAAAAAGCAGTGACACCACCAAATGCTGGCAAGGATGTAGAGTAGCTGGATCTCTCATGCGTTGCTGGTGGGAATGTAAAATGGAACAGTCACTGCAAAATAGTTTGGCAGCTAGTTAACAAACTAACATAAACTTACCATACCACTCAGTACTTGCACTTCTGGGCAATTGTGTTTACACAAAATTTATGTCCACACAAAACATGTACGCAAATTTTTATAATAGCTTCATTTGTAATAGCCCCAAACTGTAAATGACGAAAATGTCCTTCAATAGGTAACTGGTTAAAAAAACCTTAGTACATCCAAACTTTGGAATATTACTGAGCAATAAAGAGGAACAAACTATTGATACATGCAACAACTTAGACGAAACTCAAGGGTATTATTAAAGAGTGAAAAAGAGCCAATCTTAAAAGGTCATATAGCTTATTAATCCTTTCATCTAACATTCTCAAATGACAAAATTAAAATGAGATGAGAACAGATTAATGATTTCCAGGGGTCAGGGTGGTAGGGGAGGGGAGTGGTGACTATAAGGGGTAGCACCAGTGAGGCCTGCATGGAATCTGACATCTGTGATAGCATAGGTCTGTATCTTGATTGTAGTGGTTCTTACATGAATCTACACCTGTGATAAAATGACATAGAGCTACATACACACACCAATATCAAAATCCTAGCTTGATGTCATAGAATAATTATGTAAGATATAACCATTGAAGGAAAACTGGGTGAAGGATACATGGGACATCTCTATACTTTCTTTGCAACTTCCTGTGAATGTATAATTATTTCAAAATAAAAGTGAAAAGCCTGCTTGCAGTTGTGTGAAGGTCAAGTGAGTAAACATATAAACTTCCCAGCAAATGGCCAGGTATTAAATTAGTGCTCATCAAGTGGCCATAATAACACATGCAAATAATACATTGAAGGCATGTAATATTGGTTGATTGACTGATTCATTTCATTATTTGTCCATTTATATCCTTTCCCAAGGAATACTCAGCCCAGCTGAGTTCCCTGACTCCATCTCCATTACATCACCAGTGAAGAAGGGACTCCTTGTGGTCTGGGGACAAAGCATGGTGGACCTGTGGCTCTGACCCTTTTGCTCTGCCACTGTCTGCACACACTGCGATGATACACGGCTGATGCTGAAAGACGGAAATTACTTTGCTTTACTTACACTGGAGTTGCCTCCAGATTATTTTTCTGCGACTGGTGCAGGCTGATTACCAAGTCCTCTCTGTGTGGTTCCTTCCAGTGGGGGAATTTATAGCTGGTGCCTAAGGGATTAATCAATACTGGATCCCTTGGGAATCTGAGGTTCCGGGGCTGAGATGGAATTGGAAAAAACGACGTTCCGTAATTATTTTCTGCTGAAGAAAAGTTCAGATATCCAGGGGCGGGAATATTATTTTTGTGTTACTGCCATTAAGGACTTCTTGCTTTCGTTTTTGGGATTTGTCCTGCTTCTGACAAATTGCTTTTTATCCTGCTTCCCGCTCTCCCTCTCTGCTTCTCTCCCTCTCCTTCCTCTCTACCTATTTCCTCCTTCCTTCTCTCCCTTCTTTCCTTCCTGCTTCCTTTCCTTCCAGCCTTTCTGTTTCATTTTTTTTTGAATGTATAACAAAGCATCCCCGTAGTAAACAATGCAGAAGTGCAACAGCTCATAGAGTGAAAACCAAGTCCTCCTCTCTCCCTCCCTTCCCAGCCTACAGTTTCTCTCCCTGGAGATCACCACTGTTACAACCTTCTGTTATTTTTGCAGATATAAAGCTTGCATTGCATTTGTAAAAATATTCATATTTATATTCTATCTTCCTTCCCTATACAAGTGACAGCATATTATGCACATTGCTCTGGAGCTTGCATTTCACTTAATATTTCTGCATGGTCTGTATGGAAGGAGAAATCTCCCTCTTTTTAATGGTTGTATTATATTTTATTGAACAAGCTGCATTCCTTAATTCCTTTAATCTGACTTGCCCCCTCATTGGTAGACAATTACGGTTTCCAATCTTTACTAGTAAAAACAATGTTATAATAAATATATTAGTATGATTATATCTTTAGGATTAGAAGATATTTAGGAGAGAAATCAAGAGTATGATCATAGTAAATTTGGGTAGATATTGCCCAACTGCCTTCCAGAGAGAAACTCTATCAATTTAAATCACTTCTGGCAAATCTAGAGTGACTATTTCTCCAAATCTGCTCTCACACACTGCTAAGACACTTTTATTGTACTTTGTCATTATGATAGGTGAAAAACAGTATATTTTAGTTTTGTCTTTTTCTTCTGAGTCAGGTTGAGCATCTTTCCATATTTCTAAAAAAAATTAGCATTTCTTTTTCTATGAACTATCTGTCTGTATATAGCACCCTCTTAAAAAGTATTTTGCTTGCTTTCACATTGATATTTTGAATCAAGTACCCTTTCTTATAAGAGTTGCAAATATTTATTTCTCAATATTAATTATTTTACTTTGCTAATGGTGTATTTTGCCATACAGAAAACTTGGATTTTTACACAGAAAATTTATTTGGTGTTTTGTATCATATTTATAAAGGCCTTTTTCACTCCAAAAGTTTTAAAAATTTAGTATTTTCTGTTATTGTCTTTAAAGTTTAATCTTTAAATTTAAATCATTGAGCCATTTTAAATTTATTTTTATGTCATGTGTGAAATAAGTTTCCAGTTTTACTTCACCCCAAATACCTAGTCATTATTTCAATACTGTTTATTATATAATCCATCTATGCCCCATGACTGCAATGTCACCATTATCGCATAATATCTCATGCATTTGGGCCTATTCCTGGACTTTCATATCTGTTGTATTGATGTTTTCTGTCTCTTCATGTTTTAGTACCACACAATTTTACTATAGCTTTATAGTTGGCAGGGTTATTTTCATCATATTATTCCTTTTTATGCCCTAAAATTATCTGACCACTACTGCTTGTCATTTTTTTTCATATGAAGTGCAGGACCAGTTTGTAATTTAACATCACCCAACAAAATGTTCTATTTATTGGGTTCATATCAAATTTATAGATTAACCTACAAGGAATTGTCAAAGAGTGGGGGAACATTTTGATTTACTGAAGTGTGATTTTTATAGATTTCTTGATAAGATCTTGCATGTTTCCTGCTAAGTTTATTTTTAGGTCTTTCCAAAGAGAAATTTATTTATATATTATATTATATTATAACATATCATATCATATCATATCATATCATATCATATCATATCATATCATATCATATCATATCATATTGTTCGTAACAGTTGATTCTCCAGGTTTTCTAGAAAAGAATTATGCCATCTTTTTTATTTTCTCTTTCTTTTTATTTATTTTTTCCCCCCAAAGCCCCAGTAGATAGTTGTATGTCATAGATGCACATCCTTCTAGTCGCTGTACATGGGACGCGGCCTCAGCATGGCTGGAGAAGCGGTACGTCGGAGCGTGCCTGGGATCCAAACCCGGCCGCCAGCAGCGGAGCGCGTGCACTTAACCACCAAGCCACAGGGCCGGACCGTATGCCATCTTTAAATAAAGATATTTAAAAAAATTGTCTTTGTTAGGATATAATTTACATACAATAAAACATATTCATTTGAAGTGTATCGTTTTTTGAGTTGTAACAAATGTTTATATCCATTCAATCATCACCAGATTAAAAATGTAAAATATTTTCATCATCCAAAAAAAAATCTCTTGTGCCTTTTCCAAGTCATTAACCCTCTTCACAGGTAACCACTGATCTGATTTCAGATTCAGCCCTGTTGTTGTTTGTATTAGTAATCTATTCATTTTTATTACTGTATTGTATTCCATTGAATGGATGGTCTACAATTTGTTTACATATTTACTTCACAGTTGATGAACATTTTGATTGTTTCCATGTTTGGCTATTATGAACATTTTTATACAAGTCTTTGGGTGAACATATATTTTCACTTCTTGTGAATAAATAAGTAGGAGTGGAATTGATGGATCACATGGCAAGTGTTTTATTATTTCTTTCTTTCAGTTGGCTTTGGGTTTCATTTGCTTTTTTTCTAGTTTCTTAAGGTGTAATATTTGGTTATTGATTTGATCTATTTCTTCAGTTTTAATGTGGACATTCATAGCTATAAATTTCCTTCTGAGCACTGCTTTCATTGCATCTCATAAATTTTGTTATATTGTGTTTTATTTTTCATTCATCAAAGTATTTTCTAAATTTCCCCTGTGATTTCTTCTTGGGCCCATTGGTTGCTTAAGAGTGTGTTGCTTAATTTCCACATATTTTTGAATTTTCCAGGTTTTCTTTTGCTTTAGATTTCTAGTTTATTTCCATTGTGGTCAGAGATAATACTTTGTATGATTTCAATCTTTTAAAGTCGATTGAGACATGTTTTGTAGCCTAACATATGGGTTATCATTGGAGAATGTTCCATGTGCACTTGAGAAGAGTATTTATTCTGCTTTTTTATGGTGGAGAGTTCTATAGATTTCTGTCAGGTCTACTCAGGTCTAGTGTTGTTCAAGTCCTCTATTTCCTTAAGGATCTTCCATATGGATTTTCTATCCATTGTTGAAAGTAGGGTATTGAAGTCTCCAACTATTATTGTAGAACTGTCTATTTATCCTTTCAATCCTGTCAATTGTTGCTTCACATATTTTGGGACACTTTGTTAGGTAGGTATATATGTATAATTGTTATATCTTCTTGATGAGTGGCCCTTTTATTAAGATATAATGTTCTTCTTGGTCTCTTGTAATAATTTTTGACAAAGTTTCTTTTGTCTGATATAAATTTGTCACCTCAGCTCTCTTTTGGTTACAATTTGCATGAAATATCTTTTTCCATCCTTTCACTTTTAACCTGTTGTGTCTTTGGCTTTAAAGCAAGTCTCTTGAAGAAAGCATATGGTTGGGTCATTTTGAAAAAATTCATTCTGCTGGTCCCTTCCCTGAGATTGGAGAATTCAATCTATATATGTTTAAAGTAATTACTGATAAAGGACTTATTTCTGCCATTTTTGTGTTTTCCATGTCGTATGTTTTTTTGGTCCTAATTTCTTCTATTACTGGTTCTTTTTGTTTAATTCATTTTTTGTTTACCATTTTAATTCCTTTATCATTTCTTTTTTTCCTATTTTAAAAGTTATTTTCTTAGTGGCTACGCTGAGAATTAAAATTAACATCTTAAATATATAACAATCTGTTTCTGAATTAATATTTAATTAGCTTCAGTGATATACAAAATCTCTGCTCCTATTCAGTTCTGATTCCCTTTATGTTGTTATTGTCACATATTACATCTTTGTACATTGTGTGCCCATTAACAAATATTTATAATTATTGGTTTATGTATTTGTATTTATAAATCATATAGGAAAACAAAGGAGAGTTATAAACCAAAAATACAATAATACTGGCTTTTATAGTTATCTATATGGTTACTTACCTCTGTCTTTTATTTCACCATATGGCTTCAAGTTACTGTCATCTGTCGTCCTTATCAGCCTGAATGGCTCTCTTTAACATTCCTTATAGGGCAGGTCTATGTGTGACAAAATCCTTCAGCTTTTGTTTGTCTGGGAATATCTTCATTTCTCCTTCATTTTAGAAAGAGATTTATGCTGAATATAATTTTTGTTTGACAGTTTTTCCAACACTTTAGGTATGTCACCCCCCACAGCTTTACGGCCTCCATGGTTTCTGAGGGGAAATTGGCTGTTAATAGTTTTGAGACTCTCTTTTATGTGATGAGTCACTTTCTGGCTGCTTTCGAGGTTCTCTCTTAGTCTTTGATCTTTGGCAGTTAGGTTGTATATTGTCTAGGAGTGAATCTCTTTTCATTCATTCTATTGGTACTTCATTGAGCTTCTTGGCTGTGTAGATGAATATTTTTCATTATATTTGGGAAGTTTTCAGTCAATATTTCTTCAAATATGCCTTTTGTCCCTTTTTCTCTCTCTCCTACTTCTCAGATTCTCGTTATTTTTATGTTGGTTTGCTTGATGGTGTTTTATAGGTGCCGGGGAGTCTGTTCATTTTTCTTCATCCTTTTTTCTTTCTGTTCTTCAGATGGGATTATCTCAATTAACTTAGCTTCAAGTTAACTGATTCTTTTTTCTGCCTTCTCAAGTCTGCTGATGAGTCTCCCGAGTAAATTTTTCATTTCAGTTATTTTACTTTTTAACTCTAGAATTTCTATTTTTAAAAATAATTTCTATCTTTTTATTGATATTCTCTTTTTGGTGAAACATAGTCTTAAAGTTTCCTTTAGTACTTTAGAAATTATTGTCTTTTTTTTTTTTTAGTTTTTTAAATATATTTAAAATAGCTGATTTAAAGTCTTGTCTAGTAAGTCTAATGTCTGTGCTTTCTCAGGGACAGTTTCTATTGACTGTTTTTTTCCCCTGTGTGGGCCATACTTCTTTCTTTGCATGTCTCACAATTTTTTCTTTTGTTGAAACTCAATATTTAAAATAATATAATGTGGCAGTTCTGGAAATCAGATTATCTTTCTCCTCAGCATTGTTATTGTTGATGTTTGTTGTCATTGTTGTTAATGTTTATTTGTTTAGTGACTTCTCTGAACTAATTCTGTGAAGTGTGTATTCTTTGTCATGTGTGGCCACTGAAGTTTCTGCTCAATTAGCTTAGTTGTCAGCTTATGATTGGAAAGAGATTTATTTAAATGCCTGGGACCAAAAAGTTGCTCAATATTTGCTAAGGCTCTCCGAGTGTGTGTCAGGGAATGCCTTCAATTCTCAGGCAGATTACAATTCCACCTCAGCCTTCATTTGCTGCTTGAGAATAGCCTCAAGATTAGCCAGAGTACATGCTTACGACTTCCTTAGTTCAATTCTGAACATGCACACAACCGCTATGGAGCTCATGGTCTTCAAGATTCTCAAGAATATATTGGAACTTTTCAACACCCCTTATAAATATTTAATTCCTGAGATTCTTGTTTTAAACTTTTTGGTTTGTCTACTGTTTGCTCCAACTCATACCTACATCGTTAGGCAGCTGCAATGTTAAACAATTAATTATCCATGATTGTTTTTGACCAATGACCTCAGGAAAAAGGTTCTTCACATTGGGTGAACTTACAGTCAGGACAAATAATGACAGCCTTGCAAGTCGGGAGTTCCAGAGAAACACCACATGGACCAAATCATAACATTCTCTGTCAATAGGAATTTGAAAGTTCTCCAACTCTGATCTGCTCCAATTGGCTGCCAGGCTGCTGCCTTTTTAACCTGATTGCCAAGTGTTGATTTTTAGGGCGTCTATGGAGCTGGGAAGGGGAGAATGTGAATAGTGCACATTAAAGCACCTCAAAGATTGCTGTTCTTACTGAGACTCAACTCTTTGTCTTGAATAAATGCTCCCTGGATTGCTGCAAGTCTCTGTTTAATTTCCAGAGTTCTGAAAAAGTTGATTGTGACAGTTTTTATCTATTATCTATCTATCTATCTATCTATCTATCTATCTATCTATCTATCTATCTATCTATCTATCTATCTATCTATCTATTTCTCTATCTATCTATCTATCTATTTATTGCCAGTGTTCTAGTTGCTTTTAAGGAGAAGTTAATTTTCAGAGGACCTTGCTCTGACATTTGCACTGTTATCACTTGTCCATTTTTAAATGGGCATTCTCATTATTGGGTTGTAAGTGTTCTTTATATATTCCGAATACAGAACCTTTGTCATAAATATGTATAATTTTCTCCCAGTTTGTGGCATACTTTTTCATTTCTTTGATGTCTTTAGAAAAGCAGAAGTTTTAAATTTTGATGAAGTAAATACATCAATTTTTTAATTATATGGTTTGTGCTTTTGGTTTCCTATCTAAAAAGTCTTTGATATTTCAAGGTCATGGAGATTTTCTTCTATCTTTTCTTTTAGAAATTTTTAGTTTTAGCATTTACAATTTGTATGCAATATACACTATGTGTATGTGATACTTTCCAAATTAATTTTTGTGTGTAGTGTGAGATAAGGGTTGGGCTTTCTTTTTTTCTGTTTGGCTATAGAGTTCAGCACTTTTTTTCTTTTTTGCTGAGGAAGATTGGCTCTGAGCTAACATCTGTGCCCATCTTCCTCTATTTTGTATGTGGGATGCCTCCACAGCATGGCTTGATGAGCAGTGCATTGGTCCATGCCCAGGATCTGAGCCTGCAAACCCCAGGCCGCCAAAGAGGAGTGTGCAAACTTAACCACTGCACCACTGGGCTGGCCCCCCAGCACCATTTTTTTTGAAAATTCAGTCATTTCATCATAGAATTGGCTTGGTACCTTTGTTGAAAGTCAATTTACCATTATATGTTACTCCATTATTTTACCCTCTATTTTGTTCCATTGGTCAATATATCTATCCTTATGTTATTTCTAGACCGATTTGTTTACTATACTTTTATAGTTAGTCTTGAAATCAGGTTGTGTATGTTCTATATCTTTGGTCTTTATTTTAAAAGTTTTTTTTGGCTATTATATGTTTTTTGCATTTCCAAATAAGTTTTAGAATCAGTTTAAATCTCTACAGAAAATCAGTTGGTATTTTTGTTGAGATTTCATTGAAAATATAGATCAACCTGGAAAGAATTAATATTTTAACAGTATTGGGTTCTCCAATCATTAAACACAGTATATCTTTCTGTTTATATAGGATTCTTTGATTTTTCTCATAAATGCTTGTAGTTTTCTTCATACAGATGTTATACATATTTTGTTAAATTTACCTCTAAATGTTTCATACTTTCGGATGCTAACGTAAATAGTATTTAAAAATTTTGTTTCCACTTTCTGCTAGTGTATAGAATTAAGATTGATTTTTCTTCTATCATATTTAGTTTGTTGTTTTTCTATTATATTTAGTCTAATGATTTATGTATACTAATTTTTTGTCTAGCCAAATTATTGACTTCTGTTGTTTATAACAGTTAATTCTCCTGGAATATCCAGAAAAAAATCTTGCCATCTTCAAATAATAATTTTTACTCCTTCTTTTTGATTTATACTCCTTTCAAGGATTTCTATAGTCTAAAGGCTTTGATCAGTAGCTTCAGAATAATCTTAAGAATAATTTTGAGCGAGGTCATCTTTTTCTTGTTCCTGACTTTAAAGGAATGCTCTCAGTGTTTTCCCATAGGTATCTTATTGTTAAAAATTTTTTTCAACTTGATCTGTCATGGACTGGAAGAGGTGAATTAACATTTACTATTACTATTGTGTTTCTTTTGTCTATGTATTTACTAATTTTTTTCACTTTATGAATACTAAATACTATGGGTATAGTGATTCTCCCTAAATATTTTACATTTCTGCATAGTCCAGTTCCTCTAAGAAAAGGCTTTTATAGCCATTATATTTAAGGATGCTTGTATCAGCGTAGTAAAACATAGAGATATCTCCTTCCCTGGAGATGGTCCAGTGTAGTAAACATAAAGTCTTCTTCCTTCTCTGGAAAGGATTTGCTTACGTTCCAGAGTAGATGTTTCTCTCTACAGAGGGGAGTATGGACAGGTCACCAGTAACCTTATATAAGATCAGAGTGTCCTAATATTGGGATTCTCCTCTTGTAATGGACCCTGCTGCATGGTCTGCTACCAGCTTGTTTCTCTTGGTATTGTTTGGGTTATGATTGGCTCCCTATCCCAGAGTTCCTGTCTTAGCCCATAGATTTGGAACTTGTGGGAATGTTGGGAAAGGTAGTTCACTTTCATCCTGTCAATCCTCCCACTAACTTCTCCCTATGGTTTAAATAACTAACGAGATTGGGAGAAGAAATTGAAAAAGCAATGTCAGACTTTTTGTTTACATTGCCTTTTCATAGAATGGGTGTGTGTTTGATCATTTTATTAAAAAATTCAAGATGGTAAGAACACTAGGGTCTGAGTCCTTATTTGACTTCTAGACGTAAGCTTAGAGTCCTGCATCTCTCTTCGTTCTTGGAGATTGAGAGGCATAAAGCATCAATTCTGGAAAAAAGAATCTGCTCTGTAGCACGAAAACTTGCACTGGATTTTGTTTTCCTAAGATGTACACCTGTAAGGGGATATATCTGGAGATTCAAGTTATATTTACCAATGATAAGATTGGTATGCTCCACATCTTCCTGACTCCAGTGTCAATTTCCTAATTGTTTAGGGAACATGTAGGGAAGGAGAGACACTGGCCTCAAATGTCCTCAAATCAGTGTGGATTCACTCAACTATCTTTTTCTCCTTCTCTTCTTTTCTGTACATTTCCTCCAAAAAATGGCTCTTTCAAAAATTTTTTTCTACAATAATAAAGTAGCTTAGTTATTCAAAAATGGCAAGAGTACAGTACCTCTTAGGAGAAGACAGAAAAGGTTTTTATCCTGGCAGATTCCTTATACTCTCTTTGATAGAGGGATTTATACACTGTCAATTGTGCATTTCTCCTTAATTTACATTTCTTTTCTTTTTTAATGTTGGGAATTTGAAAAGAGGCTTCTCAAAATGGGCAAAAGCAATATCAAAGATCTTCTTTTCAGATGTTTTCTCTTTAAGAAACACGTGAATTAGAATCTTATTTATTTAATCATTTGAGACATTTTTCAATATCTTTCAGATGCTATTGATATAATTAAGGAATGCCTTTGTATCTCACAAACATTTGCCACATCTTCTGCTATTGACAAATGAGAGAGAACGGTTGGCTTGCTTGTTGAACCATGTTGAGTTAGAAATCAATGTTCAAACTGGAAGTGCTTCTTTCCAGTCTCTTTTTGGGCTTCCCTCACATCCTTGTTTCTCAGGCTGTAGATGAGGGGGTTTAATATGGGGATCATAATGCCATAAAACACAGAAGCCATTTTTTCTTGCTCTTGAGACTTCTTCGTCCCATGGTGCAGATACACGTAAGAGAGAGTCCCGTAGAAAATGGTGACTGCTGTCAGAGGGGAGGCACACGTAGAGAAGGCCTTTTTCCTCCCTGCAGTAGAAGACATCTTCAGGATGGCAGCCAGAATATATATGTAGGAAATGATGATAACCAACACAGTGAATGTCAAGTTAAACCCCACAAAGACTGTTAGTAGCATGACATTGAAGTAAATATTGGAGCATGAGAGGGCAAGAGTTGGGGGTTCATCACAGAAAAAGTGGTTAATTTTATTGGATTTGCAAAAGTTCAATGCGAAAATAAAACTTGTGTTTACAGAGGCATTTAGGAAACCCATGAAGTATGAACCAGCTAAGGGTTGAATGCAGACTCTCTGGGACATGACTGTTGGATAGCGGAGTGGATTACAGATGGCCACATAACGATCTACTGCCATAGCAGCGAGAATATAGCAGTCACTAGTTGCAAAAGCACCATAGACTAGTAATTGCCCTATACATCCTATGAATGAGATTGACTGCTTTGTCCTCACAAAGTTTCGCAGCATCTTGGGAGTGACAGCAGAGGTGTAGCAGAGATCAACAAATGCCAGGTGTTGGAGAAAGAAGTACATAGCTGTGTGAAGGCAAGAATCAATCTTGATTAGTAGGATCATGCCAATATTACCCACTAGGGTGGCCACATAGATCAGTAGAAATACTATGAAGAGAATATGCCAAGACTTGTGTTGGCCAGCAAATCCCAGGAGAATGAATTCAGTCACTTCAGTGCCACTGTTTTGTTCCATGCCTAGCAAAGATTAAATATGTTGAACCTTGACATTTGCATTTCATAAATACATCTATTAGGGGATATATAAAAACATACTTTTTAAAACGATGCTTTCTTCTATGCTCTATACATTTTAATTAATATATCCCAATTTACATAAATACAAATCATTATGTATGAAAATTTTGACTTACCCATAGAGTTCTATATGATCTTGCTCTAATTTAGTTCCATATTCTCATCTTACTCTTTTTGCCTCCTAACTAATACTGTTCTGGCTATCATGGACTCATGGACATGTAGATTCCTTTACAGAAGTGTTTATTACAGTATCTACGGTAACAGATCATTTTGTTTGTAAAATTTGCAAATGTAGTGCCCCAATATTTTTGTAAAAAGCAGTAAAAAGGTCTCAGCATTGTCAAAATTCTGTAATAGTTTAAATTCTCAATCTCACTTTCGGTAGTTATCTCACCATAGAGTACAAACAGAGAATCCAAGGATTGGTGCTGGTCCATGGACCACACATTGAGTAGCATGCTCTATGGTGTCCATCTATTATAATTTACCTATATAGTTTCCTAGTGATGCCTACAGCCTGTCTCCACCACAAATAATTCAGTGTGAAAATTTTTCTAGGGCATACTATTAGGGACAAAAATTTTGAGTCTGAGAGTACACACACGTTTAACTTGACTAAGTATTTCAGACCACTTTCCATAATGGATGCACCAGTATACACTCCGACTAATTGTGCATAGGAGTTCCCATATTTTCACTTCCTTGTGAACATTGGTATTTTCCTAACATTTTTTGGTCAGAAAAATAGGTATAAAGTGATGTTTCATTTTTATTAATTTATTTTTCTAAGCAGAAATAAATTTGATTATTGTCTAATATTCTTAAAATTTGGGATGCTATTTTTCTGTAAATTGCCTCTTCATATTTTTTCCCAATGTTTCTATGAGTTATAGATGCTCTTTTTAATCTAGATTTGAATACTTTGTTGTTGACAAGTTTGTCTCACATTCTGTCATCTATTAACTTTGTTTATGGTGTCCTTCATTGATGAGAAATCCTTAAATTCTAAATCTTTTTTTTTTATAATTTTATTTATTTATTTATTTTTTTCCCCCAAAGCCCCAGTAGATAGTTGTATGTCAGAGTTGCACATCCTTCTAGTTGCTGTATGTGGGACGCGGCCTCAGCATGGTGGGAGAAGCAGTGCGTCAGTGCATGCCTGGGATCCGAACCCGGGTCGCCAGCAGCGGAGCGCAGGCACTTAACCACTAAGCCATGGGACCTGCCGGAGAAATCCTTAAATTTGAAATAATAATTCATCATTTTTTTGCCTTATAGTTTGTTCCTTGGAAAAAAAAAATTGAATAAAGTCCATTCCTGCCTGTAGCTCATTTACCCAGGAGAGTCAAATATAATCATAAAACTTATTTTCCTTCTTGTACTGGGTCGCTGATACATGGTGTTTGTTGAACCATAATATTTTATACCATATATATAATTTAAAAATAGTTATTTTGTGTTTAGTCTTTATATATTTTTTTAGCAAAAGCAGACTAAGTGGATAGAGAGTGATAGTTATTGGTAGGTGTGTGTGTGCATGTGAAATAATAAAATATTTTTAAACCATTAAATGATTTTACTTGTTATTTTAAAATTTTCTCACACAAACACTTGGCTAAATTATGTTATAGGAAAGTTCTACCAAATATTTATGGAACAGCTAATTCTAATATTATATAAACATTTTCTGAAAATCACAATAAAAAACATTTTCCAGTTCATGTCAATATAACATTGAAACCAAAATAAATAAAATATGTAAAAAGAAAATTGGAATCAATCTCATTTGTGAAAGTATAGAGGCAAACAGCCTAAAAAATACACATTCATTAACCATATCCATCCATGTATTAAGCAAACAATTGCTAGGGTCTCAAGGAGGCTCTAGTAAATTGCTATTCTCTTCCTTTTCCAAGATTTGAACAAGTTGAGAAATAAAAGATAGTGTATATATGGAGATCATAATATCACCTTTAGACACGTGGGGGAAGACTTAAATTTTATTGAAGTCAAATTAGTTGTTTCTAATGATCACCATAAGTAAACAGGTTTATCTATCCAGTCTTGGTGGCAGTGACTGGGGCATTCTTCTTGCATATTGTGGGGAAGTGCCTCTGAAATGCAGGGAAAGGAGGGATCCAGCAGGAAGGCTGCTTCTGAGGATAAGGATAGAGCAGGGCATGCCAGGTTGTTCTCAGATTTACCAATTAGATATGTCACTCCACCTTTCCAGGAACTGAGTGAATAAAATGGTGAGAGGAAGGACACGATTACACAAATTAAGCTCCTTTTGCAGGAGACAAACTTCAGAAGCAGGGAAAAAGTATTTTCCAACAGCAATCAAGACTTATTTGTATTTATCAAGGGAACGAAAGTATTTTTTTAACATTGGAAGTTTTCTTGATAATTTGTCATATTAAACATTAAAAGAAAAAAATCATATGATCTTTTCAATAGATCAAGAACAAGCATTTGGTAAAATTCAATAAACTTTCATGATATAATAGAACAAAATTGAAAAGAGGTGGGAAGTGTCTTAACTTGATGAAGGTTATCTACCACATTGAAGGACTAAACATTATATAGTTACTAATAAATCATGAGACGCAGTGCCTATAAATTAAGAGACAAGACAAGGATGCCTGTTATGACTGAATCTATCCAATATTTTTCTGAAGTCCTGGGGAGGGCAATAGGATATGCAGAGAAATTAAAGGTAAAATGATTATAAAGGAAGAAGCACAACTATTTTTATTTTTAG
Organism: Dicerorhinus sumatrensis harrissoni; assembly: GCA_014189135.1. NCBI lineage: Eukaryota > Metazoa > Chordata > Mammalia > Perissodactyla > Rhinocerotidae > Dicerorhinus > Dicerorhinus sumatrensis. The sequence goes on along the minus strand of JABWHU010000190.1, from coordinate 16,547,824 downwards.
TTAATGTAATTGTCTCTGTAGGAAATTGTAGAGAATTGACAGATAAATTCTTAGTGAATCTACTAAAGGCACTTGATACTAGTTTAATATATAAAAATCCATTGCATTTCTGTTTACCAGAAATAATTAAAATAATGTTATTAAAATTTTTATTTACAGTAACAACAAAAATAAAGTACCTAGATGTAAATCTAAGAATGTTCATGATCCTTATTGAGAAAATAAAGCTTTGTTTAAAGGCTTGAAGAAGACCAAACACAGACCAGGATCATGGGTAGAAACTCAATGTTGTAAACATTACATTTTACCCTGTATTAATCTACAAATTCAATGTAATTCCAATCAAATACTTGAGAGAATTTTGTGTGAACCTTGATGAACTTATTATGAAAGTTATATGGAAATGAAAAGAACTAAAAATAGCTAAGACAATTTTAAAGAAAAGTAAGGTGAGAACTTGTCCTACTGGATATCAGAATTTATTATGAAGTGATAATAATAAAGACGATGTGGTACTAGTGCGAGGGTGGACAAATACATCAATGGAACTGAGAAAAGGAAATTATAAACAGGCCCACAAGTCTATAGAAGCTTTATGTGTGAACACTGTACACGTACACCAGTGAAAAATGGCCCAATAAACTGTGGTGCTATAAATGCTTATACATATGGAAAAATAATACTGTATTCTTACTTTGCATTTTACAAAAATAAATTCCAAATGGATTAAAGCTTTAAATTGTAAAGCTTTGAGAGGAAAGTTTAGCAGAGTATCTATGACTTAGGTATGCAGAAAAAAATTTATACAAGATCAATACGCAAAACATAAAACATTAAAAATTCAACTACATCTAAATGAAAAAACACTAACATTATAAAAAAGAAAAGAATATATACTGACTGGAATTTTACTCAGGGAAATTTGTTTGCAACACATACAAATGTAAAACAATTAGCATGCAGTATACATAAAGTAATTTCTATAAATAACCCTAATGGAAAAATGCACAAAAGACACAAATAGGGTAATTATAGAAGAGAAAACCTAAACGGTCAATAGAAATATGAAAATATACACAACTCACTAATAATCAGTAGTTTATATTAATACTGCACTGAAATACAATTTTTCACTCCTCAATCTAAAATGCAAAATTTATGAGAGTGGCTTTCTTGTGGGAAGGTAAATTAATGCAGTCATGTTGGAGACAAATTTGGAAATATTAGTAAAATTAAATATATGCCTCCTTAAGGTCCCGAATTACCTTTATAGGTATATATTCTAGATAAATTCTTGACCACATAAACAGGGATACACACACACACACACAAATACATACACGTGCATTTATATGTATGAATATGTGCACATACATACTAATGTTCATAGCAGCACTGTTCATCATAGAAAAAAGCACAACTATTAAATGTTAGTGAAGAATTAGTAAACTGGTGCTACAATATCTACATGGATAAATCTCTCAAATGAAATGTTGAGTAACAAAAAGAAAGTAGCAGAAGTTAGTGGCTACATAAGTGATTGTTACATTATTTTAAATATATAGTTTTTATACTTTAATATGTGCAATAACAGAAATTCCTCATAGAAGAAAAAAACATATCCTCAATTCACCAGTAGAGGGCTTCTTTACTCTGATGTCAGTAATGCCGGCCAGAGCTGTAGCTCCGTAGATGAGATGGTCAGTTTTAGACAAGAAAATGCCTTTAGTGGTGGGGAATATAAGCAAATGAAACCTGTGGTTGATGTGGACATTCTGGGTCTTTCAAATATCTTGAGAAATAAACAGAGTGGGATAAGTCTGTAGTGATAGAACAAGAAACGATGCTCTTCAATTGAACGTTTAGTGAGGGCTAAGTGACAATAATGTATAAGTTGCCTTTTCAGGCAAATTTGCTGTAAAATAGATGAAATGCAGCCCTTTCAAGGAGGTTTCCATCCAGTGGGTAAAGGCACTTATCAGAGGAAGTTAGAATTGGTCATGAGTCCACTTGAACTACAATCTTGATAGAGTAATGACATTTACCATATCAATTTAAACATTTTGAATTAAAATAAAATGTATGATATTATGGAGGACACTTTTCAAGAGCTATGGAAACTAGTATAAGACATACACACACACCCATACCCACATGGGATCTCTAGTTATCCGTGGGTTGACTCAGTATTAAATTCTTTGTTTCATCTATGATGATGAGAGTATTTGCTTATCAAATGTATACTACGAAGATGATAGCCAATTACCTGAGTATTTTGAACATGCTTAACCTATGCTGAGTCCCAGTGCTTCTGAAGCTTCATTTATATTCAGCACTCTGCCGTGGGAAAAAAAACAAAAAACAAAAAAACAGGCTGACTTGGGTTTGAATTCTGGCCCCACCACTACATAGAGACAAAAGATGTAACTCCTGTCAGCCTCAGTTCCATCCTCTATAAAATGGGGTCACAGAACTACTTACAGTGTCATGATTTTTACTGTAACATTATTTATAGTAGCAAAAATTTGGAAATAGGGTTAAATAAATCAGAGTAGATTCATATTATGGATCAACATGCAGCCCAAAAAGAATGAGATAAATAGTATATTTATTTTATGGAAAGGTGATTATGCCATATTGTCAAATGAATAAAGCAAGTTGCAGAATAATATGTAGAGTGTGGACCCTTTTAAAAATAAAACTTTTTCACTCCCACTGTCTCTTTTTCTCATTTTCTTTATTTGTCCATGGAAAAGCTCAGGAAGGATTCACACCAAACTTTTACGGTTTATCCTTGGGCATGGGAGTGGGGGGAGAGAGAAATCTTTAAACTTATAAGCTTTATCTTTTCTTTTCAATATAACTTAATTGTTTTAAAAAGGAAGAGGAGGAGAAAGAAGTAAAGCTTGTCCAGTAGTGATGTGAAGTTCAAGTGAGCTGATTTGTGTAAACTTCCCAGCACAGGGCTAGGCATTGGACGGGAGCTCACCAAAGGTCATAATGACACATGTAAATTATACCTTAAAAACATATAATACTGATTTAGTCATTCATTCATTCAATTATGCAATCATTTGTTCATTCATATTCTTCTCAGGCAACATTCAGCCCAATTCTGTTTCCTTACTCCATGTCTGTTAAGTCACAGGATGAACTGCTTTCTGTTTTTGGGGTGAAACTCACTAGGATGTTGGCTCTGAGCCTTTTTCTCCACCGTCTCCTGCACACCCTGGGATGACCCATGGCTGGTGTTGGAAATGGGATTGTCTTTGTTTCACTCACACCAGAGCAGCCTCCAGATTCTCTCTCTGCAGCTGGTGCAGGCTGACTGCCCCCCACGGTCTCTCTGTGTGGTTCCTTCCAATTGAGGGTTCTATGGCTGGGGCCTGAGGGACCAGCACTTGCTCCCTTGAGCATCTGAGGTTCCAGGGGCTGAGACGGAATTGGAAAAAACAGCATTGATTAGTTACTCTCTGCTGAAGGATACTTAAGATTTCTAGAGAGAACTGGTTTTATTTTCATGTTATTATCATTAGGGATTTCAAGGGTATTTTTTTAGAGTTAGCTTGCTATAGAATAATTGCTTTTTTTTCCCCTTTGTTATGAATCTGGTTGAGTATCTTTTCTTATGTCTAAGAACCTGTGTTTTGGTCTAGATAACTATCCTTGTCACCATAATCAGCAAGAAATATGACTTCCTGAAAAAAAGAAATTCAAAGCTAATCTAAATTTAAGGGCATATGGTCCCTCATGTGACAAATAGAGTTACTATTATTTGAACACATTTTATATTATCACAGTGATCATTGTTCACTTATTTAAAGAGAAAATTTACTCTTGATTTCATCTTTCTTTTTTTCTTAAAGTTTATATATTTTAAAAATCAGCGCCAAATAAAGACAACATTTCTTCTTGTTGCTCTTTATAACGTCAGAACATTTTAGGCAAAAATTAGTGGAATAAGAGACTTTGAGTTTGGCTATAAAGGTGCTAGGGTTAAACCTTTCATTTAATAAGTCTGAAAGGAGAAAGCTAGAATCAATGAGTCTGTAGATTCATTGTGATTGACAAGCATACCTATGAATGAGACTTATTGTCAAAGGCTGGTGAATTGACATTCAACATTAGTTATTGCATGACCAGTGTCTCAGTTAGGAATATGTTCAACTGCTAGTAGAAGAAAACACTATTTACTTTAGCTCACAAACACAAGGACTTATTTTCCCTTCTTATCAATAGTTTGGAAGCCAAACATCCATGATTTGTGTGTTCTTTCCCATATGTTGGTTGCTTCATAGTCTAATGTCTACTATAGCTCTAGGCATCACCTTCTTGTTGAAAGCACGATAAAGGCTGAGGGGAGGGCAGGGTCACAACCACATATAAACCTTGATCAGGAACGTAAAAGCTTTCCCAAATCCCCCAACAGAGTAGAACTTACATTTCATTTGCTAGACCTGTGTTTCATGGAGAGTAGAAACTCCCTATTCTGCGTCACATCTCCTCAGCTACTTGATTTCAGTTCTTCTGTGATAGATAGCTATGTCTATGCTATTAGTGGCCCATATTCTATGATATCTCTGCTTCTCTGCCTCAGGAATACCTCTGAGATCATAGAAGATCACTTAGCAGGGTTGGCACAGATGTGTGGAAATGTTAGCAGACTTGAGGAGCCCTCAACTAATAGGGGAGAGGGGTCGAATAAATATTTTAGCCTCCTGTCCTTTAGAGGGATGATTCTGTGGGAATTCTACATAATTCATCAGATTGCCCTGTGGGAGTGAGTTCCTGTTTCCCAGGACGTACATCAGCTGAGTAATTCACCCTTTCCTGGCTTTTCTACTTCTATATTTCAGTCTTCTCCTCCATCTCTCTGCTGTTGGCTCTGACACTCTTCAATGAGTTTAGCAAACTGCACAGTCTGATAAAACATTCCCCACAAGGCTGCTCTCACTTCAGACACCAGCCACAAATTTGGTGGTCCCCAGGACACTCTCACTTCTGAATAGCTGGCTACATATTTGGGAGTTTCTAAAATCACCTTCAGCTTTGATAGTTCACTAGAATAACTCACAGAACACAGGAAAGCACTATACATATAGTTTTTTATTACAGTGAAAGGATGTAAATTAGAACCAGTCAAAGGAAGAGATACATAGGGCAAAACCTGTGAAGGTTCCAAACTTGAAGTTTCTGTTCTTCTTGGGAATGTGTTACCCTCCTGGCATCAACTTGAGGCAATACACATGGAGTATGGCCAACTTGGGAAGCTCACCTGAGCCTTTGGTGGCCAGAGTGTTTTGTGGGCTCTATGACATGTTGTGCATGTGGCTGATCTGTAGTTCCCAACGCCTCCTGGAGGTTCAGGATAATACCTTTAGTCTCCAGTTCCTCTGAAGGTTGGAACTGACATGGCATGTCCCAAAGCCCCATCGTAAATCATACCGTTAGACTGACCAGTGGCCAAAGCCTCTAGGCAAACAAAGACACTGCTATTAGGGAGAGCATTCCAGGGGCTTCTAGATCACCTCCCAGTAGCTGAGGACAAAGGCCACACATTTCTTTAGGTAAGGTTAATTCTTCATTACACACTCCCCCATACATTACCTTTACTCAAGGCCATACCTTAGGAATGCAAACTAAGACACAAAGCACCCTAGCTACAATAGAAGCTTAGAAGTAAAGTACCTATTTATCCAGCCTCATCACTTTCCACACAAAATAGTCCTTTCAGGAAGGAATATCAGGAGAATAGACAATGGATAGACAAGTATATTTTGCCACTGCTAGTGAACACACACTTCCATGTGTGTGAACAAATTGTTGTGTATAAATTCTTTATCTTTCGGTTTCTATAGATATTCTCTTCTCCATGCCATTCTTTGTCCAAACTGTTTTGGGTGTGATGCCGTGTTTTCTTCCATCATGGTTTAGACTAATATTTTTTATAAAGTTAGCCATCTATTTTTGCTAACCATTGACTTCAAATTTTGTTTGAAGATTTGAGCCTCTATCGTAATGTTTTAGAGACAGTCGCTAGACCCAATAAGTCCTTAAAAAACACAGGCTGCCACAGAAGCTGTGAGCTGTGTTGGGCTGTAGGTAGGCATTCTTTCTCATTTTACTGTCCACAGCCAAGTTTTGTGTGTGCGTTCTTTATTCATTTGTTCAACAACTGTTTAATGAGCACCTATTATATTCATGGAGGATGTAATAATGAGCAAAATGTATATTATCATTGTATTTACAGAGATTAAATGTTTCTCATATATACACTTCTGGACTGATGAATTACATCCTGATCAGGGTGTCAGCTAAAAAAACAATTTAGTGTGGGCAGGAATATGCTGTGTATGGTTATAAAAATGGCCACAATTTCTTTCCTGCCATGCATCCATAGTGTTGTATGTATGATACTGATGTTGCAAATCCTTCTATCAAGTGGTGGAGTCTATTGCTCCAACGTCTTGAGTCTGGGGTCGGCCATGTGATTTTCTTTGGCCAACATGATATCAGCAAGTGTCGGAGAGCACTTACCATTTTAATACGTCTGACACTTAGTGTTAGTAGTTTATGCCCAAGCAAGAAGAACTTATTCCTTAAAGACTGTAGAGTTTCTTTTCCTTCCTTATTTCATAGGCATTAAATAAGGAGGTTTAACACGAGAATGATAATGCACAAAATGTGGCTGCTGCTCTCAAGACTTGGCAGATCCGGGCTTTAAGTACAGGTAAGAGAGAGCCTCAGAGAAAATGGTGAGAGCTGTTAGGTTGAAGACATCTGTGGGGGAAGTCCTTTTTCTTCTCCTATTGTAGAGGGCAAGCTCAGGATGCTGGACGATACGTGTGTATGAGAAGATGATTATCAACACAGTTGAAAATAAAGTTAACCACAGGATAGATTAACAAACGTTTTCACTAAATGTATTTTTAAATAGAATTTTTATTGAGACGATTATAGATTCATATGCAGTTGTAAGAAACAATACAGAGATTCCCTGTACACTTTTCCTAGCTTCCTCCTGTGATAGGCAGAGTAGTAGTTGCCCGAAGATATTGCTATGTACTGAATATTTGTGTTCCCCCAAATTCATGTGTTGAGATCCTAACCCTCAATGTGATGGTATTAGGAGGTGGGGCCTTTGAAAGGTAATTGAGATTAGATAGGGTCAGGAGGGTGGAGCCCTCCTGAATGTGATTAATGCCCTTATAAGTGCTTGCCTATTAAATAGATCTTGCTTTTATTTTCTGCTCTCTTCGATGTGAGGATACAATGAGAACTAGGTGTCTGCAACCTGGAAAAGAGCTCTCAACAGGATTCGACTATGCTGGCACTCTGATCTTGGACTTCCAGCCTCCAGAACAGTGGCAAATAAATTTGTTGTTTCTAAGCTATCCATTCTATGGTACTTTGTTAAAGCAGTCTGAATTGACAGGTGTCCACACCCTAATCTCTGGAACCTGTGACTATGTTAGGTTATATGGGAAAGAAGAAATAAGGTTGCAGATGGAATTAAGGTTGCTAATCAGCTGACCATGAGATGGGAAGACAAGCCTGGATTTTCCAGGTGGGCCGAACGTAATCACAAGAGTCTTTATAAGTGGAAGAGGGAGAGTCAGAGAGAGATTTGAAGATGCTATGATGCTGGCTTTGAACATGGAGACGTGGGTATCAGCCAAGGAATGCAGTTGGTTTCTATAAGGTGAAAAAATCAAGGAATTGGATTCTCCCCTAGAATCCCCAGAAAGGAACCCAGCCTTGCTGACACCTTGATCTAGAGACCCATTTTGGACTCCTGACTTTCAAAACTGTAAGATAACAAATTTGTGTTGTTTTAAGCCACTAAATTTGTGGTAATTTGTTCCAGCAGCAACAGAAAATGAATACACCCTCAATGGTAACATCTTGCAAGACGATAGCATAATATCACACCCAGGATATCGACCTTGATGCAATCCACTGATCTTACTCAAATTTCCCCAGTTCTACTCATTTGCGTGTGTTTGTATTAAGTTCTATAAAATTTACGACCCACGTAGGTTCTTAGAAGTAGAAAAATAAGGAAACATATGATCAAATCAAAATAAGCAATTATAGGGTATTAATCATACAGTTTACTATGCAATTTTTCTTCTAGCTAGACAATAATAATAACAACAAAGTAAAATGGGAAATACAAATGGGGTATATTCAGCAAAATATTAAACTGTGTGAAATATTTACGTTTATAAACAATGTGAAACATTAAATTATCTTGACCATAGTCAAGATACTGAACAATTTCCAAGCCACGAGGATCCCTTGTGTTGCTCTTTTGTAACCACTCCCACCCTGTCTTATCCCTTCTCCCTTACCCCTTCCTCACTCCACCGCTAACCCCGGGCAACCACTAATCTGTCCTCTAATTTAAAATGTTTTCATTTTGAATATGTTATATAAATGAAATCATGCAGTATGTAACCTTTGGGGATTGGATTTTTTCATTCAACATAATTCCCTGGAGATTCATCCAAGTTGTGTGTATCAATAGCTCATTCAATTTTATCGTTGAGTAGTATGCCGTGGTATGTATGTACCACAGTTGGTCTAACCATTAACCTTGAAAGACATCAGGACTGCTTCTAGTTTTATCCATTACAAATAAAGCTGCTCTGAATATTCATATACAGGTTTTTGTATGAACATAAGTCTTCATTTCTCTGGGATAAATGCCCAGATGTGCAATTACTAGGTCATATGGAGTTTCATGTTTATCTTTTAAAGAAACTGCCAAACTGTCTTCTGGAGTGGCTATACCAATTTACATTCCCACAGCAATATATGAGTAATCTCATTATTCTGCATCTATTGTTGTCACCTTTAAAAAATTTTAGCCATTCTCATACGTGTTTAGTGATATTTCATTGTTTTAAATTTGTGTTTCTGTTAAATTATTTCTATAGAATAAGACTGTATTAAAATATCTGAAGTTGGTGGCATAAAGTAATGTCTAAGCTCATTGTTTACCCTTTTCACAAATATGTAGCTCTTCTAAGTCACTCTTCAATTAATCCTGGTCTCATCTATTAAAGTTGGTATCAGAAGTGAGCTGTTTCCCCAGGTCTGTTAATATTTCTAAAACATTTTGGGGTTTCAAGGGTTTTTTTTTTTTTTTTTCATCAACATCTCTTGCAAGAATCTCCCATTTAGCTGTTGCTTTACTTAGGTCTTTAGATCTCTCATATAGTTTAATATTTTGATGAATATGCCCCATATTGGTATCTCCCCTTTCACTTTGTTATTATTAATGCCTAGCTAGAAGAAAAATCATGTAGTAAATTGTATGATTAATACCCTGTAATTGGTTATTCTGATTTGATCATATGTTTCCTTACTTTTCTTTATTGAGGTAACATTAGTTTATAACATTGTATAAATTTCAGATGTACATCATTATATTTTGATTTCCATGTAGATTACATCATGTTCACCAACCAAAGACTAATTAACATCCATCACTATACACATGTGCCTAATCGCCCCTTGCACCCTCCTCCCTCTCCCCTTCTGGTAACCACCAATCCAATCTCTGTCTCTATGTGTTTGTTTGTTGTTGTTTTAATCTTCTATTTATGAGTGAGATCATATGGTAGTTGACTTTCTCCCTCTGACTTATTTCGCTTAACATAATACCCACTAGATCCATCAATGTTGTCACAAATGGCAGGATTTCATTTTTTTTATGGCTGAGTAGTATTCCATTGTGTATATATACCACATCTTCTTTATCCACTCGTCCCTTGATGGGCACGTAGGTTGCTTCCAAGTCTTGGATATTGTGAATAATGCTGCAATGAACATACGGGCACATATATATTTACACATTCATGTTTTCATGTTCTTTGGATAAATCCCAGCAATGGAATAGCTGGATCGCGTGGTAATTCTATTCCTAATTTTTTGAGAGATCTCCATACTGTTTTCCATAGTGGCTGCACCAGTTTGCACTCTTACCAGCAGTGTATGAGAGTTCCCTTCTCTCCATAACCTCTCCAACACTTGTTAGTTCTTGTCTTGTTAATTACAGCCATTCTGACACGTGTGAGGTGATATCTCATTATAGTTTTGATTTGTATTTCCCTAATAATTAGTGATATTGAGCATCTTTTTATGTGCCTGTTGGCCATCTGTGTATCTGTATACCTTCTTTGGAGGAATGTCTGTTGAGATCTTTTGTCCATTTTTTAGTTGGGTTGTTAGTTTTTTTTATTGAGAAGTATGAGTTCTTTATATATTTTGGATATTAACCCTTTATCAGACATATGGTTTCAAATATCTTTTCCCAATTGTGAGGTTGTCTTTTCATTTTGTTGATGGTTTCTTTTGCTGTGCAGAAGCTTTTTAGTTTGATGTAGTCCCATTTGTTTATTTTTTCTATTGTTTCCCTTGCCTGGTCAGATATGGTACTTGAAAATATGCTGTAAGACTGATGTCAAAGAGCATACTGCCTATGTTTTCTTCTTGGAGTTTTATGGTTTCAGGTCTTAAGTTCAAGTCTTTAACCCATTTTGAGTTAATTTTGTGTAAGGTGTAAGATAATGGTCTACTTTCATTTTTTTGCGTGTGGCTGTCCAGTTTTGCCAACACTATTTATTGAAGAGACTTTCCTTTCTCTGTTGTATGTTCTTGGCCCCTGTGTTGAAAATTAGCTGTCCAGAGATACATGGGTTTATTTCTGGGCTCTTGATCCTGTTCCGTTGATCTGTGTGTCTGTTTCTGTGCCAGTACCATGCTGTTTTGATTACTATAGCTTTGTAGCATATTTTGAAATCAGGGAGTGTGATACCTCCAGCTTTGTTCTTTTTTGTCAGAATTGCTTTGGCTATTCGGGGTCTTTTGTTGTTCCATATAAATTTTAGAATTCTTTGTTCTATTTCTGTGAAAAATGCCATTGGAACTTTTATTTCATTATGTTCCAGGAGTGACCCATGTGTGGGCTATATGTGTCTTGTTGTGGAAGAGTTGTCCTTGCTACAGGTGCATGGGGAAGCTAGGCCATCCCTCGGGCCAGCTGGTTGTAATGCTCAGCTGCATGTGGCTGCTATGGTCCCTTCAGTCACTTTATTGGGCATGGGGAGCCCCAGCACAGTTGGCTTCAATGTCTAATAGCGCATTTCTGTTGCAGTTTTCCTGTTAAGTGAATAGGCCCCCAGCATGGCTGGTTTCTAGGCTGAAGGGCTTACAATTGCTGCAGCCCTCTGGCATGCAAGCCTATTGTCAGCTGTCTCAAGGTTGCAGCTGAGTGGGGCTGGCTTCAGGCATGGGAGCACCCAATTCTTTCAGGCTTTGTAAGGTGGGGCCGATCCCCTATGTGGCTATTTGAGAAGCACAAGTCTGCTGCAGGTGACAAGCCCCACCACCTGCAGGCCCACACACCCCATCAACATGGTCCTGCCCCACGTGCCCACCCCAATCTACTGAAGTGGAGCCAATCGCCCCACTGTAGAGGCCCCACACACTCTACTAATGCAGACCGCCTCTTGCACATGCCCTGCCCTCATACATGCCCTGTCCCACAGAGGCAGACCCACTCACTCTGCTGCAGAGGTTCCACATGCCCTGCCTATGTGGGCCCACAAGTTGCCTGAGGGCTTGCTGTTGGGTGGGGCCAGTCCCTGGGGTGGGCTGCCCTCCCTGGCTGACCTGTATTAAATTGGTGTTCTAGTGGGTGGGCCAGACCCCTGCACTAATAGGCCAGGGGAAGAAATCCAATGGCGTCTGCCAGTGTCCATGTCAGCATGCCTGTACTACGTCACACTAATCGCTGCTGCCAATGTCTCAGTGCCTGAAGAGGTCTCACCTCTCACCAAGATGCACACAGAGCCTATAAAGTGAGTCTTTTTTCACCAAAGGACTGTGTCCCTTTCTTTCTGGGGATTTTGGGTTGTTTTCTGAAGTGGGAGAATTTGTGCATGGGCCCTTTAAGAGCAGGCTTTTCTTTCCCTTATGTCTGATAGCTTTTCTGGGGTATTCCCTGTTGTTGTTAATAGCAAGCAAAGCCAGACATTATGACACTCATCTTGATTGTGCTGAGTCCAAATGCTACTTATTGTGACAAATAATTGCTATCCAGTTTTCAGTTCTCTCTCAGGGGTAATTGTTCCAAGAGTAGTTGTAAATTTGCTGTGTCTGTGGGAGGAGGTGAGTTCAGAGTCCACCTACACAGCCATCTTGACACCAGGAATTATTTTCCTACTCTAATCCATTCCAACACTATCTGTTTATGTATGCAACTGGCACACGCTTACTTTTTCTGTACCACAAAAAACCCTCACAGACACATCCAGAAATAATGTTTTACCAGCTGTCTAGGCATCCCTTAGCCCAGTCAAGCTGACACATAAAATTAATCTTCACACTTCTTTTCAGAGAGTTGCATTATATACTTACATAGCTCAACTGCTAATAATTCTCATGACAGAACCCCTAACCCTGCTCCCCAGGGCAGGAGATAACCCAACAGAGGGTCAGTTCTGAGCACCTAAAAGATTGCTGCAAAATGTGTGACCTATTGTCTCCTATATCCTTGTCCTGTGCCTATAAAAAGTTAGTGTGAGGTCAATCTTGAATTGTCCTCTTCCTGCCTTACCAGAGGAAAATGGCCAAAATTTGTCAAGGGAAGACATGGAGCTGGCATTTTGTGTGATACTGAACTCTTTAGATATTAAAGTTGATGGTGTCTAGATGCAAAATTTGAATATGTGTTAGCTTTTAGGTTCAATATTTCCAGCCTAACATTCTACCACTTAAAACGAAATTTAATCCAATTTTACTTAAGGGAATGTCTATTTTTGTCTTTGTTGTGGGGTAGGGCTGGTCTCCCAAAGAGTTACCTTTTCCTATATTGACTCTTGAATGACGTGATTCTGGATGTGACAGCTCAGGTTAAGTGAGTCCACACTCCTCCTGAGGATTTAAAAGTATAGTCAAGGCTCACTTCATGTAAAAAGAACAGATTCTTGGAAACTACTCATCTGTCTGAACCTTTTGAAATTTTATTTTAATTAATAATTAAATTCCCATTATACCACTTAAAGTGCGCAGAATTGGATTAGTCACAACCATACTTCATGACCTGTTGTCACCATTGGTCCATACATGGCCTTATTTAGTATTAATTACACAATAATTTATGAAATGCGCCACCCAGTCCAAGGACTCAAATATTATTTATTACTTATACTTACCAATGTACTCCTTCCCTCTCCCATGCACCTGTCTACCCTCATCCTTACCTCAAGTCCCAAATGTGATTGTTTTGTGTATTGTTCCTGTTACACATATATGTTTTTGTGTGTGTGAGGAAGATCAGTCCTGAGCTAACATCTGATACCAATCCTCCTCTTTTTTGCTGAGAAAGATCGGCTGTGGGCTAACATCCATGCCCATTTTCCTCTACTTTATACGGGATGCTGGCACTGCATGGCTTGACAAGCGGTGACGCCTTCCATGCCTAGGATCCAAAGCAGTGACCCCTGAGCTGCCAAAGCGGAGCATGAGAACTTAACTGCTATGCCACTGGGCCAGCCCCCTTATATTTTTGATTTCTAGTTTTGAGCATGTGTGCATGCATACACACATACACGCGCGCACACACACACAAACAATATGTTATCTGGTTTGCCTGTTATTGAGCTTAAAAATTTTATTCTCTTTTCTTCTGGGACTTTTATTTTCTCTTGATATTACTAAAACCTATCATTGTGTGGAGGTAGCTTTAGCACTTTCATTTTAACTGCTGCATAATAGTCCATCAAGTGATTAAAATCTAATTAATTTATCCATTCTCCTGTGTAGTAGCCAAGTGAATGCACCTCTAGACCTCCACCTACAGGAAGTATAAATGACTAGGTGTCTCAGCTGCTCATTTTGAAATTCATCATAGTAGTTTCACTGAGGGCACAACTCCCATGGGCTGCTCCCTGAGAATGACTGATATGGCAGGGATTCTAAGGCAGATCCATTCCTGGGAGACACGGGACTCCTTTGTCAGCCCATTTTGGCTCAAGAACTTCTGAAAATCTTGCTGAATCTTCTTTTTTTTTTTAAATTTTTTGTTTATTGCAGTAACATTGGTTTATAACATTGTATAAATTTCAGGTGTACATCATTATACTTCTATTTCTTCATAGATTACATCATGTTCACCACCCCAATACTAATTACAACCCATCACCACACACATGTGCCGAATTATCCCTTTCGCCCTCCTCCCTCCCCCCTTCCCCTCTGATAAGCACCAATCCAATCTCTGTCTCTATGTGTTTGTTTGTTGTTGTTATTATCTACTACTTAATGAGGGAAATCATATGGTATTTGACCTTCTCCCTCTGACTTATTTCACTTTGCATAATACCCTCAATGTCCATCCATGTTGTCACAAATGGCTGGATTTCATCGTTTCTTATGGCTGAGTAGTCAGAATGACTATAATTAACAGGACGGGAAACAACATGTGTTGGAGAGGATGTGGAGAGAAGGGAACTCTCATACACTGCTGGTGGGAGTGCGAACTGGTGCAGCCACTATGGAAAACAGTACGGAGATTCCTCAAAAAATTAAGCATAGAACTACCATATGATCCACCTATTCCACTGCTGGGTATTTATCCAAAGAACTTGAAAACACCAATGCATAAAGATACATGGACCCCTGTGTTCATTGCAGCATTATTCACAATAGCCAAGATTTGGAAGCAACCTAAGTGCCCATCAAGAGACAAGTGGATAAAGATGTGGTATATATACACAATGGAATATTACTCAGCCATAAGAAACGATGAAATCCAGCCATTTGTGACAACATGGATGGACATTGAGGGTATTTGCTGAATCTTCTTTATACTTCATGACAATCTAGGATGCTTCTATCCAACTTTCTCTCCTTCTCTCCTTCACTTGGAGTCAGACTTGCATCTTGGTCTCACATCACTCTCAGCCTTTCCCAGGGCCCTCCCTATTTCCTTTTACACAGGCATTCCCCTAATAAAATTTATTCATGAGTAATCCCATCTTGGTGTCTGCTTTTAGAGGACAGACTAACATATCCTGCCAATGGACATTTGAGTTGTTTCCAGTTTTTTCTACTCTGTACAATGTTGTTATAAACTTTATTGTACATGTCACTTAGTGCATTTTTTTCATGGATATTGTATTAGTTTCCTATTCCTATTGCTGCTGTAACAAATTATCACAGAGTACTTGTCGCTTCCTGTTCCTCAGGTCCAATGATGTCATTCTTATAGTGGACCAGAGTGATGTTCTACAGGTTTCCAGATGGTCAAGATCGCATAGGCTATACTGCTGCTGAGGAGAATTAACACAGCCTTGGGGAAAGATTGGGAATGTATACTTATATCTATGCCAAGAGAATGTGCCTTGCTTCTGATCTTGCTTCCTGGTAAGTGTCGAAGAGAATGCATTTCCAAATCAGTGCCAGTACATAGTCTAGAGGCTGTTTGTCTGTTTTGGTAACAATGGCACATCTGGCACAGCAGCTGAGATCAGTGCTAACATTTGGCTAACCTTGTGGTAGTCCATCATCTGCCATAATTTGTTTGCTTTTTGCAGGGCCTGGACTGGTGAATTAAATGGGGACATGATGTAGGTCACCACTTTGGCTTTATTCTAAGTTTCAGAGAGTGACACCATTTTAATCTCTTTCCACTCCACCTGGAGTGCTTCTGAGATACTTTTATGTTTACTGTCCCCACTAAATCACCTCCCCTTTCACTATGGTGGTGGGTAACCATTATATTCTGCCTCTTAGCTTGAATATCCTTGGCAGTAGTCTGACCTCTTTCTTAACATCATTAATCAGTTATCTGTACAAAGAATAATATCAAGTATCTAAGATTAATCCATGAAATGTGTGATTTGCCTGCAAGGGAATGATAAAGATGCCATCCACACATCACTGTTAGAATTGCCCACTGCTTCTCTGGGTGAAATGGCAACTCTGCTCTCCTTACTGTTCATAGTTCCCCATGTCATTAAATAATTGTCTCCATGTGTCTTTTGTGACACACACACTTCTGACCTCAAAAACAAAAACAAAATCAGTAATAAAAACAACAACATAAAAATCCAGTTCTTCATCAAAAATAACAAAAAAGACAAAACCAGTTAGTTTTTGGAATGAGATCTCTGATAACTTGCTTAAGTTACTAAAATGGTTTCACACATTTATTCCACAAAATGTGTGTTAAGAAACTAATAACCTCTGCCCATTTTTTCATTGGGTTGTGTGATTTTTTGTTGTTGAGTTGTATGAGTTCTTTGTATATTTTTGATATTAACCCCTATCGGACATATGATTTGCAAATATCTTCTCCCAGTTGATGGGTTGTCTTTTCATTTTGTTGATGGTTTCCTTTGCCGTGGAAACACTTTTTAGTTTGATGTAGTCCCATTTTTTAATTTTTTCTTTTGTTTCTCTTGCCTGAGGATACATGATATTCCATAAGATTTGCTAAGAATCTAAGACCAATGTCAAAGAGCATACTACTTGTTTTCTTCTAGGAGTTTTATTGTTTCAGGTCTTACATTCAAGTCTTTAATCCATTTTGAATTAATAATTGTGTATGGTGTAAGATAATGGTCTACTTTCATTCTTTTACGTGTGGCTGTCTAGTTTTCCCAACACCATTTATTGAAGAGACTTTCCTTTCTCCATTGTATGTTCTTTGATCCTTTGTTGAAAATTAGCTGTCCATAGATATGAACAGACATTTTTCTAAAGAAGATATACGGATGGCCAGTATGCACATGAAAAGATGTTCAACATCACTATTAGGGAAATACAAATCAAAACCACAATGAGATATCACCTCACACCCGTCAGAATGTCTATCATTAAAAAGACAAGAAATAACAAGTGTAAATTGGTGCAGCCACTATGTAAAACAGTATGGAGATTCCTCAAATAATAAAATTAGAACTACCATATAATCCAGCTATCCCACTTCTGGATATTTATCCAAAGAACATGAAATCACCAATTCAAAAAGATATATGCACCCCTATGTTCATTGCAGCATTATTCATTATAGCAAAGACTTGCAAGCAACCTAAGTGTCCATTAAAGAATGAATGGAGAAAGAAGATGTGTTTTATATACATAGAATGGACTATTACTGATCCATAAAAAGGTGAAATCTTGCCATTTGTGACAACATGGATGGACCTTGAGGGTATTATGCTAAGCGAAATAAGTCAGATGGAGAAAGGCAATTACTATACGACATCACTCATGTATGGAATACAAACAAACAAACAAACACATAGACATGGAGTATAGATTGGTGGTTACCAGAGGGGAAAGGGACAAGGGGAGGACCAAAGGAGTAATGGGGCACATGTGTATGGTGACTGATGGCAATCAGACTTTGATGTTGAACATGATGCAGTCTATACAGAAGGTGAAATATAATGATGTACATCTGAAATTTATATAATGTTATAAACCAATGTGATCTCAATAAAAAAAAACTAATAATGTCAAGGTACTTAGGATCTGCTCTTTTATATCTTTTGTGCTCTTTCATTCTATCCTTCTGCAGATAACGTGACAGAGACTTACTTTAAAATTTCATTCTGTGTGTTTATTTCCACTAACACTATCTTGATGTTGTTACAGGCAGTTGTTTCTGCCAAAAAGCTGGCAAAGTTCTGGCTGCTCTTTTACTTTTTTTTTTTTTAAATTAAGACTTTATTTTTCTAGAGCTGTTTTAGGTTCACAGCAAAATTGAGGAGAAGGTACAGAGATTTCCCATATACTCCCAGCCCCCATACATGCATAGTCTTCCCCATTATAAATATTGTCCTATGGAGCAGTACATTTGTTACAATTGATGATCCTACATGGACCCATCATAATCACCGAAAGTCTATAGTTTACATTACAGTTCACTTTTGGTATTGTACATTCTGTGGGTTTGGACAATTGTATAATGACATGTATACATCATTGTCGTATCATACAGAGTATTTTCACTGCCCTAAAAATCCTCTGTGCTCCACCTATTCATCCCTCGCCACTCCCTACCCCTGGCAACTACTGATCTTTTTACTGTCTCCACAGTTTTGCCTTTTAGAGAATGCCATATGGAAGGAATCATACAATATGTAGCCTTTTAAGATTGGCTTCTTTCATTTAGTAATATGCATTTAAGTTTCCTCTATGTCTTTTTATGGCCTGATAGCTCATTTCTTTTTAGCACTGAATAATATTCTATTATCTGGTTGGACCACAGTTTATTTATCCATTTACCTATGAAAGGACATCTTGGTTGCTTCCAAGTTTTGGAAATTATGAATAAAGCTGCTATAAACATCTGTGTGAAGGTTTTTGTGTGGACATAACTTTTCAACTCTTTTGGGTAAATACCAAGGAATGTTATTGCTGGATTGTATGGTAAGAGTATGTCTAACTGCCAAACTGTCTTCCAGAATGCTGTACTTGTTTGCATTCCCAGTGGCAATGAATGAGAGTTCTTGTTGTTCTACATCATGGCCAGCGTTTGGTGTTGTCAGTGTTCTGGATTCTGGCCATTCTAATAGGTGTGCAGTGGTATGTCACTGTTGTTTTAATTTGCATCTTCCTGATGACATTTTTGGAGCATCTTTTCATATGCTTATTTCCCATCTGTGTCTCTCCTTTGGTGACTGTTTTACTTTTCAACCCAGAAGCAGCTGTGCTGGACTGCACCTTACCACTTTCAACTCATGTGAGAGTGCTCTGCCTAGATTTCAGGTCTTTTATTTTATGCTTTCATTTGTCCATCTGTTTATTCAACAAATAATTATTGAGGAACTACAATGTGCTAAGAAAATGCTGGCTGTTGGGAATCCAATGTTGAGCAAGTTACTTCCTCACTTTCATGCTTCTGCATTGCTGGGGACATTCCTCTCTCCTGCTAGCAGGATGAATCATACAATAATTAAGGAGAAAACAAGGAGGGGAATTAACCAGAAGCAAGGATGTTACAGCATTTCCTATGTAATTAGGGATCTTTCCAACTATCCTTAGGGAGGAAGTGTTCTGTAATCCCCCTTAAGCCTGATATGGTGAAGTCAGTGGCTTTACAAACTAGTGCAGTATCAGAATCTCCTGGTAAAGTTATATTTTTAGTCCCAGTAGGTGTTCCTACTATATTTCCTACATTTTAAGACCTTATCTATTGAAAGAAGAAGCATTGGTTTAAGATGTGAACAGGTTCCCTATTTCATAAGCATTCAGTTGTGGTCTAACATCTCTACTGGATGCTTTGATGTGTCGAATTTTAACAATTTCAGTCCAATCTAGAAGAACTTGTTCTCCATCACTTTTAGAGCTTCTTTTACTTCCTTATTTCTCAAACTGTACGTCAGGGGATTCAACATGGGAATCACAATGCTATAAAATATGGAGGCGACTTGCATATTCTCCTGTGAATTATTAGAATGAGGCTGTAATTACATGTATGATAGGGTGCCATAGAAAATGGTGACTGTTGTCAGGTGGGAGGCACATGTGGAGAAGGCTTTTTTCCTTCCTGCAGTAGAAGACATATTGAGGATGGCAGCTATGATATAAAGGTAGGAAAAGATGACGACCAACACAGTGAACATCAAGTGAAATCCCACAAAGATGACGAGTAGCATGATGTTGATGTCAATGTCGGAACATGAAAGGGTGAGAATTGGGGGAACATCACAGTAAAAGTGATTGATGGTATTAGACTTGCAGAAGGACAGTGAAAATGTGAAACCCGTGTGTATAGAAGCATTTATTGAGCCCATGACATATGACCCAGCTACCAATTGGATGCAGGCTCTTCGAGACATCACTATGGGATAGTGCAGTGGGTTACAGATGGCTACATACCGGTCCACTGCCATAGCAGCCAGGAGGTAAGAGTCACTGGTCGCAAATGTTGCATAAACCAAGAATTGTATGACACAGCCTCCAAATGATATTGATTTATTTTCTACTATGAAATTTTGCAGCATCTTGGGAGTGATAGCAGAGGTATAACAGATGTCAACGAAAGCCAAATGTTGTAGGAAAAAGTACATGGGTGTTTGAAGTCTGGAATCTGTCCTGATGAGTAGGATCATTCCAACATTACCCACCATGGAGATCACATAGATCACTAGAAATACAATGAAGAGGACATACTGCAACTTGTGCTGGGCATCAAATCCCAGAAGAAAGAATTCAGTCACTTCAGTGTTATTTCCTTGTGTCATGGCTACCAAGTCTAGAAGACACCAAGAAAAGGACCAAGAAAAGAAGGGAAGTCTTTGTGAAATAAAGAGGCTTTTACATTTTTTATGTCACTTTTTTTGAATTGGATTTTTCACGGCAAATACTCACATCAGGGTTTTTTGCTTTTCAAAATTCTTTTCTGGGCCGGCCCCGTGGCTTAGCGGTTAAGTGCGCGCGCTCTGATGCTGGCGGCCCGGGTTCGGATCCCGGGTGCGCACCGAGGCACTGCTTCTCCCGCCATGCTGGGGCCGAGTCCCACATACAGCAACTAGAAGGATGTGCAACTATGACATACAACTGTCTCCTGGGGCTTTGGGGGAAAAATAAATAAATAAAATTAAAAAAAACACAAAATTCTTTTCTATTTTTTTGATAAGAAACCACCACATAAACAGTGAGACATGAGACATGAATTAATTTTGAAAATAAAGATTTAATACAAGAAGATTGACTTCTAATATGTGTGATTCTAAGAAACATTCATTAAAACACGTTTCTACTATATTAAACAGGTATCCATATTTGCTTAAAGCAATACGTCAATATGGTTTTGTACCTTTTCAACAATGTATAGTTTTTCTCAGCCATTTATCATTTTAATCCTGGTTAAAACTATTGAAATTAGTGGTACTTATTGGAGAAATTTTCTGAGATATGTTCATGGTCCACATACGTTTGAAGGCTTCAGGGTGTCTTTGTGCTACTATCGTTAGCATGGAACTGCCATTTAGGTGATGTTCTTCACAAGCCACATAATCCTCTCATTTTACGTATATACCATATGTATGGGTTTCTGAGAAATAGTCTTGCATTTCCCATTGCATTGTTTTTCATTTTAGTTATAGCCTAGCTGCAGGACGAATCATCTTGTAAAACTTTTACTAATATATAATGATGGTTTATTTTAAGTCATAAATCTCTTTGTTTTCTACTTTGAATCATGCTGCCTCTGTACCTGGTTATGTAGACAGCTGAGATGTCTTCAACTGTGATTTTTCTTATACTGCAAGCCCTCAAACTCCTTGATTCCAATGCCTTTACTTTTAAACACCATTCCATACTGCTGAGCACTGCTCATTGTGGAGGAATGTATCATGGACCCTTGGTATGGCAGAAACTGACTTGCTGCTCATCAATACACTTGTCTTTTCTTCTGAGCACAGTGTCAGTGAACACTTCCAATCAAACTTTCTCATGTGTGGCCATGATACGGTGTTCATGTAATGAATGCTGCTTCTAGGACTGAACCAGCTACTCCCTACTCCTCTCAAACTGGAATCACATGACTTTCTACTCTCTTTCTCCTCATCTGGTGGCTGGGTATTGACATTATGGTAAAATTTTGGAGGCTATATTTTAGGGTTGCCAGATAAAATACAGGACACCCAGTTAAATTTGAATTTTAGGCAAATAGTCGAAACTTCTTCTAGTAGAAGTGTGACTTAAATATTGCCTGGGAAATATTTATATGAAAATAACTTGCTATTTATTGCAGTTCAAATTTAACTGAATCTCTTGTATTTTTTTTTCTTTCCTTTTCCTTTTTTTTTTTGTGAGGAAGACCGGCTTTGAGCTAACATCCGTTTCCAATCCTCCTCTTTTTGCTGAAGAAGATTAGCCCTGAGCTAACACCATTGCCCATCTTCCTCTACTTTGTGTATAGGACAACACCCACAGCATGGCTTGATGAGCGGTGTGTAGGTCCGTGCCCAGGATCCGAACCTGTGAACCCCAGGCTACCGAAGTGGAGCATGTGAACTTAACCACTATGCCACTGGACCAGCCCTGAGCCTCTTGTATTTTTATTTGCTAAGTCTGGAAACCCTACCTGTGTTCCTTAATGCAGCCTCCTTCAGGCTGTGTTCTCAAATGTCTGTATGCAGCAGAGCCCCCTCCTAGCATCCCCTTTCTCCACTGGATTTTATGTGATTGAGAACTTCTATTGTGATAAGTCACTGAGATTTTGTGATTTATTTATCACAATAGTAGTCTTATCTTTACCAACTGTCTTTGGAGTCACACACCACAAGAAGGATTTTTTAAAAAAATTCATAAACATATGATGATATAAGAATAGTACAAATTTTCAACCTGGAAAGTGAATTGATGAGTGATAAATAATTGATCAGCGTCAAGAAGATGAAATCCTGAGCCAGAAATGGAGAAAGCTGAGAATCAACTCAATTTGTACTGCAGAATCCTCAAAAGGCTCAGGAAGTGATATCAGCACATACACTGGAAGCAGGCTGAAGGATGCATTGAAAGAATGAGTATTGGTTAAGAGCAATACTAAGAATTATAAGAAGCAAATTATAGTGAAACACATCATCAGTAGCACATTTTGAGAAATAAGCACAGTGAGATAACTTTGTAGTAACAGAACAAGAAAGAGTTCTTTTCAATTCAACATTTAGTGAGGGCAGAGGAGAAATGCTAGCGCAAGTTCCTTCCTCAGGTTAATTTGCTGTAAAACGCTTGAAATGCAGCCTTTTCAGGGAGACGTCCATCCATTGAGTATAAGCACTTATCAGAGGAAGCTAGATCAGGGGTTCACTCTATAGAATTTTGATAGAGTAAATATAATTACATTTATCATATCAATTTGATTTTAATCATTCTGATTCAGTAATATGTCTTAACGATATGACATCCTGGGGTCTCTTTCCAAGAGCTAAAGAAACTAGTACAAGCCCCACTGCCCACCTCCACACACAGACTCTGTTCATTAAAGATGGGTTGGCTCAGCATGAAATTGTTGTTTCATCTGTGATGAAAGTATTTGCTAATCAATAGAATGCTATGAAGAAAATTGCCAACTACCTGAGTATTTTGAATGTGCTTAACCCATACTGAGTCTCAGTGCTTCTGAAGCTTCCTGCATACTCAGCGCTGGGCAGTGAAAAGGAAACCAGCAGACCTGGGCTTGAGTTCTTGTCCCATTAGTTAAAAGAGACAAAGGATGTAACCACTTCAGCCTCAATTCCTTCCTCTGGAAAAGAGAGATCACAGAACTTACTTAGAAGTTACTGATGTCCTTTGAAACACTGTTTATAATAACAAAAGTTTGGAAATAGGGTTAAATAGATCACAGTGTAGAGTCATATTATGGATCAAGGCACAGTCCAAAATGGACCAGAGAAATATACACTTTTACAAAAAGGGGCCCATGTCGTATTATCAAATAAGGAAAGTAAGCTGTAGAATGATAGGTAGAGTGTACTCTTCTAAAAATCAAACTCTTTCTCTTACTCCCACTCCCTCTTGCTTTCATTTTCTTTATTTATTCACAGATCAAGGCCAAGTTGGATACACGTCAAACTCTTAAGTAATAACTCTTTCTTAAGTAATCAAACTCTTAAGTTATCTGTAGGTATGGTTTTGGGTGAGAGAGAACCTTACTTTTTAAACTTATAAACTTCTGCACTATTACTTTCATTTTAAAGTGGGAATTCATGACTTTTATCATTTTAAAAATGAAGAAGACCATTTACATTTTATGTAGTCATTGATATGCTAAGGCTTAAGTCTGCCATTTTTTAAACTGTTTTCTTTATTTTTTGTTTCTGTGTTTTATTTTTCTTGCCTTTCTGTGGGTCACTTGAACTTTTTTAGAATTCCATTTTGGTTTATCTATAGTGATTTTACTGCATATATTTGTATAGCATATATATATATATATGCACTATATAATTTTATAATATAATGTTAATTCTCCTTAAATTTATATATAGATTTAATGCAATCCTTATCAATATTCCTGTGAGATGATTTTTACATATGGACAAGATTAATCTAAAATTTATATGGAAAAGCAAAGTGATTAGAATAAAACAATTCTGAAAAAGAAATAAGTTGGGATGAGTCACTTTACCTGATATGAAGATTTATTACATAGCTGTAGTAATTAACACTTTAAAATTTGCAGAGAAATATACACAAATATGGAGTAGAATAGAGAACACACAGGTACAGTCAACTAATTTTTGATAAAGGTGCAAAAGCAATTGAATAAAAGAAGGATAATCTCTCCAATAAATAGTACCATAGGAATTAGACATCCATAGGCAAAAGAATGAAGCTCAACCCAAATATTACACCTTACACAAAAATTAACTCAAAATAGATCATAGATTAAAATGTAAAATATAAAACTATAAAAACTTTTAGAAGATAATATAGACAAAACCTTCATGACCTAGGGCTTCGTGAAGAGTTTTGAGACATGACACTGAAAGAAAAATCCATAAAAGAAAAAAAATCAATAAATTGTACTCCATCAAGATGAAAACTTGCTGTGTTAAAGATCTGGTTAGGAGGATGGATGGGCATGCTATAGACTTTGAGAAAATATTTTCAAACCAGCTATCTGACAGAAGACTCATACCCAGAATGTAAAGATCTCTCAACTTCAATGTTTAAAAAAACAATCAAACTAGAAAATGGGTGAAAGACATGAATAGGCAATTCACCAAAGAGGGCTACATGGATGGTAAATAAGCACATGGAAACATGTCCAACATCATTAGGCATTAGGGAAATGCAAATTAAGAACACAATGAGATATCACTACACCTGTCGGAAGGGCTAAAATAAAAGCAATGACAATAGCAAATGCTGGCAAGGATGCATAGCAGCGGATGTCTCATCCATTGTTAGTGGGAGTGTAAAACCGTATAGTCACTCTGGAAAATAGATTGGCAATGTCTTAAAAAACTATACACTCAGTATATGACTCAGTACTCGCACTCATGGGAAATTATGTCAGCACAAAACATGTCCGCACAAAAATCTGTACACAAATTTTTATAATAGCTTCATTTGTAAAAGCCAAAAATTGTAAACAACCAAAATGTCCTCCTAATAGGTGACTGGTTAAAGAAACCTTGGTACATCCATACTGTGGAATATGACTGAGCAATAAAGAGGAACAAACTATTGATATAAGCAGCAACCTGGATGGATTTCAAGGGTATTACGCTGAATGAAATAGAGCCAATCTCAGAAGGTCATATAGTATATGATTCCTTTCATATAACAGTCTCAAAATGACAAAATTAAAGATATGAGAACAGATTAGTGATTTCCAGGGGTCAGGGTGGTAGGGGAGGGGAGTGGTGACTATAAGGGGTAGCACCAGGGAGGCCTGCATGGAATCTGACATCTGCGATAGCATAGGTCTATATCTTGATTGTAGTGGTGGTTGCATGAATCTACACCTGTGATAAAGTGACATAGAGCTACACATCACATTGTCACACACACCAACATCAAAATCCTGCTTTGATGTCATAGTATAATTATATAAGATGGAACCATTGAAAAAACAGAGGTGAAGGATACATGGGATCTCTCTGCATGATTTTTGCAACTTCCTTTGAATTTATAGTTATTTCAAAATAAGTTTAAAATCTGAAGAAAGAAGAAAAAGTAAAACCTGCTTTGCAGTGGTGTGAGGTTCAAGTGAGCAAATTTATGTAATCTTGCCAACACAAGGCCAGGTATTGAATTAGTGTTCATCAAATGGTCATAATAATACATGCAAGTAACACATTAGGCACATATAATATTGATTCATTGACTGATTCATTCATTTAATTATTTGTTCATTGATATCCTTTCCCAAGGAACACTCAGCCCAGCTGAGTTCCCTGACTCCATTTCCACTACCTCACCAGTGATGAAGGGATTCCCCCTGGTCTGGGGGCAAAGCATGGTGGACCTGTGGCTCTGACTCTTTTGCTCTGCCACTTCTTGCACACACTGCGATGATACGTAGCTGATGTTGAAAAATGAGATTTGCTATGTTTTACTTACACCATTGTTGCCTCTAGATTCTCTTTCTGCAACTGGTGCAGGCTGATTGCCCTCCAAGGTCTCTCTGTGTGGTTCCTTCTAAGTGGGGATTTTGTAGCTGGGGCCTAAGGGACCAATACTTGCTCCCTTGAGAACCTCAGGTTCTGGGGCTGAGATGGAATTGGAAAAAACAACATTCATTAGTTATTCTCTGCTGAAGAAAAGTTCCTATTTCCAGAGGGGATGAAATTTATTTTTGTGTTTCTGCCATTAGGGACTTCCTGCTTTCATTTTTGAGAATTGCCTTGCTATTGACAAATTATCTTCTGTCCCTCTCTTCCTTCCTTCTTGCCTCCCTTCCTTCCTGTCTTCTTGCTTTCCATTGTGTGTGTGTGTGTGTGTGTATCACAAACCACATGGTCAAGAATTCAGAAGTATAAAAGTGCACAGAGTAAAAACCAAGTCCCCCTCTAGTCCTTGATTCTAGTCTTTAGTTTCCCTTCATTGAGGTCACCACTGTTATAAGCTTCTGTCTTCTTCCAGATATAAGCCTTGTATTGCATTTGCAAACATACTAATACTTATATTCTTTCTTCCTCACTCATATAAATGGCAGTGTATTATTGACATGTTTGTGCAGCTTGCATTTCACTTAATAATTCTGGGTGATCTGTCCATGTCAGTACAGAAAGAAAACTCGCACTCTTTTTAAGAGCTGTATTATATTTTATTGAACAGCTGCATTGCTTGACTAAACATTGACTATGCTATGTCAAACTCTTCTGCCTATTGGTAGATATTTAGATGGTTTCCAATCTTTAACTATTATAAACAATGTTACCACATATTTTAGTGTGCATAGTGTGAATACATCTCCAGGATTAAAAGATATTCAGGAGAGGAGTCTCCAAGTCAAAGGGTATGAACAGTGTAAGATTTGATAGATATTGCTCAACTGTCCTTGAGAGCAAGGCGCTGCCAATTTAAATTGTTTCTGGTGAATCTAGGGTGACTACTTCTCCAAATCCTCTCCCACACAATGTTAAGAAACATTTATTGAATTTTGTCATTGTGATAGGTGAAAAAGAGTATATTTCAATTTTACTTTCTTTTCTCTCCTATAAACCAGATTGAGCATCTTTTCATATATCTCAGAACCATTAGTATTTTTTTTCTGTGAATTATCTGTTTATACATGTTGTCATCTTAAAAAGTATTTTGTTTGCTTTTATATTGATATTTTGAATCAAGAACCTTTCCTTATAAAAAAGATGCAAATATTTATTTCTCAATATTAATTATTTTCATTGCTAATTGTGTAGTTTGCCATGCAAAATATTTTATTTTTATGCCACAAATTTAGTTTGTATTTTGTGTCATTTTCATAAAGGCCTTCACTTTAAAGGTTTTAAAAAATTTGCCATTTATTTATTGCCTTTAAGGTTTAGTTTTTATTTACTTATTTCTTTATTTTGTTTTACAATGTACAGTTATATTATTTTAGTTATTAGCCTCAAATATGTAATGTGTATTTTTAACCAAGTCTGAATTTGTTCATATCTTTAGTCTAGTGCAAAATAAGACAAGTTACTGACAGATTTTTATCTTCATCTGTAAAGCTCATTCCTAAATTCCAATAATTTTACCTAGAATTTTAATTATAATTACATTTAAATATTTATAAGATTACTGTTATTATCTTATGACAATCATAGTCTTTAGGTTGGCCAAAATGTCCTATTGATTTTTTTTATTGAGGTATAATTGGCATATGACATTCTATTAGTTTTAGGTATACAACATAATGATTCGATAACCATCATCATAAAGACGGTTAGCCAGAGCAAGTGCTTAAGATCTTCTTAGGTCTTTTCTGAATGTGAACACACCCCTGGGCTAGCTCACAGTATGACAGGTATTCATAGTCTTCAGGTTCTCAGAAATATATTGGGAGATTTTAACACCCCTGTGGAAATTTCATTCCCCAGCTTTTATTTTTAAGCTTTTTGCCTTTCCTGTTGTTTGGCTCAACTTTTACCTATACCCTTAGGCAGCTGCAATGTTAAAAAATTGCTTCATATTGTTTTAGACAAATGCCCTTGGGAAAAAAGTCTCTTTACATTGGATGAGCTTTGAGTCGGTCAAATGGCATTTTGAGTGGGATTTCATTGAAAGTATTGATCAATCCTGTGAGAATTGGCATTTTAATAATACTGGGTTTTCCAATTCTTCAACATGATATATTTTTCTGCTAATGTAGGATTTCTTCATTTTTCTCAGAAATGTTTGTACTTTTCATCATACAGATATTATACATACTTTGTTAAATTTAAGTATTTAACGAACAATTAATTAACAAATAAATAATCTAAGTATTTTATGCTTTTGGATGCTATTATAAGTGGTATTTTAAAAACTTCATTTCCACTTTTTGCTATTGTGTAGAAATAAGATTGATGTTTCTATTATATTTTAGTTTGCTGTTTTGCTATTTGGTTTAACGATTTAGGTACACTAATTTTTGTCTAGTGACATTATTGATTTCTATTGTACATAACAGTTAATTCTCCTGGGATATCCAAAGAAAATCATGTCATCTTCAAATAATAAGTTTTACTCCCTTTTGATTTATTTCTTTTTATTGATTTCTATAGTCTAAGTGCATTGATCACTAGCTCCAGAATAATTTTGAGACTAACTTTGTGCAAGGCCTTTTTTTCACCTGTTCCCAACTCTAAATGAAATGCTCTTAGTGTTTTCTCATAAATATGATCAAGTCTTTGGGTTGAAATATTTTTAACTTTTATTTAAACACCAGGATTAAGAATAAATGTTTAATTTTAGCAAATATTTTTCAGCATCTATGGAGATGATTTCATGATTTATCTTTT
This sequence comes from Dicerorhinus sumatrensis harrissoni, assembly GCA_014189135.1. NCBI lineage: Eukaryota > Metazoa > Chordata > Mammalia > Perissodactyla > Rhinocerotidae > Dicerorhinus > Dicerorhinus sumatrensis. The sequence goes on along the minus strand of JABWHU010000190.1, from coordinate 16,518,851 downwards.
AAAAATCAATTAATAAATGTATTATAATAATAGATTTTCTAATGTTGAACTATTATGTGCTCCTACAATAGAACTAACTTGGTGTTTTATTCTTAAATATGCTGCTGAGGGTTTTTTTTGTGTATGTGCTGGTATTTTTACTGTGTATTTTTGTATTAATATTTGAGGGCAGTATTGGACTATAGTTTTTGAGCTGTCTTTGATAGCCTCCTCCATAAAAAATTATTTTGAAACATTCCTTCTTTTCCCATGTTCTCCAACAGTTCAAGCACCATTGATATTGTCTAGTCCTTAATAATTGATTAGAACTCCACAGCTTGTTGCTTTTTTTGGGAAGGAGAAGGTTACACTTTCATGACTTTATTCCTTTGATGTTAATTGCTCTTTAATCTCTTCTGTGGTAACTTTTGGCAATCAAAATTCTCTTAGAAAAACCACCCATTCCATCAGGTTCTTGAATTCATTTGCTTATTGTTGGGCTGAACATTCTTCCCTCATTTTTTAAAATTTTCTTTGTTCCCCAGTAGTATTTTCCTGATGAATTAGCAAATTATTTATCCATTTTTTTGTTACTTTTAGCTTCAGAAAATAAGTTCTTGTATTTATTATGTCTGTCATTTCAGAGGTTTTAATGTTAATTAAAAGGAAGAATTATTGCCCTCTTCTCTTTACTTTAATATTATTTTCTTATAAATATTTATGTAATGGTTTGTAAAACACTATTTTATAGATATTTGGAAATTTTGTTTTTATTTCATCTTCAACCAGAAGGTTGTTTATATGATAGTTTTCGGTTGTAGGTGGTAGAATTTTAGTTGTTTTTACCTTCATGCTTTATTATTAAATTCTAGTTCTAGTTCATTGGATCAGAGAATATTTTCTGTATTCTTTCTGATTTTTGGAATTTATGGTATTTCTATAATTCTTTCATGGACACATAAAAAGGAAGGAAAGAAGGAAGGAGACAAGGGAAGAAGGGAGGTAGGGAGAGAGGAAGTGAGAGAGGAAGGAAGGAGGGAGGGATAGAGGGGGAGAGAGAGAGAGAAAAAAAGTTGGAGGAGAAAAGAAAGATGTATTCTTGGTTTCAAGTTATTATGAAGTGAAAATCAGGTCTGTCAGTAAACCAAACTGTGATGTGTCTAATACAATGTCAATGGTTACAGAAAGCCAGTAAAAAATAGTGTTTCTAACTGAACTCTCCAAGTCCACAAGACAACTGTACAAAGACTAACAACTCCATCTATCAAGTGACTGCTACTTTCTTATCAATGAAGTGACTATTCCTACTTTAATCCTGCCACCTTTGAGCAATGCTTACTGAAATATGTAGTCGCTGATTTGCCGCTGCTTTTTCACAGTATCCAAATCTAGAGGGAATACTTGCTTCCCTAATCGATATTTGGATTCATTCAGCAAAGCCCATACCCTATATAAAGCACCCCACCACCACCACCATTGAGATGTCCACAGCTTCTGTGCAGTGTGTGTTGCAGAAGCAAAATAAAATTTTGACTCCAGGTGTGTATGATTGGTGGGCTTTACCAATATAGCGTTTCTGCATATGAATTTATTCTGATTAATTATGTCAAACAGCTCTTCTGTAACTTTATTTTTAAATTTTTTTCTCAACTTGATCTGTCATGGACTGGAAGAGGTAAATTAACATTTAGTATTAATATTGTGTTTCTTTTGTCCATGTATTTCCTGTTTTTTCACTTTACGAACATTAAGTCAATATTATTTAATACACGGATTTTCCATGAATATTTCTGCATAGAACAATTCATCTGTGCAAGACATTTACAGCCATTACATTTAAGAATGTCTGTATAAGGAGACACATCAGGATAATAAACCTTAGAGATGTCTCCCTCTCCAGAGAAGGCTCAGGATAGTAAAGATAAAGACGACGCCTTCTCTCTCTGGGGAAGATTTGCTTACATTCTAGAGTACAAGTGAGGTTTCTCTCTACAGAGATGGGCAGGTGACCAGCAATCCTAAGTAAGATCAGTTTCCTAACTTTGGGATTCCTGTCCTTTAAAGCGCCCTGCTGCAAGGGCTGGTACCATCTGTTTTCTCTTGGTATGGTTTGGGTTATGCTTGGCTCCATATCACAATGTTCCTGCCTCAGCCCTAGATTTGGAACTTCTGGAAATGTTCAGAAAGGCAGTGAACTCCCATCCAGTCAATCCTCCCACAACTTTCTAGGGTTTAACTGATTAACGAGGTTGAGAGAAGAGATATAACATGTGACCTCAGCCTTTTTGTTAACACTGCCTGTCCACAGGATGAGTGTGTGCTTGAATATTTTTTTCCCAAGTGAATAGAACAGTCATGACCAAGCCCAGGTATGACGTCTACTGTTTAACCTGGATTCCTCCATCTCTCCCCACTCATGGAGATTGAGGGAAATAAGGCATCAATTCTGGGTGAAAGAGTCTGCTCTGTAGCACCACACTCTGCATTAGATTTTGTTATCCTAAAGTGTACACCTGCAAGTGGATATAGCTGGATATTCAAGTTATATTTCAAATACAATTTTATCAATAATAAACCGATATGCTCTATATTTGCCTGTTTCCTGTGTCAATTTCCTAGTTGGTTAGAGACCCTACATGGAAAGTAAGGATATTGATTCTAATGTCTGAATATGTATGAGGATTCATTCAAGTGTTCTGTCCTTCCTCTTTCTTTTTCGCACATTTTCTCCAACGAAATGGCTGGTTCAATTACTCTTTACAATACTAAAATAGCTTACCTATAGAGTAACAGCAAAAGTAACAGTACCTTTCAAGGGAAGACCAGAAAAGATTTTTGTCCTGGTGAGTTTTTACATTATAGTTGCTGGGAGCACTTAACAACATTGATTACATACTTCTTTTTCTTTTTTTCCGTTTTAAAAGGTAAGTATTTGAAAAAAGCACTCCTCAAAATGTACAAAAGCAGTATCAAAGGTCTTTTCAGATGTTTTCTCTGTAAGAAACACATGAATTGGAAGCTTATTTATGTAATCATATGAGATTTAAAAAAAATCTTTCAGATGTTATTGACATAATTAAGGAGTGCCTTTGTGTCTCATAAACATTTGCTACATCTTCTGCTGTTGAGAAACAAGAGAGAATTGTTGGTTTGTTTGTTGAACCATGTTGGGTTAGAAATCGAGGTTCAACCTAGAAATACTTCTTTCCAACTCCTTTTAGGGCTTCTTTCACATCTCGGTTCCTCAGGCTGTAGATGAGGGGGTTTAACATAGGAATAATGATACCATAAAACACAGAAGCCATTTTTTCTTGCTCTTGAGACTCTGTGCTACAATGGTGCAGATACATATAAGAGAGAGTCCCATAGAAAATGGTGACTGCTGTCACATGGGAGGCACACGTAGAGAAGGCCTTTTTCCTCCCTGCAGCAGAAGACATCTTCAGGATGGCAGCCAGGATATATATGTAGGAAAAGATGACAACCAACATAGTGAATGTCAAGTTAAACCCCACAAAGACTGTTAGTAGTATGATGCTGAAGTAAATATTGGAGCATGATAAGGCAAGAATTGGGGGTTCATCACAGAAAAAGTGGTTAATTTTATTGGATTTGCAAAAGGTCAGTGAGAAACTAAAGCTTGTGTTTATAGAGGCATTTAGGAAACCCATGAAGTATGAACCAATTAAAAGTTGATTGCAGACTCTCTGGGTCATAAGTACTGGATAGCGGAGAGGGTTACAAATAGCCATATAACGGTCCACTGCCATAGCAGCCAGGATGTAGCAGTCAGTTGTTGCAAAAGCACCATAGACTAGTAATTGCACTATACATCCTATGAATGAGATTGACTGCTTTGTCCTCACAAAGTTTTGCAGCATCTTGGGAGTGATAGCAGAGGTGTAGCAAAGATCAACAAATGCCAGGTGTTGGAGGAAGAAGTACATAGGAGTGTGAAGGCAGGAATCAATCTTGATGAGTAGGATCATGCCAATATTGCCCACTAGGGTGGCCACATAGATCACTAGAAATACTATGAAGAGGATATGCCAAGACTTGTGTTGGCCAGCAAATCCCAGGAGAATGAATTCAGTCACTTCAGTGCCATTGTTTTGTTCCATGGCCAGCAAGATTAAATATCAGCTGAAAAAATGTGAAGAAAGGAGAGCTGAGAAAACTAAGACCATTGTGATCCTTTATCTAATTATGGAATTGTAAATGGTATAATATTTGATTTCATACTGGGGTCAGAGAATATTTTCTATCAGATAATTGACTTAGATTTTAATGGCTGAACCTTGACACCTGACTTTGATAATTTCATCTACAGTTGGGAGAAATTGCCTTGGACCAGTAGCTGTGTGCTCAGGATACAAAGTGATTTGTATTTCATAAATATATCAATTAGGGTACATATAAGAATATATTTTTATTTAATTATTCTTTCTTTTATGCTCTCTATATTCTAATAGAAACTTCAATTTGCCTAAATACTAATTATTATATCTGAAATCGTGACATACCCATAGAGCTATCACTCTATTCTCATTTCATCCTTTTCCTTTCCTTAGTAACTATTCTCTGCTATGATGAACATCTGGACCTGTGGAGTCCTTTATAGAAGTGTGCATCAAAATATGGATGGTAAAGGATAATTTTCTTTGTAAAACTTCCAATATGTAGTGGTCCAATATTTTTGCAAAAATCAATGTAAAGTTCCCAGTACTGGCAAAATTCTGTAATAGTTTAAATTCTCAATCTCACTTTCAGTAGTTATCTCATCATAGAGTGGAAACAGAGAGTCCAAAGTCTGGTGCTGGTCCATGGATTACACATCATTGAGTATCACGCTCTATAGTGTTCATCCATCATATTTTACCTATATGGTTTCCTAGTGATGGATAGAAGATTGCCTACAACTTGTCTCCACTACAAATAACTCAGTGTAAAAATTTTTTAAATATATTCCTAGGGACAAAATTTTTGAGTCTGAGGGTATGCACACATTTAACTTGGCCAGATTTTTCCAGATCATTTTCTGTAGTGGATGCACCAGTGTATACCTTTACTAATTGTGCATGAGGGTTTCCATGTCCTCAGTTCCTTGTGAACATTGGTGTTTTCCTAGTATTTTTTATCCAGGAAAATAGGTGGAAAGTGATATCTCATTTTTATTTGTTTTCTTCTGCTTAATTAGAAGTAAATTTGATTATTATCTAATGTTTGTTTTAGAATTTGAGGATTCTAGTGTCTTGTAAATTGCCTATTTATATTTTTTGCCAATGTTTCTATTGAGTTGATTTTAGATGTTCTTTGTTTATCCAAGATTTGAATCTCAGGTCAGTTGTTCACTTGACAAAGTATTTCTCACATTTCTTCATCTATTAATTTTGTCTATGATATCCTTTATAGAGCATAAATCCTTAAATTTGAAGTAATAATTATTTTTTTTGCCTTATGGTTTGTTCTTTATGAAAAATAACTGAATAAAGTCCATTCCTTTCCCTGGGAAAGTAAAAAGCAATAATAAAACTCTTTTTCCGTATTAAACTGGGTTGCTGGCACATAGTATTTATTGCACCATGATATTTTATACCATACACATAATCTGATAAACATTATTTTTGTTTTCTCAATATTTATTTTTAAAAAAAGAAAGCAGACTAACAGGATAGAGAGTGATAGTAGTCAGTATGCGTGTGTCTTTCTGTGTGCGTGCATGCAAAATATTTTAAAATCATTAAGTCATTTGACTTGTTATTTAAAAATTTACTCACATAGGCACTACATGCAATTATGTTACAGGAAAGTTTTATCAAACATTTATGGAACAACTAATTCTAATATTGTACAATCTTTCCCTGCAAGTCGCAAAAGAAAACATTCCCCAACTTATTTTGTGAGACTAATGTAACCTTGACACCCAAGTAAGTAAGGTTTGAGATAAGAAAACTAGAAACAAACTTACTTGTGAATATAGATGCAAACAGCTTTAAAAATACACATTCGCTAATCAAATCCAACCATATATTAAACAAATGATTGCTGAGATCACATAGGAGGCTCCAGTGAAGAGGTATTCTCTTCTTTTCCTAGGATTTGAACAAGTTGAGAAATAAAAGATAGTGTATATATGGAGACTATAATATCACCTTTAGACACGGGGGGAAGACTTGAAGTTTATTATTCAAGTTACTTGTTTCCAAAGAACATCATAAGTAAACAGGCTTATCTACCCAGTCTTGCTGGCCGTGACTGGGGCATGATTCTTGAGCATTGTGGGGAAGTGCCTCTGAAATGCAGGGGAATGAGGGCTTCAGCCGGATGGCTAAGGGCAGAGCAGGGCATGCCAGGTTGTTCTCAGATTTACCAATCAAATATGTCACTCCACCTTTCCAAGACATGAGTGAATAAAATAGGGAGAGAAAGGCTATAATTACGCAAATTAAGCTCCCTTTGCAGAAAAGAAACTTCAGATGCAGGAAAAAAATATTTTCCATCAGCAAGCAAGACAAAATTGTATAACATTGTATTTTTTCCCCATATTAATTTATAAATTCAATGTAATTCCGATGGAATGTTGAGAGAATTTTGCGTGCATCTTCACAGACTTATAAAATTTATATGGAAGAGAAAAGAGCTAAAAATAGCTTAGAGAATTTTAAAGGAAAACAAGGTGGGAACTTGTCCTACCAAATATCAGAACTTATTGTAAAGTGATAATAATAAAGACAATGTGGTACTGAGGGTAGACAAATAGATAAATGGAATTGAGAAAAGCAAATCATACACAGGCTCACAAGCCTATGGATGCTTGATGTATGAAAACAATACATGTACACCAATGAAAAATGGCCCAGTAAACTGCGGTGCTATAAATGCTTATACAAGTGAAAAAGTATTGTATTCTTAATGTACATTTTAGAAACATCAATTCCAAATGCAAAAAGACTTCAATTGTAAACTTGAGAGTAACACATAGCAGACTACCTATGACAGATATGCAGAAAAAATTAAAACGTCGTGAATGCACAAAACATAAAACATTAAAAATTCAACTATATCTAAATTAAGAATGCAACATTATAAAAAAGAGAAGTGTTGGGCCGGCCCCGTAGCTTAGCGGTTAAGTGCGTGCGCTCCGATGCTGGCGGCCCGGGTTCGGATCCCGGGTGCGCACCGAGGCACTGCTTCTCCCGCCAGGCTGGGGCCGTGTCCCACATACAGCAACTAGAAGAATGTGCAGCTACGACATACAACTATCTCCTGGGGCTTTGGGGGAAAAATAAATAAATAAAATTATAAAAAAA
>JABWHU010000190.1:16480609-16511552 GCA_014189135.1 Dicerorhinus sumatrensis harrissoni | reverse complement strand
AAAAAAAAAAAAAAAAAAAAAAGAGAAGTGTAGACACTGACTGGAAATTTACTCAGGTAATTTGTTTGCCACACATATAAATAGCAAGGAATCAGTATCTAGTAAATAAAAATAATTTCTATAAATTACCCTAAGGGAAAAATTCAAAAAAGATATAATCAGGATAGTTACAAAAGGAAAAACCAAAATAGTCAATAGAAATATGGAAATATACACAACTCTCTAGTATCAGATAATTATGTATTAATACTGTATTGAAATATAATTTTACACTTAGTGTAACATGCAAAGTTTTGGTGAGAATGTGGAGACATATTTCTGGTGAGAAAATAAATTAGTAGTCATGTTGGAGACAAGCTTGAAATAAATAGTAAAACTAAATATACGTCCTCCTATGCTCCAGAATTTCCATTGGTACATATTCTAGAGAAATTTTTGACCACATAAATAAGGATACACACACACATATACTTATAAGTATATGTATGAATATGTGTACATATAAATACACTTATACAGACAAAAGTATGTTCATGCAGTGTTGTTGATTGTAGAAAATAATAAAACTATTAAATAAATCAGTAAAAATTCAGTAAACTGATGCTACAACATCTATGTGTATAAATTGCTCAAGTGAAATGATGAGTAATAAAAGGCAAGTTGTGGAAGTTAGATGGTGGCTACATGAATGGTTACATTATTTTAAGTATATTTTTATACACTTTAAATGTTGTACAATAACAGACATTCTTCACAAACGAAAAACCATGTCCTCAATATATCAGTAGCGGGCTGTTTTACTCTGATGTCGGTTAATGTCAGGCAGAGCCACAGTTCCCTAGATGAGATAGCCCATTTTAGATAAGAATGTGCCTTTAGTGGTGGAGAATATAGCAATGAAACCTGTTGTTGATGTCTCTTGGGTAACCTGGTTCTCTCAGATATCTTGAGAAATGAACAGAATGGGATAAGTCTGTAGTGATGCAACAGGAAACAATTCTCTTAAACTGAACATTTAGTGAGGGCTAAGGGCCAATAAATTTGTGTGAGTTGCCTCTTCAGGTAAATGTTCTGTAAAATAGATTAAATTCAGCCCTTTCAAAGAGGCTTCCATCCAGTGGGTAAAGGCACGTGTGAGAGGAAAATAGAATTGGTCATGGGTCCACTTTTAAACTAGAATCTTGATAAGGTAATGATATTTACTATATCAATTTAATCCATTTGAATTCAAATAAAATGTGCGACATATTAGAGGACACTTTTCAAGAACTATGGAAAACCAGTACAAGAGACACAACACACAAATACACATACACATACACACACACAAGCCATGTATCCGAGTATTTTGAATTTGCTAAACCTGTTCTGAACCCTGGTGCTTTTGCTGAGGAAGACTGGCCCTGAGCTAACATCTGTGCCCATCTTCCTCTACATTATATGTAGGATGCCTGCCACAGCGTGGCTTGATAAGGGTTGCATAGGTCCACACCCGTGATCCGACCTGTGAACTCTGGGCCACTGAAGCAGAGCACACGAACTTAACCACTATGCCACCGGGCCGGCCCCCACATCAAACTTTTAATGGCTATCCTTGGGCATGGGAGTGGAGAGAGAAAGTCTTTAACCTCATAAATTTATTCACTTTTTCTTTTAAAAATAGCTTTAATTCTTTTAAAAAGGAAGAAGAAGAGAAAGAAGTAAAGTCTATTTTGTAATGATGTGACTTAAAGTGAGGTGATTTATGTAAAATTCCCAGCACAGGGCCAAGTATTGAATGGTCATAATTATAAATGCAAATAAAACACTAAAGGCATATAATATTCATTCATTCATTCTTTTAATCTTTCCATCGTTGTTCATTCACATCCTCCTCAGGCAACACTGAGCCCAATTCAGTTCCTCAACTGAATTCAACTAGGTCTCCAGGGATGAAGTGATTATTCCTGGTCTTGGGGTGAAATATATGAGAACTTTGGCTCTAGCCCTTTTTGCTCCATCATTTCCAGCACACCTTGGGATGATACACAGCTGATGTTGAAAAATGGGATTGCTTTGTTTACTCACATCAGAGCAGCCTCCAGATCCTCTTTCTGCAAGAGGTGCAGGCTGATTGCCCAGCAGGTCTCTCTGTGCGGTTTCTTCTACTTGGGGAGTTTATAGTGGGGCCTAAGGGATCAATACTTGTTCCCTTGAGAATCCGAGGTTCCAGGGGCTGAGATGGAATTGGAATAAACAATGTTCGGTAGTTATTTTCTGCTGAAGAAAATTTAAGTTTTCTAGAGAGGATAAATTTAATTGATGTTACTGTCATTAGGGACTTTTTTCTTTGTGCTGCATTGTTATAGAACAATCTTTTAAAATTTTTTTCTTGTTATGAATCAGATTGAGCATCTTTTTATATGTCTAAGAATCTGTGTTTAGGTCTAGAAAATTGACCTTGTCACCATAATCAGCAAAAAACATAGCCATCTGAAAAAAAGAAATACAAAGCTAATCAAAATTTCAGGGCACATGGTCACTCGTGTGACAAATAAAGTGACTACTATTTGAACATATTTGATATTATCACTTTGACTATTTTTTATTCAAAGAAAAAATTTACTCCTCATTCTTTCTTTTTTTCCTAAAAATGTTAACATTTCAAAAATCAGCCCTGGATAAAGACACCCTTTCTTTCAGTTGCACTTTACTTCATCAGAATATTTCAGATAACAATCTGTGGAATAAGAGATTTTGAGTAGTGTTTAGCTATAAAGCTGCTAGGGCTAAACTTTTAAGTTAATAAGTATGAAAGGAAATATCTAGATTCAGTGACTTTGTAGCTCTGTGATTAACAAGCGTACCTATGAAGGAGACTTATTGTCAAAAGGCTGGTGAATTGACATTCAACATTACTGATTGTATGACCAGTGTCTCAATTAGGAATGCCTTCAACTGCTAGTAGAAGAACACCCAACTTCCTTTGGTTTAAAAATAGGGCCTCATTTTCCTTCATAACAACAGTTTGGAAGACAAGACTTGCACTTTTGTGATTTGCTTAGTTTTTCCCATATGCTGGTTGCCTCACAGTCTAACATGTCTACCACAGCCCTAGACATCACCTTCCCTTTCAATGCATGAAAAAGGATCCAGGAGAGCAGAGTGACAACCACATGTATACTCTCGATCAGGAAAACAAAAGCTTTTCCCGAATCCAGCAGACTTCTACCTACATCAATGAGGTGAGAACTATGTTATATGGAGTAGCAGAAATCTCTGTGTCTTGCACCACATCTCCTCAGCTAGTTGATCTCAGTGTGTCTGTGGTAGGCAGCTTTGTCTGTGCTACTAGTGGTAGCTTTCCTATGGTTTTTCTCTGCATCTCTGTCTCAGGAATATCTCAGAAGCCGTGGAAGATCTTTGGCAACCCTCAAACACTGGGAGAAGGAAACTGAATGATTGTTTTAACCTCTTGTCCTCAGAGGGGCAAATTTGTGGGACATCCTACATAATTTATCAAGTTCCGGTTCCCAGCTGTGTCAGCTAAGTTATTCACTCTTTCCTTGGTTTTCTCCTTCTAGATCTCACTCTTCCTTCTCTGTCTCTCTGCTGCTTGGGATAACCTCTTTCAAAAACCTTGGCAAACTGCAGTGAGAAGAAACAGTTCCCCTAGGACTGATATCACTTTAGATATCAGTCAAAAATTTGGAGGTCCTCAGAGTCACACTCGTTCATAGCTTGTCATAAATTTGGAGGTCTCCACAATCACCCTCAGGTCTCATAGTTTACTAGGAAGGACTAGGTGATATGGACTGAATGCTTGTGTCCCCCAAAATTCCTATGTTTAAATCCTAACCCCCAATGTGGTGGTATTAAGAGGTAGAGCTGTGGGGAGTTAATTAAGTCAGGAGGGTGCAACACTCATGAATGGGATTCATGTCCTTATAAAAGAGATCCCAGAGAGCTCTCTTTTTCTACCATGTGAAGACACAATGAAAGAATAGCAGTCAGCAACCCAGAACAGAATTCTCACCAGAAGCTGGCCATGCTGACAACTTGATCTCTGACTTTAACGTCCTTTTTAATAAGCCATTCAGTATACAGTAATTTGTAATAGAGCCTAAACTCACTAAGACATTAAGAAAATACTATAGATACAATTACAGTTTTCTTATAGCAAAAGGATACAAATTACAACCAGCCAAAGGAAGAACTGTATAGAATAAAGTCTGTGAAGGTTCCAAACATGAAGATTCCATCATCCTCAGAGATGCATTACCCTCCTGGTGTCAACGTGTGCCATATGCATGGAGTAGGGCCAACTGGGGAAGCTCATCTGAGACTCTGGTGTCTAGAGTTTTTATGTGGGCTCTATGACATACTGTTCACATGGCTGAGCTTTAGTCCCCAAGCCCTCCTGGAAGTTCAGGGTTATACCTTTAGTCTCCGGTTCCTCTGGAGGTTAGAACTGACATGGCATGTCCCAAAGCCCCGTCATAAGTCACACTTTTAGGCTGTCCAGTGCCAAAGCCTCCAGGAAAACAGAGAATTCCTATTAGGGAGGACATTCCAGAAGCTGTGAGATCACCTCCTAGTAGCTGAGGGGGAAGGACAAACCTTTCTTTAGGTAACATTAATTCTTCACAACACACCTGCATACATTAATTTTATCCAAGGCTATATTCTCAGGAATGCAAACTAAGACACATACCATCCTAGCTACAATGGAAGCTGAGAAGTAAAGTACCTATTTGTCTGGCTGCATTACCCTCCATATGACATGGGAGTTCTTTTAGGAAGGAATTAGAGGAGAATGGATAGTGGATAGACAACCAACTATATTTTGCCAAAGCCAGTCAGTACACATAAGAGATGGTGAATAGATTCTTTCTTTCAGCTTCTGTAGGTATTCTCTTCTCCATGTCATTCTCATGTGAAACTTTTAGACGTGACGCCACATTTTATTCCATTTCAGTCTAGATGAATATTTCCAATAAATTTGGCCATCTTTGATAATCCTTGACTTCAAATTCTGGTTGAAGAGTTGAGCCTTTATTATAATGTTTTGGAGACAATTGCTGGACCCAAAAAGTCCTTATAAAACATGGGCTGCTACAAGAACAGTTAGCTCTACTGGGCTGTAGCTAGTGTTCTTTCTCATTGTAGTAACTACAGACACATTTTCTCTGTGCATTCTTCGTTCATTCCTTCAGTAAGTGTTTCATGAGTTTACTTATAGAATTAATGAGCTTAATTTAACATATTCCATACAATTAATAGATGCTGGAGATATAACAGTGAGAAAAATACAAATTATAATTATATTTTGAGAGATTAAATTTTAGTGTTTCTCATATATACACTTATGACAGTATGGATAGAAACCAGATCAGGGTGTCAGCTAAAAAAAACAACTTGTTCTGGACAGGAACGTGGTGTGATAAGTTATAAAAATGGGCACAAATTCTTTCCTTCATGCACCTACACCATTGCAATGTAATGTTGCAGGTCCTTCCATTAAGTGGTGGAGTCAATTACTCCAACTCTTTGAATCTGGGCTGGCCATGTGAATTGCTATGGCCAATGTGATATCAGCAAATTCAGGAAAGCACTCACCACTTGGATACTTCTGGCACTCTTTGTTAGTAATTTATGCCCAAGCAAGAAGGACTTAGTCCTTATTGATTGTAGAGCTTCTTTTACTTCATTATTTCATAGGCACTAGATAAGGAGGTTTAACTTGAGAATTGTAATGCCATAAAATATGGATGCTGCTTTTAACTGCTCTTGAGACTCAGTAGATCTGGGCAGTAAGTACATGTAAGGGAGGGCCCCAGAGAAAATGGTGAGAGCTGTCAGGTGGAAGACATCTTTGGAGGAGGGCCATTTTTGTCTCTTATTGTAGAGGGCGAGCCCTGGATTCTGGAGGATATATGTGTACAAGAATGTGGTGATCAGTACAGTGAAAATGAAGTTAACCACAGCATAGATTAGCAAACGTTTTCATTAAATGTATTTTAAATAGAATTTTTCTTGAGATGATTATAGATTCATGAGCAGTTGTAAAAAATAATTCAAAGAGGTCCCTTGTGATGTTTGCCTAGTTTCATCCTGTAATAGCCAGAGTAACAGCTTCCCAAAGATGTCCATATCCTAATCCCTCGAATCTGTGACTATATTAGGTTACATGGCAAAGAGGAAGTAAGGTTGTAGATAGAATTAAGGTTGCTAATCATCTGACCTTGAGACAGAGAGACTATTCTGGATTTACCAAGAGTCTTTAAAATGGGAAGAGGGAGGTGAAAGAGTGAGAGTCAGACGGAGATTTGAAGATGGGATGCTTCTTTGAAGATGAAGAAAATAGGTTATAAACTAAGGAATATAAGTGGCTTCTGCAAGCCGAAAACATCAAGGAAATAGATTCTCCCCTAGAATCCCCAAAAAGGAACCCAGTCCTGCTGACACCTTGATCTAGAGACCCATTTTGGCCAGCTGACTTATAGAATTGTAAGATAAGAAATGTGTGTTGTCTTAAGGCATTATATTTGTAGTAATTTGTTAGAGCAGCAATAGAAAACAAATACAGACCCAATAGAACATTTCACAAGATGATAGTATAATATCACAACAAGGATATTGACATTGATGCAATCCACCGATCTTATTCAGATTGCCCCAGCTCTGCTCATTTGTGTGTTTGTTAGTATTAACTTCTATAAAATTTTATCACCTGTGTAGGCTCCTGTATTCACCAGCAGAGTCAGGATACCGAAGAGTTCCCAGACCACAATGATCCCTTGTATTGTTCTTTTATAACCACCTCCACCCCATCCTTTCTTTTCCCCTCCCTCCACCCTTACCTCACTGCATCCCCAACCCCAGGCAACCACTAATCTCTTATATAAATGGAACCATACAGTATATAACCTTTGGGATTGGCTTTTCTCACTGAGTACATTTCTCTGACAATTCTTCCAAGCTGTGTGTATCAATAGCTCATTTATTTTTATTCTTGAGTGCTTTCACTTTTTAGGAGGGTTTCATCTTGATGGTTGACCTTTGGACTTCTGCTTCATCGATATTTGCTTAGTCCATCCTGGTTTGGTCTCTAGCTGCCCTTCCAATTGTTCTCTCTGGCTCCTGAGCTGCTATTATAGGCTGTGAATGAGTCCTACATTTCTATCCCTCCCATTCCTCGGGAAGCAGGGTGTTTTAAAAAGACTTTCTTTTTCAATTATTTTATTGAAATCATAAAGTTTTATAACCTTATGAAATTTTGGATGTATATTATTATTTACCAATTTCTGTATAGATTTCATCGTGCTCACCACCAGTATTCTGATTTTTATCCCTCAGCATACATATGTGCCACTTTACCTCTTTCACCCACCCCCCACCCCACTTCCCCTCTGATAATCACTAATCTGTTCTCTTTATCCATGTGTTTATGTTCCACATATGAATGAAATCATTCACTGTTTGTCTTTCTCTGTCTGGCTTATTTTGCTTAACATCGTACCCTCAAGGTCCATCCGTGTTGTTGCAAATGGGAAGATTTTGTCTTTTTTAATGGCAGAGTAGTATTCCATTGTACATATATATACTACATCTTCTTCATCCGTGCATCTGTAAAAGGGCACTTGGGTTGCTTCCATGTCTTGGCTATTGTGAATAATGGGGCAATGAACATAGGGGTTCATAAATCTCTTTAGATTTTTGATTTCAAGTTCATGGATAAATACCCCGTAGTGGGATAGCTGGATCATAATTTATTTCTATTTTTATTTTTTTGAGAAATCTCCATACTGTTTTCCTTAGTGGCTACACCGGTTTGCATTCCCCCCAGCAGTGCACGAGGGTTTCCTTTTCTCCATATCATCTCCAACATTTGTTATTTTTTGTCTTGGTAATTATAGCCATTATGACAGGTGTAAGGTGATATATCGTAGTTTTGATTTGCATTTCCCTAATAACTGGTGATCTTGAACATCTTTCCATGTGTCTGTTGGCCACCTGTATATCTTCTTTGGAGGAATGTCTGTTCATATCCTCTGCTCATTATTTGATCAGGTTGTTTGTTTTTTGTTGTTGAGTTGTGTGAATTCTTTATATATTTTGGAAATTAACCCCTTGTCGGATATATGATTTGCAAATATTTTCTGCCAGTTGGTGGGTTGTCTTTTCATTGTGTTCATGGTTTCCTTTGCTGTACAGAAGCTTTTTAGTCTGATGTAGTCCCATTGGTTTATTTTTTCTTTTGTTCCCCTTGCCTGAGTAGACATGGTATTTGAAAAGAAGCTGCTAAGACTGATGTCAAAGAGTGTACTACTTATATTTTCTTATATGAGTTTTATGGTTTCAGGTCTTACTTTCAAGTCTTTAATCCATTTTGAATTAATTTTTGTGTATGGTGCAAGATAATGGTCTACTTTCATCCTTTCGCATGTGGCTGTCCAGTTTTCCCAGCACCATTTATTGAAGAGAATTTCCTTTCTCCATTGGATGTTCTTGGCTCCTTTGTTGAAGATTAACTGACCACAGACAAATGTTTCTGGGATTTCAATTCTGTTCAATTGGTCTGTGTATCTGTTTTTGTGCCAGTACCATGCTGTTTTGATTACTATAGCTTTATAGTATATTTTGAAGTCAGGGATTGTGATGTCTGCCGCTTTGTTCTTTTTTCTCATAATTCCTTTGGCTATTCGAGGTCTTCTTTGTTCCATGTAAATTTTAGGATTCTTTGTTGTATTTCTGTGAAGAATGTCATTGAGGATCTGACTCAATGACATTGAATCTATAGATTGCTTTAGGTAATATGGACATTTTAACTATGTTTATTCTTCCAATCAATGAGCATGGAATATCTTTCCATTTCTTTATATCTTCTTCAATTTCTTTAAATATCTTATAATTTTCACTGTACAGGTCTTTCATCTCTTTGGTTAAGTCTCTTCCTAGGTATTTTATTCTTTTTGTTGCGATGGTAAATGGGATTGTATTCTTGACTTCTCTTTCTGCTAGTTCGTTATTAGTGTATAGATTTGTATAAAAATGCAACTGATTTTTGTAAGTTGATTTTGCACCCTGCAACTTTGCTGTAGTTGTTGATTATTTCTAATAGTTTTCTGATGGATTCTTTAGAGTTTTCTATATATAAAATATGTCATCTGCAAACAGTGAGAGTTTCATTTCTTCCTTTCCAATTTGGATACATCTTGTTTCTTTTTCTTGCCTAATTGCTCTGGCCAAAACCTCCAGTGCTATGTTGAATAGGAGTGGTGAGAGTGGGCACCCTTGTCTTGTTCATGTTCACAGAGGGATGGCTTTTAGCTTTTCACTAAGTATGGCGTTGGCTGTGGGTTTACCATATATGGACTTTGTTATGTTGAAGTGCTTTCCTTCTATATCCATTTTATTGAGAGTTTTTTTAAATCATAAATGGATGTTGAATCTTGTCAAATGCTGTCTCTGTATCTATCGAGATGATCATGTGAATTTTATTCCTCATTTTATTAATGTGCTATAACACATCGATTGATTTGTGGATGTTGAACCATCCCTGCACCCCTAGAATAAATCCCACTTGTTCATGGTATATGATCCTTTTAATGTATTGCCGTATTTGGTTTGCCAATATTTTGTTGAGGATTTTCTCATCTATGTTCATCAGTGATATTGGCCTATAATTTTCCTTCTTTGTGCTTTCCTTGCCTAGTTTTGGTATCAGGGTAATGTTGGCCTCGTGGAATAAGTTAGGAAGCATTTTGTCTTCTTTAATTTTTTGGGAATATTTCCAGAAGGATAGGTGTGAAATCTTCTTTGAATGTTTGGTAGAATTCTCCATAGAAGCCATCTGGTCCTAGGCTTTTGTTTTATGTGAGGTTTTTGATTATTATGTTAATCTCTTGTGATTGGTCTATTCAGATTTTCTATATCTTCTTGATTCAGTTTTGGGAGGTTGTATGAGTCTAAGAATTTATCCATTTCATCCAGGTTATGCAATTTGTGGGCATATAGTTTTTCATAGTATTCTCTTATAATCCTTTGTATTTCTGCAATATCCATTATAATTTCTTCTCTTTCATTTCTAATTTTATTTATTTGAGCCTTCTCTCTTTTTTTCTTAGTAAATCTGGCTAAGGGCTTGTCAATTTTGTTTATCTTCTCAAAGAACTAGTTCCTAGTTTCACTGATCCTTTCTACTGTTTTTTTTCTAGTCTCTATTTCATTTATTTCTGCTCTAATTTTTATTATTTCCATCCTGTTGACTTTGGGCTTTATTTGTTCTTCTTTTTCTAGTTCTGTTAGATGTAGTTTAAGACCCTTATTTTTTATTTTTCTTGTTTGTTGAAGTAGGCCTGTAGTACTATGAATTTCCCTCTTATAACCACTTTTCCTGCATCTCATAAAAGTTAATATGTTGTATTTTCATTTTCATTTGTCTCCAGGTATTTTTTGATGTCTCCTTTTATTTCTTCATTGATCCAATGGTTATTCATCAGCATATTGTTTAGTCTGCACATATTTGTGACTTTCCCAGCTTTTTTCTTGTAGTTGATTTCTAGTTTCACAACATTGTGGCTGGAAAAGGTGCTTCGTATGATTTCAATCATCTTAAATTTCTTGAGGCTTGCCTTGTTTCCCAACATGTGGTCTATCTTTGACAATGTTCCATGTGCACTTGAGAAGAATGCATATTCTGCTATTCTTGGATGGAATGCTCTTTGTATATCTATTAAGTCCATCTTATCAAGTGTTTCATTTTAATCCATTGTTTCCTTGTTGACTTTCTCTCTGGATGATCTATCCATTGATGTAAGTGGAGTGTTGAGGCCTCCTACTATTATTGTGTTACTGTTAATGTCTCACTTTAGGTCTATTAATATTTGCTTTATATACTTTGGTGCTCCTGTGTTAGGTGCATATATATTCATAAGTATTATGTCCTCTTGGTGGAAAGTCACTTTTGTTAATATATACTGCCCCTCTTTGTCTCTTGATGTCTTTTTTGTCTTGAAGTCTATTTTGCCTGATATAAGTATGGCAACACCTGCTTTCTTTTGTTTGCCATTTACTTGGAGTATTATCTTCCATCCCTTCTCTCTGAGCATATGTTTGTCTTTAGAGCTGAGATGTGTTTCCCGGAGGCAGCATATTGCTGGGTCTTGCTAATCCATCCAGCTAATCTGTGTCCTTTAATTGGAGAATTCAATCCATTTACATTTAGAGTGATTATTGATATATGAGGGCCTCATATTGCCATTTTATCTCTTGTTTTCTGGTTGTTATATGTTTCCCTTCCTTTGTATTTCTGACTGCCCTTTCATTTTGGTGGTTTTCTGTGGTAGTTTTCTCTTTTATCATGAATTGTGGCTCTGCTCTGATTTTTTTGTTCAGTGGTTACTGTGAGGTCTGTATAAAAGATCTCATAGATGAGATGGTCTATTTTCTGATAGCCTCTAATCTCCATAACCTGAGTAAGTTCCATCCCTTTCCTCTTCCCCTTCTGAGTTATTGTTGTCACAAATTATTCTGTTTTGTGTTGTAAGTTTGTGACTAAATTGAAGTGTGTATAGTTACATTTGATGATTTCTTTCCCTTTATCTTTTAAGTTATAATTAAGTGTTTGCTACTCTTTTCTGAAAGAGAGCTGCAGTTTTCTGATTTTGTCTGTCTGTTTATCTCCTTGCTCAAAGCTTTGTAGACCTTTGCCTTTTCGTTTCAGGCATGAGGGCATCCTTGATCATTTCTTATAGGGGAGTTCTAGTGGTGATGAGCTCCCTCAGCTTTTGTTTTTCTGGGAAAGTTTTTATTTCTCCATCTTATCTGAAGGATAGTTTCACTGTGTAGAGTATTCTTGGCTGAAAGTTTTTGTCTTTCAGCATTTTGAATATATCATTCCATTCTCCCCTAGCTTGTGAGGTTTTGGCTGAGAAATCTCTGAAAGTCTGATAAGGGTTCCTTTGTAGGTTATTTTTTTATTCCTTGCTGCCTTTAATATTTTTTCTCTATTGTTGACTTTTGCCAGTTTTACTATTATATGCCTTGGAGAAGGTCTTTTAGCATTGATGTAATTAAGAGTTCTATTGACTTGATGTATTTGTAAGTCCAGTTCCTTCCCCAGGTTTGGGAATTTCTCAGCTATAATTTTTTTGAACAAACTCTATGTTCCTTTCTCCCACTCTTCTCTCTCTGGAAGAAGGAGAATTCATGTTGCTTTTCCTAAATGAGTCTGATATTACTCAAAAAATGCCTCCATTTTTAAAAAATCTTAGTTGTTTCTCTTCCTCCACCTGAAGTTTTTCTATATTTCTATCCTCGGAATCACTAATTCTTTCTTCCATAATGTCAGATCTATTTTTTAAGGATTCTATATTATTTTTTATGTCATTAGTTGTGTTCTTCATTTCCAGAATTTCTTTTTTTTTTTAATAGTTTCAATCTCTTTTGTAAGGTATTCTTTCTTCTCATCAATTTTATTCCTGAGCTCATAGAACTGTCTTTCTGAGTTTTCTGGTAAAATTGTTGAGTTTCTTTTTGACGGCTATTTTGAATTCTCTGTCATTTAGATTGTAAATTTCTGTGACTTCAGGGTTGGTTTCTGGAGATATGTCATTTTCCTTCTGCTCTGACTTTTTGTACTTTCTCATGGTGTTTGATGAGCTAATCTTTTGCCAGCGCATTTGTGGTAGTATCAGTTCACAGATTCTACCTGCTACCACTGCGGGGAAGCAGAGGCTATGTTTCTGATCCCATGCCATCTGCTGGAACTTGTGTGGGTACAGTGGGTGGTCCCACAAGCTGGGAAAATGTTCACACGTGGCTCAGGGATGCCGCTGTGCTGAGGCACATTCCCACTTGTTGGGACACAGCAGTACTATGGGTGCTCATGCTGGCTGGGGAAGCATATGCATGCATGTGTATATCTGCTGCCACCTCTTCTTACAGTTGCACTAGCCAATGTGCTTGGTGGATGGGGCTTATTCGTGGGTTCTGAGCCTGGGGGACTTGGTGGGACTGCAGTGGCAGGATGGGTTCTCCCATAGTCCAGGAAAGCATTCATGCACGGGCCCAGGGCTGCTGCTGCCCCTTCCCACAGTTTTGCCAAGGCGTGTTTCCACTTTCAGGGCTGCAGCAGAACTATGGGTACTGGCTGGGAAATCATTCAGGTGTGCAAACAGGGCTGCTGGGGAAGGGCAGGGGAGTGCTCATCTATCTCCATGACCTCCTAGGGAGCCAGTTCATCCACCTTCAGATATGTAGCTGCATGGGTCTCTCAGGTGTCCTATTGTGTTGTGTGGGTATCCTCTGCTGGTCAGTGAATGTCCATTTAGTTGTAGTTCAAAGGGAGAGAGATAAAGGGAACTGCTCATTCTGCCATGTTGCTGTGTCACTCTTAAAAAACTTTTTTGAGTGACTCAGGTGCTTCCTAAATCTGTTATTAGAGATAGTGTCTGATTCAGTTATGGGTGCCCAGTGATTCTGTATGAGGCCCTCGATAAATGTTTGAAATTGCAAATAAATAAATGACTGCACAAAGTATTGATTTAGCCAAGTTTGGGGTCTATATTTCCTGTTGTCCCCAGTCTAGGCTGGGCTGAAACAGCCAAAGTTTAGCAGATGATTTATGAAACAATGTATGATTTTGCCACATCAGACCATCACTACTCTACATAATGTCATAAAGGAAGGGTCCGTCTTGGATAAGTGCTAACAATTGCTATTCATCCCTGGGCCAGTACCCAGAAAACTGTTACCTCCTTCATGTAAACCTCAGAGATTTTGCTGCTTTTATCTATTCGTCACAGAGCTTATTTCCTTTTGGGATTTCTTTCACCCTGATATTGAATACATAGTACTATATGACTCTCCATTCTGTGCCCTATTTCCAGTTTGGCCACTTAGACTTCCCAACACGTACTAAGTTTTTCTTTTTTTATCATCTGTTTCCCCCTGGGTTTATTAAGGTACATTTTACAAAATTTGTATATATTTAAGGTATACAACTTTATTTTTAATATTGGTATACACTGCAAAATGATCACCACAATCAAGCTTAGTAATACACCCATTACTTCACAGTTATCATTTTCTTTTTTTGGTGTGTTGACAATGCTTAAAGTATACTTGAAATCTTCACAAATTTCAAGTATGCGATACAGTATTATAACCATAGTCACAACGCTGTTACGTTAGCCTCCTGTTTTCTTCCCCAGGGCCTCAGGACATCCTCTGTCTACTTTGCCAGTGACTCTCCAGAAACTGCCCTTGGTCCTGGTCTTGGAAGATACTTGGACCTGCCCAGGAGAGAAAATCTCTTCCTTTATAAAGACAATCTTTGCTAGGGAGATTCTGGTCATCGTACATTGACTTCAGGTTAATTTATGTAGGATATCTTATTAGAAAAATCTATCTTCTTCTCTTGCCCAAATCTTCTTGTGCTCTTACCTAACAGTGCATTTTCTGAGCAGTTCATTAGACTGTTGCCTGTTATTTTGGTGTGAATATTGCTCATTCATCTAACTAGTATTGCATCTTTAGATTCATGGGGGGGGTGCCATCAATCTGTCTATTAACCACCTTAAATCTATCTACTAACATTTTTTTGTCAACAGTTTATCTTCTTTATTAGAATGGCTCTTGGCCTCGCATCAACTTCTCATTGAATTCCTATAGTTTAAAGTAATTTTTCTGGACTAAAATGACTGGTATGCCTTTCATAAATGAATGATGTTTAAGTTTTTAGATACATCCACAGTGGAGATTTTCTCTCTCTATTGGAGAAAGATATACAAAAGTTTTCCATAAGTTTCCTAACCTTATGCAAGAAAGAGATGGATTCAGAATAAAAAGAAGTCATAAGATCACATAAGAGATAAGTGTTTTCAAGTGCTCAAGAATGTAACTAATATGGGAATATTAGGTAGAACGTATAGCCTGAGTCATAAGGTGTTTTTCAAAGAAGTGTTTATTTTATATCCAGGTTTATACAATAACTGGAAGAGAACACATGAAGAACCTCTTCGTAGACAATTTACGGAACTTGTTTAAATGAATGGAACATAAAGAGCTTCAATTTTAATATTGATTACATACAAAATTGAGGTTTTCTAGTCTTTAGGAATATGTTTGAAATACATTTGAAAGAAGTAAACACTTTATAAAGTATATACGTATTTCTTAATATTTTAAGCTATTTCAATAGAGCCATTCTTCATGGATAGGATGAGATATATTTTTCAAACTATATTCAAGGGAAAATTACTCTCATGAGATATTACTATATTCCTGCATTCTAAAATGTATCTATTGAAACATGTAGCATTGGTTTCAGATTGAACGTGTTCCTAATTTCAGAAACATTAAATAAGGGTCAAACATCTCTACTAGCTACTTTCATGTGCTGAATTTTAACAATTTCAGTGCAATCTAAAAGAATTTTTTCCCCTCACTTTTAGAGCTTCTTTTACTTCCTTATTTCTCAAACTATAGATTAGGGGGTTCAGCATGGGAATCACAATACCATAAAATATGGAGGCTACTTTCATATTCTGTTGGAAATAATTAGAATAAGGCTGTAAGTACATGTATGATAGGGTTCCATAGAAAATGGTGACTGTTGTCAGGTGGGAGACACACGTGGATAAGGCTTTTTTCCTCCCAGCAGTAGAAGACATCTTTAGGATGGCAGCCAGAATATACATGTAGGAAAAGATGACAACCAACACAGTGAACATCAAGTTAAATCCCACAAAGATGACAAGTAGCATGATGTTGATGTCAATGTTGGAACATGAAAGGGTGATAACTGGGAGAATATCACAGAAAAAGTGATTGATAGTATTGGACTTGCAGAAGTTTAGTGAAAATATAAAACCTGTGTGTACAGAAGCATTTATTGAGCCCATGATGTACGAACCAACTACTAATTGCATGCAGGCTCTTCGAGACATCACTATGGGATAGCGAAGTGGGTTACAGATGGCTACATACCTGTCTACTGCCATAGCAGCCAGGAGGTAACAGTCACTGGTCGCAAATGTTGCATAAACCAAGAATTGTATGACATAACCCCCAAATGATATTGATTTATTTTCTACTGTGAAGTTTTGCAACATCTTGGGAGTGATAGCAGAGGTATAACAGACATCAACGAAAGCCAAATGTTGTAGGAAAAAGTATATGGGTGTGTGAAATCTGGAATTTGTCCTGATGAGTAGGATCATTCCAGTATTACCCACCATGGAGGTCACATAGATCACTAGAAATACAATGAAGAGGACATACTGCAACTTGTGTTGGTCACTGAATCCCAGAAGAAAGAATTCAGTCACTTCAGTGCTATTTCCTAGATTCATGGCCACAAAAGTCTAGAAAGGACAAGAGGAGGACCAAGAAAAGAAGGGAAATATTGGTGACTTCTTGAAAGGAAACAGGCTCTTATATTCCATGTCACCTTTTTTGAATTAGCTTTTCATTGCAAACACTTCCAACAGGGTTACTGCTTTCCAGATATTCTTTCTATATTCTTGTTAAGGAACCACAACATAAACAGTGATATGTGAGCAATGCATTCATTTTCAAAATAAAGAAGATTTCATAGAAAAAGATGGACTTCTAATATGTGTGATTGTACGTAACATAGATTAAAACGTTTCCACTATATTAAGCAGGTATCCATATTTGCTTAAAGCCATATGTCAGTATGATTTTGTACCTCTTCATCAACTTATAGTTTTCTCAGCCATTTATCATTTTAATCCTAGCTTATAGTCCTGAAATTAGTAGAAATACAGAAATTTTGTGAGATATGTTCATGTTCCACATATGTTCGAAGGCTTTAGAGTGTCTTTCTACTACTGTCCTTAGCATGCAACTGTCATATAGGTGACATTCTTCACAAGCCCCATAATCATCTCATTTTGCATATATAGATATAGGTATGGATTTGTGAGAGATAGTCTCGCTTTTCCCACGGCATTCTTTTTCTTTTTAGTTTTAGCCTAGCTACAGAACAAATCATCTTGTAAAAATTTTATTAATATATAATGATGGTTTATTTTTAGTCAAAAATCTCTTTTTTTCTACTTTGAGTCATGCTACCTCTGTACCTAGTTAGGTAGACAGCTGAGATATCTTCTTCCATGATTTTTCATATACTGAATTCCCTCAAACTCCCTGATTCCAATGCCTTTACTTTATTTTATTTATTTTCTTTTTTGGGTGAGAAAGATCAGCTAACATCCATGCCAATCCTCCTCTTTTTGCTGAGGAGGACCGGCCCTGAGCTAACATCTATTGCCAATCCTCCTCCTTTTTTTCCCTTTTTCTCCCCAAAGCCTCAGCAGATGGTTGTATGTCGTAGTTGCACATCCTTCTAGTTGCTATATGTGGGATGCTGCCTCAGCACGGCCAGACAAGCGGTGTGTCGGTGCGCGCCTGGAATCTGAACCCGGGCTGCCAGTAGTGGAGTGGGCACATTTAACCACTAAGCCACGGGGCCAGCCGCCCCAATGCCTTTACTTTTAAACACCATTCCATATTGCTGAGCACTGCTCATTGTGGAGGAATGTATCATGGACACTTAGTATGGCAGAAACTGACTTGCTGCTCATCAATATATTTGTCTTTTCTTCTGGGCACAGCATCAGTACACACTTTCAACCAAACTTTCTCATCTGTGGTCATAATACCATGTTCTGCCCATGGAATGTGAGCAAATGTAATGAACGCTTCTTCTAGGACTCAGCCACCTTCTCCCTGCTCTCCTCAAACTGGAACCGTATGACTTTCTATTCCTTTCACTCCTTGTCTGTCAGCTAGATATTGATGTTCGGGGAAACTTTGAAAAATATATGTTAGGATTGCCAAATAAAATACAGGACACCCAGTTAAATTTGAATTGCACATAAATTGTAGAAATTTTTTTTAGTAGAATTGTGACTTAAATGTTGCACAGGAAATATTTACACTAAAATAACTTGCTATTTATTGCAGTTCAAGTTTAACCGAGCCTCTTTTATTTTTATTTACTAACTCTGGCAACCCTACCTGTGTTCCTTATTGCAGCCTCCATCCAGGTGTTCTCAAATGTCTGTGTGCAGCAGAGCCCCCTGCTAGCATCCCCTTTTCTCCACTGGATTTTATGTGATTGAGAACTTCTACTGTGATAAGTCAATGAGATTTTGGGATTCATTTATTACAATAGTCTTATTTTTACCAACTGTCATTGCAGTCACACAATATGAGTTCTTTTTTAAAGGAATAAACATATGAAGATATAACAACAGGACAAGTTTTCAACCTATAATGTGGATTGATAAGTGATAAATGATTTATCAGACCCAAGAAGATCAAGTCCTGAGCCAGAAACGGAGAAAGCTGAGAATCACTAGATTTATACTGCAGAATCCTCAAAAGGCCCAGGAATTAATATCAGCAGGTACACTGGAAGAGGGCTGAAGGATGTATTAAGAGAATGAGCATTGGTTAAGAGTCTTCCAAGAAGCAAATTATAGAGAAACCTATCATTAGTAGCTCACCTAACATCTCAAATCTTCCTTCACTCATCAACAAACAAACATGGCTACTTGATAACTGAAGAATGAGGAAAGAAACCAAAGACCAATGGGAGGAAGCAGATACTACAAATGGTGATGAAACATTTTCGAAACTCAAAAATTTCCCCCTAAACATGTGTGTGTGTGTGTGTGTGTGTGTATGAGATTAATATATATACATTGTAGAATAATTGCTACTTTCATGGAGGATAATTGGCAATGTACTTGTTGAAGGATACATGAATAAGTGGAATATATATGAATAATGAAATATATATATATTCCACATGAATTATATATATATTCATATATCCTCATATATCCTCAAAAATTACATTCCCGATTATATATATGTGTATATATATAAATTATATATTACACATCATTATATATTATACATGTAAAATTATACATCATTACCAAGTGGCATTTATTACAAGGATGAAAGACTGGTTCAATATTTGAAATCAATCAATGTAATCCACCATATCTACAACCTAAAGAACAAAAATCAGGGGCCGGCCTGGTGGTGCAAGCAGTTAAGTGTGCGCGCTGCAGCGGCCCGGGATTCACAGGTTTGGATCCCCGGCGCGCACCTGACGCATCGCTTGTTAAGCCATGCTGTGGCGGCGTCCCATATAAAGTAGAGGAAGATGGCCACGGTTGTTAGCTCAGGGCCCATCTTCCTCAAGAAAAAAGAGGAAGATTGGCATCAGATGTCAGCTCAGTGTTAGTCCTCCTCACAAAAAAATAAAATAAAATAAAGAACAAAAATCACAGTATCTTATAAATCAACGAAGAAAATGCATTTGACCAAATTCAATACCTGTTCATGATTTAAAAAATCTCAGGAAACTAGAAATAGGAGGGAACATCCTCAACTTGATGAAAAACATCTACAAAGAACCTACAGCTAACATCATAGTTAGTGGTCAAAGACTGACTGCTTGGCCCCTAAAATCGGTTACAAGGCAAAGATACTCACCCTCACCAATTCTGTTCAGCATAGCTCTGAGGGTTTTAGTCAGTGGAATAAAGGAAGAAAAGGAATAAAAGTCATACAGATCAGACAGGAAGAAATAAAATGGTCCCTCTGGCAAGTGATGTGTTGGCTGTGTAGAAGATCCCAAGGAATCTAGCACAAATTCTAGGCTTAATAAGTGAGTTCAGTAAAGTTGTAGAATATAAGATGATCATACAAAAATTAACTATATTTCTGTATTGTCAAAGGATACATGGGAACTGTAATTAAAATATAATATCCTTTACAATCACTCAAAAACTGAAATACTTAAGTGAAAATCTAAGAAAACCTGTACAGGAGTTGTAGGCTGAGAATGACAAAATGCCAATGAAAGAAATCAAATAAGATCTAAATAAATACACATACTGGGTTCATGGATTAGAAGACTCTATATAATATAATGTTAATTCTCAAATTGATATACAGGTTTAATGCAATCCTTATCAAAATTCCTGAAAGATGTTTTATGGATATGGGCCTAATTATTCTAAAATTTATGTGGAAATACAAAATGCTTAGAACAGCTGCAACAATTCTGAAAAAGAAAGTGGAATGAATCACTTCATGTGATGTGATTTATTATATAGTTATAGTAATCAAAACTTTAAAATTTGCAGAGGGATAGACAGAAAAATGGAGCAAAATAGAAAACACATGGGTACAGCCAATTAATTTTTGATGAAAGTGAAAAAGCAATTCAATAAAGGAAGGATAGTCTTTCCAATAAATAGTGCCAAAGTAATTGGATATCCATAGGCAATAGAATGAATCTCAACCCAAATATTACACCTTATACAAAAATTAACTCAAAATGGATTTAAATGTAAAATATAAAACTATAAAAATTTAAAAGATAATATAGGACAAAACCTTCAGGACCCAGGGCTTAGTGAAGGGTTCTTAGACACAACACTGAAAGCACAATCCATAAAAGAAAAAAAAATCAATAAATTGGACTCCATCAAGATGAAAACTTTTGCTCTGTTAAAGATCTGGTTAGGAGGGTGAAAAGGCATGCTACAGACTTGGAGAATATATTTTCAAACCAGCTATCTGACAAAGGAATCATACTTAGAACACATAAAGAACCCTTAGCCTCAATATTTAAAAAACAATCAAATTAGAAAATGGTGAAAGATATGAACAAACAATTCATCAAAGAGGGCTATATGGATGGTAAATAAGCACATGGAAAGATGTCCAACATCATTAGGCATTAAGGAAATGCAAATTAAGAACACAATGGGATATCACTACACACCTATCCAAGAGGCTAAAATAAAAAACAGTTGGGCCGGCCCCGTGGCTTAGCGGTTAAGTGCGTGCGCTCCGATGCTGGCGGCCCGGGTTCGGATCCCGGGTGCGCACTGAGGCACTGCTTCTCCCGCCAGGCTGGGGCCGAGTCCCACATACAGCAACTAGAAGAATGTGCAACTACGACATACAACTATCTCCTGGGGCTTTGGGGGAAAAATAAATAAATAAAATTNTACAGCAACTAGAAGAATGTGCAACTACGACATACAACTATCTCCTGGGGCTTTGGGGGAAAAATAAATAAATAAAATTTAAAAAAAAAAAAAAAACAGTGGTGACACCAAATGCTGGTGAAGATGCAGAGTAGCTGGATCTCTCACACATTTCTGGTAGGAATGTAAAATGCTATAGTCACTGGAAAATAATTTGGCATTGTCTTAAAAATCTAAATATACTCTTAGCATACCACTCAGTAATTGCACTCCTGGGCAATTATGTTTGCACGTAACTTTGTCCATAGAAACACCTGTACATAAATTTTATAACAGCTTCATTTAAAATGGCCAAAAACAGTACACAAGCAAATGTCCACCAATAGGTGAGTGGTTAAAGAAACTGTGGTACATCACATACTGTGGAATATTACTCAGCAATAAAGAGGAAAGAGCTATTGATACAAGCAACAACTTAGATGGATGTCAAGGGCATTATGTTGAGTGAAAAAAAGGCCAATCTCAAAGGGTCATGTAGTGTATTATTCCTTTCATATAACATTCTCAAAATGCAAAATTATAGAGATGGAGAACAGATTAGTGATTTCCAGGGGTCAGGGTGATGGGGAGGGTAATGGTGAGACTATAATGGGTAGCACAGTGTAAGTCTGTGTGGAATCTGACATCTGTGATATCATAGGTCTCTATCTTGACTTTAGTGGTTGTTACATAATCTACACCTGTGATAAAATAACATAGAGCTACATATACACATTGTCACACACACCAATATAAAAATCCCGCTTTGAAGTCATAGTATAATTATGTAAGACATAAATATAGAGAGAAAACTGGGTGAAGGATACATAGGACCTGTCTACAGTATTTTTGCAACTTCCGGTGAATGTATAATTATTTCAAAATAAGATGTTAAAAAGACAAAGAAAAAGAGAACAAGTAAAACCTGCTTTGCAGTGGTGCGAGATTCAAGTGAGCAAATTTATGTAATCTTGCCAACACAAGGCCAGGTATTGAATTAGTGCTCATCAAGTGGCCATAATAATACAGGCAAGTAATATATTAAGGGCATATAATAGTGACTGATTGATCGATTGATTCATTCATTCAATTATTTGTTCATTTATATCCTTTCCCAAAGAACACTCAGCCCAGCTGAGTTCCCTGACTCCATTTCCATTACATCACCAGTGATGAAATGATTCCTCCTGGTCTTGGGCCAAAGTATGGTGGAACTGTGGCTCTGACCCTTTTGCTCTGCCACTTCCTGCACGCACTGCAATGATACACAGCTGATGTTGAAAACTGGGATTTGCTTTGTTTTACTTACACCAACGTTGCCTCCAGATTTTCTTTCTGCAACTGGTACAGGCTGATTGCCCTCCAAAGTCTCTCTGTGTGGTTCCTTCTAATTGAGGAGTTTATAGCTGGGGCCTAAGGGATCAACACTTGCTCCCTGAAGAACCTGAGGTTCTGGGGCTGAGATGGAATTAGAAAAAAAACATTCATTAGTTATTCTCTGCTGAAGAAAAGCTCCAATTTCCAGAGGGGATGAAATTTATTTTTGTGTTTCTGCCATTAGGGACTTCCTGATTTCCTTTTTGAGAATTGCCCTGCTATTGACAAATTACCTTCCTTCCATCCCTTCCTTCTTTTTTTCTTTCCATTCTGACTCCTTGCTTTCCATTTTGTGTGTGTGTGTGTAAGAAACCACCCACATGGTTAAAAATTCAGAAGTATGTAAGGACATAGAGTCGAAACCAAGTACCCCTCTGTTCTTTGATTCCCAGTCTCTAGATTCTATCCCTGGAGATCACCAGTGTTGTAAGCTTCTGTCTTTTCCATCCATAAGCCTTGCATTGCTCTTGCAAACATCCTAAGAGTTACATTCTTTCTTTCTCACCAGCACAAATGGCAGTGTATTATTGACATTATTCTGCAGCTTGCATTTCACTTAATAATTCTGGGAGATCTGTCTATGCCAGTACAGAAAGAGAAGTCTGACTCTTCTTAATAGTTGCATTATATACATATTTTTGTGTGTGTGTGTGTGTGTGTGTGAGGAAGACCAGCCCTGAGCTAACATCCGATGCCAATCCTTTTCTTTTCTTTTTGCTGAGGAAGACTGGCCCTGGGCTAACATCCGTGCCCACCTGCCTCCACTTTATATGGGATGCCGCCACAGCATGGCCTAACAAGCGGTGCGTCAGTGCACACCCGGGATCCGAACCGGCGAACCCCAGGCCACCATAGCCAAGCACGCGCACCTAACCGCTTGTGCCACCGGGCCGCCCCTGTAGTTGCATTATATTTTATCCAACAGCTGCATCGTTTAATATGTTTATTCAAACTCTCCTCCCTATTGGTAGATATTTATATGGTTTCCAATCTTTTACTATTGTAAACAATGTTACCATAAATATTAGTGTGCATAAGTGTGAACGTATCTCTAGGATTAAAAGGTATTTAGGAGAGGAGTCTCCAAGTCCAAGTGTATGAAGAGTGTAATTTTGGTAGGTACTGACCAACTGTCCTGCAAAGCAAGACTCTCTCAATTTAAATTACTTCTAGTAAATCTACGATGACTGTTTCTCCAAATCCTCTCTAACGCAATGCTGAGAAATTTTTATTAAATGTGTCATTATGATAGGTGAAAACCAGCATATTTTGGTTTTATTTGCTTTATTCTTCTAAAAACCAGATTAAGCATCTTTTCACATGTCTAAGAACCATAAGTAATTCTTTTTCTGTGAATTATTGGTTTATACGTATTGTCCTCTTAAAAAGTATTTTCTTTGCTTGTATATTGATATTTTGAATCAAGAAGCCTTCCTGATAAAAATTGCAAATAGTTCTCAATATTAAATATTTTACATTGCTAATTGTGTATCTTACCATGCAAAAAAATTTTATTTTTATACTAGAAATTTATTTTGCATTTTGTGTTATATTTATAAAGGCATTCTTCACTTCAAAAGTTTAAAAAAATTTACCAATTTTTATTGCCTTTAAGGTTTAATTTTTATTTATTTAGATTTATAATCTACAGTTATATTATTTTAGTCACTAGCCTTAAATATGTAACTTGTGTA
Source organism: Dicerorhinus sumatrensis harrissoni (assembly GCA_014189135.1). NCBI lineage: Eukaryota > Metazoa > Chordata > Mammalia > Perissodactyla > Rhinocerotidae > Dicerorhinus > Dicerorhinus sumatrensis. The sequence continues at coordinate 16,487,407 of JABWHU010000190.1, read as the reverse complement.
TTGTTAACCGAGTCTGAATTTATTCATATTTTTTATTTAGTGCTGCATAAGTCTAGTTACTGAGAGATTTTAACTCCATCTGAAAAGCTCATTCCTCAATTCCGAAGTAGTTTGCCTAGAATTTTAATTATAACTGCATTTAAATTTATATAAAATTGCTGTTATTATCTTATCACAATCAGTTTTTAGGTTGGTCAAAATGTCCTATTGAGGGGCTGACCCGGTGGTGTAGTGGTTAAGTGCGCCCGCTCCGCTTTGGCGGCCCAGGGTTTCCAGGTTCAGAACCCGGGTGCGCACCTATGCATTGCTTGTCAAGCCATGCTGTGGTGGTGTCCCATATAAAGTAGAGGAAGATGGGCACAGATGTTAGCTCAGGGCCAATATTCCTCAGCAAAAAGAGGAGGACTGGCATCAGATGTTAGCTCAGGGCTGATCTTCCTTACACATACACACACACATAAGTCCTATTGATTTTTTTATTGAGGTATAGTTGACATATAACATTATATTAGTTTCAGATACGCAACATATGATTCGATATTTGTCTATCTTGCAAAATGATCACCATAATAAGTCTAGTCAACATCCATCACTGTACATAGTTCCAAAATTTGTTTTACTTGTGATGAGAACTTTTAAGATTTACTCTCAGCAACTTTCAAATATGCAACACAGTATTAACTGTTATTAACTATAGTCACTATGCTGTACATTACAGTCCCATGACTTATTTACTTTATAACTGTTAAGTTTGTACCTTTTGACCCCCTACACCCATTTCACCCACCCTCCACACCCCACTTCTGGCAACCAACAATCTTTGTTATCTGTGGGCTGTTTCTTTTTGTTCTTTGTTTCTTTTTTTAGTTTCCCCCATATAAGTGAGATCATGCAGTATTTGTTTCTCTCTGCCTGACGTATTTCACTTAGCAGAATGCCTTCAAAGTCCATCATCTTATATAATATTTTTATAGATATATATAAGACATTTTCTTATCCATTCATCCATCAATAGACACACAGGGGTTTTCCAATCTTGGCTATTGTAAATAATGCTACAATGAACATGGTGGTGCATACATCTTTTCGACTTAGTATTTTCATATTCTTTGGATAAACACCCAGAAGTGGAATTGCTGGATCAGACGGTAGTTCTATTTTTAATTTTTTAAGGAACCTCTATACTGTTTTCCATAGTTGCATACCATTTTGACATTCCCACCAACAGTGTAGAAGGGTTCCAGTTTCTCCACATTCTAGCCAATATTTGCTATCTTTTTTTTTTATAATAACCATCATAACTAGTATGAGATATTACATTATTGCAGTTTTGATTTGCATTTCTCTGATGATTAGTGATGTTGAGGACCTTTTCACATACCTGTTGGCCAACCTGTGTGTCTTTTTTGGAGAAATGCCTAAGTCATTTGCCCATTTTTAATTTGGGTTATTTGGTTTTTTATGCTATTGAATTGTGGGAATCCCTTATATATTTTGAATTTTAACCCTTTATGAGATATATGGTTTGTAAATATTTTCTCCCATTTCTTTTCATTCTGTCGATTATTTTCTTTGCTGTGCAGAAGGCTTTTAGTCCCCCTTGTCTATTTTTGCTTTAGTTTTTTTGTGTTTTTGGTGTCATATCCAATAAGTCATTGCCAAGGCTAATGTCAGGAAGTTTTCCCCCTATGGTAGGAGTTTTATAGTTTCAGGTCTTATGTTTAAGTCTTTAATCCATTTTGAGTTTTTTTTTATACAGGGTGTAAGATAGGGGCCCAGTTTTATTCTTTGCCTGTGGACATCCAGTTTCCCCAGCACTGTTTTTTGAAGAGACAATCCTTTCCCCATTGTGTATTCTTGGCACCCTTGTCGAAGATCAATTGACTGTATACGCATGGTTTTAATTCTGGGATCTATGTTCTGTTCCATTGGTCTATATGTCTATCTTTATGTGAGTACTATACTGTTTTAATTACTGTAACTTTGTAATATATTTTGAAATTGGGAAGTGTGATGTCTCCAGCTCTGTTCTCCTTCTCGAGATTGCTTTGGCTATTTGGGGTCTTTTGTGATTCCTTATGAGTTTAAGATTGTTTTTCCTGTTTAAGTAAAAAATGTCATTGGGGTTTTGATGAAGATAGCATCAAATCTGTAGACCTCCTCGGGTAGAATGAACATTTTAACAGTATTTAGTCTTCCAATCCATGAATATAGATGTCTTCCCATTTATTTGTTTTTAATTTCTCTCATCAATGTTTTGTAGCTCTGCCTCCCTTTATGTTGTTATTGCCACATATTACATGTTTACACATTGTGTGCCTATTAAAATATATTTATCATTATTGTTTTATGAATTTGTCTTTTAAATCATATAAGAAAAAAAGAGGAGTTACAAACCAAAAATAGAACAATACTGCCTTTTATATTTATCCATTTGATTACCTTTACTGGTGTCCTTTATTTCTTCATATGGCTTCAAGTAATGTCTGTTGTTCTTTCATTTTAGCCTAAATGACTCTCTCTAACATTTCTCGTAGGGCTGGTCTACTTGCGACAAACTCCTTCAGCTTTTCTTCATCTGAAAATGTCTTCATTTCCCTTTCATATCTGAAAAATAGTGCTACTGTATATAGACTTTTTGGTTGGTAGTTTTTTCTGTCAATGCTTAAAATATGTCACCCCTATGGCCTCCCTGCTTTCTGAAGAGAAATTGGCTGTTAATCTTATTGAGAATCCATTTTATGTGATGAGTCAGTTCTCTCACGCTGCTTTCAAGACTCTCTCTTTGTCTTCGAATTTTGACAGATTGTATGTTGTCTAGGTGTGTATCTCTTTGCTCTTATTCTGCTCGGAGTCCATTGAATTTCTTGGCTGTGTAGATAAATGTTTTTCTTTATATTTGGGAAGATTTCAGCCAATATATTTTAAAACATTTTCTCTATCTCTTTCTTTCTGTCCTCTCCTTCTGGGATTCCCTTTATATATACGTTAATATGCTTGATGGTGTTGTGGGAGATCAAGATTTGGCCACCCTGAAATATATCTCTTTACCTTGATTGTTTTCTCTGATGGACATTTGACCTCCCCCACTACCTGCCTAAAGAATTTGACATAGTAACTCCTTCCTGGAACAGATCTTCTATCTGATGGCTGTAATATAATGTAAAATAGATGTTACAATAGAAAAGGCACCAACAAGCCCATCTTATCGGAAGTTCTGTCTCTCTGGCCACATTCTCTGGATGGCCCTGTGAGGAGCTGCCAGACAAACATTTACATTCATAAGGGAAATCTCCATTTGTAAAGGTATGTCCTTCTCTGTATCGGGAAGAGGAGGGATGACCTCATTTCTAGAAACTTATCAATGTGGAAAATGAGGCCTTAAATCTGCATAATAACCTTAACTCTTGTTTATTGTGCTTTAGTGGTAATCTCCTGTAACTGACTCCCCCCACCCCCGACATCCTCCTTTGTCTTTAGCTGAACATGGTATTTAAGACGAGAATTTCTGCTATTGTGTTGAGAAATGCAGTGTCCCTGGTTTCTTTCATGTATACATATTATTAAACTTGGTATTATTTTCTCCTGCTCACTTGTCTTGTTAATTATTTGGCCAGCCATAAGAACCTTAAGGGAAAGGGCAGAGGGGGATTCTCCCTCTTCCCCCACAGTATTCTACCAGTGTCTCGGGGCTGTTTATTTTTCTTTATATTTTTTTCTTTCTATTCCTCACCCTGGATAATCTCAGTTAACCTCGCTTCAAGGTAACTGATTTTTTCTTCTGCCTGCTCAGATCTGCTGGTGAGCCTTTCTGGTGAATTTCTCATTTCACTTATTTTATGTTTAACTTCAGAATATCTATTTTTAAAAAAATATTTTCTTTCATTTTACTGATATTCTCTTTTTGCAGAGACATTATTGTCATACTTTTCTTTAATTCTTTACACATGGCTTCTTTTAGTTCTTTGAACATATTAAAAACAGTCAATTTAAAGTCTTTGTCTAGTAAGTCTAAAGTGTGAGCTTTCTCAGGGATAGTTTCTATTGATTGGCTTTTTATCCTGTATATGAGCCATATTTTCTTCTTTTATTGCATGTCTTGCAATTTTTTTTTTTTGAAAACTGAACATTTTATATAATATAATGTGGCAACTCTGGAAATCAGATTATCTTTCTCCCCTACTTTTGATATTGTTTCTGTTTGATGTTCTTCTTAATATTTGTTTGTTTAGTGACTTTTCTAAATGAATCCTTTAAAGAGTGTCATCTTTTTCATGTGTCATCGCTGAGTTCTCTGCTCAGTTAGTTTAGTGATTGGCTAATGATTGCAATAAAATTATTTAAATGCCTGAAACCAATAAGTTTTCCAGTCTTTGCCAAGGAGCTCTGAGTGTATATTGGAGTATACCTTCAACCCTCAGTAAAGGCAGTTTATAACTCCAGCTCAGTCTTCACAGATTAATTTTGCCAATCTACGGTTTGTCTTTTCTTTTCCTTAATAGCATCTTTAGAACCAGAAATTTTAAATTTTGATAAAGAAAAAAATATTTTTTTCTTTTATGGTTTGTGCTTTTGGTTTCCTATTTGAGACTTTTTTGCTATCCTAAGGCCATGGAGATTTTCTTCTATCTTTTATTTTAGAATTTTTAGTTTTAGCATTTACATTTGTATGTAATATACATTGGGTATATAATCCTTTTCAAATTAATTATTGTGTATAGTGTGAGAAAAAGATAAAATTTATTCACTTTTTCTCTATGGCTATATACCTTTTTTCCTTTTTTTGAAAAGACAATTTCGTCATGGAGTTGGCTTATTCCTTTTGTTGAAAATCAATTTACCATATATTTGTTGATCTAATTTCTTCACTCTGTCTTTGTTGCAGTGGTCAATATATCTGTCCTTATGTTATTACAAGACTAGTTTATTTACTATATCTTGAAGTTAGTCTTGAAAATAGATAGCATATGTCCTCCAACTTTGGTCTTCATTTTCAAAAGTATTTGGCTATTCTAGAATTTTTGTCTTTCCAAATAAGTTTTAGAATTAGCTTATCCATCTCTACTGAAAACCTGGCATTTTTAGTAGGATTTCATTGAAAGTATTGATGAATCCTGTGAGAACTGGCATTTTAACAATATGGGGTTTTCCAATTCTTCAACATGATATATCTTTCCGCTTATGTAGGATTTCTTATTTTTTCTCAGAAATGTTTGTAGTTTTCATCATAAAGATATTACACATATTTTGTTAAATTTAATACAAGCATTTCATGCTTTTGGATGCTATTGTAAGTGGTATTTAAAAAATTTCATTTCCATTTTTTGCTAGGGTATAGAAGATTGATTTTTCTTCTATTATATTTTAGTTTTCTGTTTTCTATTTAGTTTAGTGATTAATGTATACTAATTTTTGCCTAGCCACATTATTGTCTTCTGTTGTTTATATGAGAGAATTCTCCTGAGATATCCAGGAAAAATCATATCATCTTCAAATAATAATTTTTACTTTTTGATTTATTTCTTTTTATTGATTTCTATGGTCTAAGTGTTTTGATGAGTAGCTTCAGAATAATTTTAAGAACAACTTAGCAAAGCTATCTTTTACTTGTTCCCAACTTTAAATAGAATGCTTTCAGTGTTTTCCCGTAAATATGATCAAGTCTTTGGGTTGAGGTATTTTAGCTTTTATTTAAACATTGGGAATAAGAATAAATGTTTAATCTTAGCAAATGTTTTTCAGCATCTATGCAGATGATTTCGTGATTTATCTTTTAAAATCACTTTAGAAATCGTATTGTATTAATAGATTTTCTAATATTTTACTATATCGTGCTCCTATAATAAGAATAACTTGGTTTGGTGTATTATTCTTTAATATGCTGCTGAAGTCTTTTTTGTGTTTGTGCTGGAATTTTTATTATGGATTTTTGTATTAAAAATTATATTTAGTATTTGAGGATGATATTGGAGTATAGTGTCTGAGCTGTCTTTGATAGCCTATTTCAAAAAATTATCTTGAAACATTCCTTCTTTTTCTATGTTCTCCAACAGTTCCAACACCATTGATACTGTCTAGTCCTTAATAATTCTTTAGAACTCCAGGGCTAGTGCTTGGAAAGGAGAAGTTTGCATTTTTACTACGTTATTTCTTCGACGTATATTGCTCTATAATCTCTTCTGTGGTAACTTTTAGCAATCAATATTTCCTTAGAAAAAGCATCCATTCCATCAGGTTCTTGTATTCATTCGCATATTTGAGAGTAAGTATTCTTCTCTCATTGTTTAATATTTTCTTTGTTCCCCAGTACATTTTTCTTGCTATATTAGCAAATGATTTATCCATTTTACTGTTATTTTTAGCTTCAGAGAATGAGTTCTTGGGTTTATTATTTCTGTCATTTAAGAGGTTTTCAATATTAATTTAAAAAATTATTACTCTCTTCTCTTTTCCTTAATATTATTTTCTAATGCCCTGAAATGTTTGCTTACTTAATTTATTATTGTTATATCCTATTTATCATTAGTATTTATAGTGTTAGAAATTTTATTTGAACAGCCTTTGTGGTGTATAGATATTTATGCAATGGTTTGTAAAATATGATTTTATAGACATTTGACAATTTCATTATTTCCTTCTTCAATCAAAGGGTTGTTTGAGAATTTTCAGTTTAAGCTTTATTTTTTTTTTTAATTTGTTGTTTATTGCAGTAACATTGGTTTATAACATTGTAAAAATTTCAGGTGTACATCATTATACTTCTATTTCTGCATAGATTACATCATGTTCACCACAAAA
>JABWHU010000190.1:16363406-16445070 GCA_014189135.1 Dicerorhinus sumatrensis harrissoni | reverse complement strand
GGGATCCGAACCAGCGAAACCCGGGCCGCCGCAGCGGAGTGCATGCACTTAACCGCTTGTGCCACCAGGGCGGCCCCTATGATGTTAAACTTTTAAGATGATCTTTTCTTCCTTTCCTATAGGGTATTTCCTTGGTCTCTCTCCAAAAACAATTAAATGCTTTAATTTGTTTGTGTTTTTGTTAAACCATCCTTTGTTTGACCAAATATAATCTTGGACATTTCCAGGAATATGTCTTTAGAAATACGTATTGTAATTGGAAACCACATGTTAAACCTATGGTCTAAATATATATGTTTTTAAGGGCATTTGATGCCCAAAATGAGACAATATTGTTGTCATCTTTTAAACTACATGATACAAATTCCCATGCATACTCCAACTTCAGAGAATTTTATTATGGAAAAGAGCTCCCTTTTGGGCACAATGACATCATTTATTTATTATGTAGAGAAGAAACATAGCACAGTGATTACAAGCATTTTCTTTGGAACGAAATATTCCACGATTTAGATTCTAGATCTGCTACACTTTTAGCTGTATAACCCTTCATGAGTCACTGAAACATTAAGCCTCAGTTTCCTCAACTGCACAAGATAAATAATAACGCCAGGTCCATAGACTTTTTGTAGAGTTTAAATCAGATGATGGATGTGAAGAATCTAAGGCAGTACTAATAAATTCTGGCCATTGTTATTAGAAGACTTCCATTCCTGCAATATTTTTAATGCACAATGGCTTTTTCTTTAAGAATACTCACTTATGTTTTATAAATTACTTTGGTTAATTTAATTGACAAACACAAACAGCTAAGGAAAAACTCAGCACTCCACAATTTTGGATTTTGAATGGCTTATATTAACTTGAGAAAATTTGAGTAATATTGAAAAAATTAAGGAGATAAAAATATTGTAACAATTGTTAAGAGTTTGGTGTGTGTTAATCTAGATCGATAGTTAATGTATGTATGTGCATATATTACATATATAAGCAAAATTTCTGTTGTTTTCTGTGTACTTTTCTGTAGCTTTCTCTATACACTTATAAGCACAACCTTTGATAATATCTTTGTCATTGAAATCTGTGAGATGAATGTTTTCTTGATACGTGAGAAAAATCAAGATTCTCATCTTGTAATGCTTTGGACCTGAAATGTTGTAAATTCATCAAGTTAAAAATTGGCTCAGTAATACCTCTTTGGTGGTTATTTGCTGAACATTTAAAAACGTATCTTCCTGTGATGTGTCAACGAGCTTCAGTAAACTGCTTCTTTGTTGAAATTCTGTGTGTTTTTAAAAAAATCATTGCCTTTCTCTTTATTTCTATTGGTTTATTATGGTCATTAAAAATAAATTCTTGAATTAAATGCTTGACTTATTTGCTTTAAATTTTTTAGCAGAGACAAGTTGTAAAGCTAAGAATTGAAATGAATTCAGATTTTGTGGCAACCTATAAACTGTAATCAGATAGAATGCTAAAATTTATTTTATTTTTTATTTTTTTCTCTACATTTTCTGGAATTACAGTTTTAATTTTCTCTGCTAGTTAAAGGTTATTTAAGAACGAATTTCTCCATTTTCCAAGTATTTGATTTCATGTTAAAATTTGTAACTAGATGGATTGTTTTCATTCAAGCAATAATAATAAAACTTTTATTTTTTTTGAAATTTGTATTATTTTCTATGTAAAATTATATTTGATTATTTTTCCTATATTTTTAAATGTATGAAATAACATTTCAAATGATTGCTACATAGCTGTCTGCAGTCCTCCACACTATCCAGTTTAGGAGTTAAAAGGCTAAAAATTCTTCCCTAATTCAAAACTGTCAGCTAACTTATTCAATCTTTTCAATATGTATTATTTTCCTCTACTTTATTTAAAAATTTCCCTTATATACCAATGCCATTTTAAATTATGACTTATTTTTGCTTTGATATCCATGTTGTCCAGACTCCGTATTTACATTTATTGCTGTTTGTTTTTGTTTGCAATTAGAGATAAGTATTTGATAAACATTTATTGTTTAATAACATGCTTTTTTGGCTCATCTCTTATCCTGCATAAGCATTGTTTCATATCATATATTTACAGGCTCTTTTCATTTATATAATCTATTTTATAAACTATTTTTTTACCCTTCTTTAATATATGTCTATTTCTATGATTAGGAAAGTATCCTGTTGGTTTGTGTTGGCAAAGATGATGGACAGATTCTATGATTTTGTAATAACACTTAAGTTGAGGAAATGCTAATTGAATTAAATTAAGACTACACTATCTTCTTTATAATATAGTTTAGAAAACATGTATATAATGTTATTACAAACATGTAACATAATCTATGGGCAAAAAGAAAGATTTAGACTACTTGCATTTGCCCTGCAATTTCCTTTTTATAATAGTGCGTATCATATTTTATGTAAGACATGGTCTGAAATAATATGACATAATCTTCGCGTTAATGGTGCCGTGTCAAAATACTATTTAATGTAAATATAGGAAATAAGACATGAATAGAGTATGCCAAAAATGTGACCAGCTGTGTTTGCTTCCAAATAATTGATAGATATAATGGTCATAACTTATCTTGCTGAGCACTTGCCATGTGCCAGACAATATTCAAAGGACTTTTGATACATAATTAACATAGTTTATCTTTACAAGATAACTTTCAGGTAGATACTAGCAATATCCACAAGTTAATCTCGCGTATTGGAAAGCCATCTTTCCACTTTTTCAAGCAAAAACTTTAGATTGATTCTGGAATTTTCTTTTTATTTCATATATCTCACATCCAATCCATCAGTATATTATGATGATTCTAAATACAGAATATATTTAGAGTCTGACTACTTCTTAATAGCTTCTCTGCTTCCACCCTGACCCAAGGAACCACCATCTCAGTCCTAGAATTATTGTTGCAGGCACCTAGCTTGTCTTTCTTTTTTGGCCTTATTCTTCTCGAATCTAATCTCCGTGAAAGAGCCAGAGTGACACTATTAAAGTGAGTTGGATCATATCACTTTCTTCACAGATCCTAAGACTTCTCATCAGAGCAAAATCCAAAACCTTTCCAAGAGCTCACTGGTCCAAAAGGATTTTGACCTCACTCCTCACCTCTGTGAACTCATTCCTTGCTATTCCATTTGTCACGCTTGCTTTGTTTCAACCACATGACCTCCTAACTTCCTGTACACGTTAGTCCTGGTGCTGCTTGAAATGTTTCCATTTTCTCTTCTTCATCCTGAAACTTCTTTTTTGTAGATAACTGCATGGAGTTTTCTTTTTCTTCTCTTCTTAATAAGAACATCCTTACCACCTTATTTAAAATTGTACCTGTTCTTATCCCTCCTTAATGCTTTGTTTTGCATAACAGTTACCTCCATCTAACATTTATATATTTAGCTCATGCCTTTTGTCTCTTTTCTGTCCCCCTATGTAAGCTCACTAAACATAGGATTTTTGCTTGCTTTGTTCAGGGTTGTACCCCCAGCACCTAGAACACTGCCTCAATAAATGTATCTGAAGGCTGAATTTTACAGATGCTGAAACTGAGGTACAGACAGATTAATAACTGCTTCATGGTCATTCTAGCAGTTAAAGAACAAGTTCTGTCCCAGACAGTCTAACTCTAGAGTTCATATTTTCAGTCACTGCTCTACGATAGGACGTTTTTCTACAAAATTATACCACTATTATCAGAGTTGAAAGAATAGAATTTATTGTTATATTATGGAAAGTATTAAATAAATTCCCAGGGACTGTTCAAAGGTGCACGTTGCTGGCAGACATTCTCTAAAGCTGCTGAGAGAGGACAGTGTGATTTTGGCAATGCTAGCTAAATCTTCTCAAACATACAGGTACAGCTCTATTTACCACAAGAATGATTATGTTAAAGAAAGAACAATTTATTATGTGATGGTATTGTTCTGGGTACAGGGGTACAGGCTGTCCTGGTGTAACAAAGGGACTCAGAAACAGAGTGTCTCAACAAAGAAAAAAGTGTCCTTGGTGATAACCTTGCAGTGTTTAGCTAACTAGGATTTATGGATGGCTCGTTTTTACAAGGTAATCCAGGGACCCAGGTTTCTTCTATGTTATTTTCCTATTGTCTCTCAGAGATTGTCCTCTTCTGCATCATTGAAGAGGCTTCACCCAGCACTCTGTGCACACTCCAGGCTGAGAGAAAGGTGAGATCTTCACACTGGAAAAACAATTCCCAAGTTTTATTCATACAGATGATTTTTAAGGAATAATTCAATTTACTTAATAGATATGGGAATATTCATGTAACCAATTTCTTCTGATGTGAGCATCTTTAACCAATTCTACATTTCATTTAATTAGCAGAATTATTAACAAAGAGTTGTTTATAATATTGTATTATCCTTTTAATGTGTGTGGGGACCAAGTGATATCTCTTCTTTTATTTCTGATATTGGTAATATGTGTTTTCTCTCTTCTCAGTGATGACCATATGAATTATAATATGCATGTTTAGTATATCATAGTAGACCTAAAATAATATGCAACATAACATGTAATACAAGAACCATATATTAAAGGTAGTAAAGACCCAATTCTTCTCTCCCATTCTTTGTGCTATTTTTGTCCTATATTTACATTTGTGTATGGTTTAAACTCATAATGCATCAGCATAGTTTTATTTTAGTTATGTATTTTTTAAAGAAATTAAAAATACAATATTTGCTATATTTATCTTCATTTTTACATTTTTGGTGTTATTTATTTCTTTGTATAGATCTATGCTTACTTCTGTTATCATATTCCTTTTCCTTAGAAAATTATTGAGGCACATGTCTGCTGGCTAAAAATTATTTGTGTACATGCATGCACACATCTGTATGTGATTACAGCATGCCCTTAAAAACATACAAAGATCAACAACAACAGCAACATCAAAACAAAAATTATGTTAACAAGAGAGATTGAAACCCTCCAGGTGTAAAGCTAAGTAAGAAAGATACACAGGCACAGCCCTACCCGTAAGTAAAAAGAATCATTCCAAATGTATGTATATTTATTTCATTTAAAAATGAAGGAGAGTAAAAGGTCCCAAAGAAGCCCCACCTATTCAAAAATATTATGTGAAAAAATGAGAAACATGTTTTAAATTTTCATTGGTAATAAAAGTATATCATGGGCCGCCCTGGTGGCACAAGCGGTTAAGTGCACGCGTTCCGCTGAGGTGGCCCAGGGTTCGCCTGTTGGGATCCTGGGCGTGCACCGACGCACCGCTTGTCAAGCCATGCTGTGGCGGCGTCCCATATAAAGTAGAGGAAGANGGGCACGGATGTTAGCCCAGGGCCAGTCTTCCTCAGTAAAAAAAAAAAAAAGAGGAGGATTGGCAGATGTTAGCACAGGGATGATCTCCTCACACACACACAAAAAAAGTATATCAGAAAAATATATCATAGGGCAAACACATTAATTGAGAAAAGTCTGAAATATATTGATAAGAGAATATGTAAAATATAGAAAATATCAGAATGTGTACATGTAAAAAATTGAGATTTCACAAAAAGAGTTGCTTGAATTCAAGAACGAGTTGGGGACCAATCATTGCAGAAACGAGCACTAATGTAGAAGTAGCACAAGAGTGAATAGACCCATGAATACTCTTTTTCCTGTATTGCTAAATTTGATTTGCTAGCATTTTGTTGAGGATTTTTACATCTATAGTCAAGAGTTAGTAGTCCATTTACTATTGGTTTTCTTTTCTTGTGGTGTCTCTGTCTGGTTTTGTCAGGGTAACATTGACATCATAGAATGAGTTGATGGGTTTTCTGGAAGAGTTTGTGAAAGATTGGTATTGATTCTTTTTATATGTTTGGTGGAATTCACTAGTGAAACCATCTGGGCCTGAGCCCTCTCCTCAGTTTCTCCCCAAGATAACTGAAAGCATATGTTTACTTAAACACTTGAATGAGAATGTTCATAAGTATTATGATAATAGGCAAAGAGTAAAAATCCAAATGACCATCAACCGATGAATGGATAAACAAATGTGGAATATTCATGCAATGGAATATAGTATGGCAATAAAAAGAAATGAAGTACTTATAAATGCTACAACATGGATGGACCTTAAAAACATTATTCTAAGCAAATAAGTCAGTCACTAACCACAACATATTGTACGATATGATTCACATGAAATATCCAGAACAGGAAATCTATAGAGACAGAAAATCTATAAAGACTCTCTAGTGGTTCCTAGGTTTGGAGTGGGAGAATGGGGAGTATCTGGTAGCTGCTACAAAGTTTCTTTTAGGAGTGATGAAAATGCACAACCCTTGAAACTTATTAAACACAGTGAATTTTGTATTTTGAACAGGTGATATTTATGGTATTTAAATTATTTCTGAAGAAAGTTCTTACCAGTATATATCTTTAACTATTATTTACATTAGATAAAGAAAAAGTCAAACCAAAATGTTTTAAAAAGTGAATAGATCTCATAAAAGCACAGTAAGGGAAACAGAAGAAAGGAAGAATATAAACACAAAGAAGACAGGACAAATATATAATTGATCCTTCAAAGAAGAAAACCAAGCCAAAGAAACAGAAAAGATATCACAAACTATAATGCAGATTTTCCCCCTGAAATTAAAGAAGACTTGAAACTTTCTATTGAAAAGATATAATGTGTTCTGAGTAAGCCGACAAGGAAGGATGGATACTAAATTATATTTATTAAGGTTAATATTTCCTTATACAGAACCAGACCAAAAGATCTTGTTACTTTTAAGGGCTAGCAAAACAGCCCTTATCATGTTTTTGAACTGTACTTCATGGCAGGATAAAATGGAAACAAGGAAGAACAACAAAGGACAAGTACGAATATAAGATGAAAGTAGCCAGACTAAATTTCAATTGCCAATGCCAATGTTTCTCATAGTAGGAAACCAAGAGGTTGCATCTAAAAATGTAGGGACAATGGAGATAATATAGAGGGAATCCTTAAAGCTAAATATATTCCTAAAATACAAAAACATTTTAAAAATAAATAAATAATGTTGTAAGAAGTGATGAAGACAGACCACAAAGAGAAAGACTTCATGTATGTTTGTGTGTGTATGTCTGTGTATGCACATATGTACATATAAATGCATATGTGTGTATGATACACGTTTGTAACACGAGCATTAGGACGAAGCTAAACTAATCTATGTTTAGTGACAATTGTAAAGGCATCTAATATACCTTTAAAAAGAAAAGACTTTCAGTATAGTTTTTTAAAGCTAAATACATTACAAATTGTCTCTGAAAGTTAAAAATAAATGTATAGGAATATGTGCATTTAGGCAATACCCATGCAAAGAGAGCATTCATTCTAATTTTAATGTCAAGAAATACAGAATGGAGGAATATCAAATGCAGGAGTATCAAAGTAAACAAAAAAGTATACTTTGTATTGACAGACTTTAACTCACAACAAAGACTCAAAAGTGTTACCTATGCAAACAGTAACATAGCAACAAATATTCTCAAGTTGAAAAGTTCTCATACAGAAAATGCAAAGAGAGAAATACACAGAATCATACTAACATTAGGAAAACCTAATACATCTCTATTAAACATTTTTAGTCAAGAAAACATTGAAGATGACATAAAGACTTAAAGTACACAATCAACAAGATTATTTTTATGGATTAGTATGTATTAAGCTTTGTCCAGAAATAAAAGAGTTCTCCTTCCTTTCAAATGTATGTGCAGCCGTATATTAGTGAAAACAAGATCTGAATATAGAGTATTTAAAAATTTCATTTGTTAAGAAATGAATAACAAATAAAAATAAACTAACTATTCAGTTAGATATTATAAAATAAGTTATTAAATCACTCCTAAGTTAATGAGAAATAAAGAAAAAAAACCAGATACATTGATAATGAAAATATGACATATTAAAAAATGTGGGATGCCGCTCACACACTGTTCATTGGAAAATCCATATCCAATTCAGACAGCTAGAAAAGAATAGCAAAATATGCTAATAGAAGGATGAAGAAAAATTTTAAAAGGAAAGAATAAACTAGAAATTCTAAACAACTATTTGAACAGAAAATGCTGTTTACATGTGTCCTTTAGTTAAATTAAATAAAATATTTTCCTAGTTTTCTATCTATAATATTTATTCATTGAGAGAATATTTATGAGTAACAATATGTGTCAGACATTGTTGTAGACTCTGGAAAACTGATTAGACGATAAATCATATATAAATTAAAATTCATATCGTGTAAAATAGTGAAAAGTGCAATGGGTGCATTCAATAAACAAGGAATAAGAGGAGATGTAAAGGTGGTAAATTGCATTATCATAATGTAGCCAATGAGATCCTGACTAAGAAGTGACATTTGAAGGAAGGAATCATGTGAGTAGCAGTGTGGAGAGCCTTTCAAACAGCAGAAAAGAAAGGCGGAAAAATTATGAGGGGAATGTATTGTGATTAGAGATGCTCTAATACAAATATATTACAAATATATTTGTAATGTTGAGGTGTTATTTATACTTAATAATCTTACCTTAGGGAAACGTCCTTAGGTTATACTCCATGTGTTAAAGAGATGGTCTTATTGCAACTAAAGGTATTTCACACTCAAAAAATTATTAATGATAAGAAAGGAAGGAAGGGTGGAAAGAAGGAAAATACAACCACATATAATTAACTTTGAAGGAGACATGACATGTCTTTGCCGTGAAAATGAGGTCTGCTGGAAGCAGGGCTAAACATGAGCATAGGAGAGACTCTCTTCTGTACCTTGGTTCTTGGGCCTGGGCACTGAGGACAGGTGGCATCTTCAAGGGCATCACTGAGGGATAGAAGTTAAATAAAACCAGAACCCAAGCTGAGTCAGAACCAGGCCTGTAGGGAAACCCATAAAGACGGCTGGGGCTTTGTTGTGGGAAGAGCCCAATCTGCGGGAGAACTGTGTCTTATTCTCTGAAGTGTGCTTGTCTTTTCACACGCTTGAGTTTCAGTGTAATCTTGATAAATGCTAATGCCTAGTCTCTGTGTTCTGTGAGGAAATAAAGAATGGATTCAGTGTCCACACTTTGGATGAAATAATGAAATGGTAAAAGGGAAAAAATGCACCCTCACAAACTGCATGGTAACAAGACCAGGAATCTGAACACATTTTCCGAGATCTCCTAACCACAGGGTGTGATTATATTGCTGCCAGTACATAGATCTGAGCGTGGTGCAGAATGCTTTGAACTGGAGTCTGATACTAATGATTCCATGGAAAGGAGTAAGGGAATTGGTCAGCCTAGTTTTATTATTGATTAGGTGGTATTGGCTCAAGATTGTCAGATATAATTATAAAGTTACTTATAATTACAACCTGGGCTCCTATCCAATTTGACTCATATTGAGATGAAAGTTCTCACTATACATTTGAAAGAAAAGATTTATGTGTATATATGACTCTGTGTGTGTAAATATATATAGAATATACACCAATATTCGTATATTGAAATCCTAACCCCTGTAACTCAGAATGTGACTATATTTGGAGATAAGGTCTTTATGAAAGTAATTATGTTAAAATGAGGTCTTTAGGGTGGGCCCTAATCCTATATCACTGGTATATTTATAAAAAGAAGATATTAGGACATACACAGTAAAAGAGAAGAAAACAGGTGAAGACACAGGGGGAAGACTGCTGTCTACAAGCCGAGGAGCAAGGCCTCAGAAGACACTAACCCTGCCTTCACCTTGATCTCAGACTTCTAGATTGTAGAACAGTGAGAAATAAATTTCTGTTGTTTAAGCCACTAGTCCATGATATTTTGTTATGGCAACCTTAACAAAATAACATAATCAGTATCAGCATGTATGTACATACCTGTATGTGTATATGTGTGTGTCCGTATATCTGAGAATGATTTCAGTAGGGAGCAAAGAGATGACACAGTTTTTCTGCATGTGTGGGAACTGTACAGGTGGAGGTATAACTATGATCTTTATCTAAAAATGTCTAAGAATAGAAAGACACTAATAAAATAAAACAAAACATTTTTATCATAACTTCTTGATTTGGAGGCAATGAACATCATTCTTAATTTCTTTTCAATTTAATGGTTAGTGTGAAAAATATATTTTATTAATACACCCAATTTTACCAAACACTCTTTTCATTGCCTCTTTTACATCTTTGTTCCTTAAACTGTAGATGATGGGATTCAGCATGGGAATCACAATGGTGTAAAATGTTGACACTATCATGTCATGGTCCGAAGAGTAGCTGGAACTTGTTCCCACATATGTGGAGAAGATTGTCCCATAATAAATTGACACCCCAGTTAGGTGAGAGCCACAAGTAGAAAAGACTTTTCGTCTCCCTTCAGCAGAATGCATCCTCAGAATGGCCACCAAAATGAAACCATAGGAGACCAGGACAATCAGGATAGTGACTGTCTCAATAACGCCCATAAAGTAGGAGACTAGAAGCTGGTTCATGTGAGTGTCGGAACAAGAAAGGGCGAGGACAGGAGGGACATCACAGAAGACATGTCTAATTTCATTAGATGCACAGAAGGTTAGGGTAAATGTGGCCCCTGTTTGCACTGAAGCAGTCAGAATGCCACCACCATAGGAAGCAATGATGAGTGGCACATAGACCCTGGGTGACATGTTAACTGAATACAGCAGAGGGTTGCAGATTGCTACATAGCGATCATATGCCATTGCAGCCAAGAGAAAGCATTCTGTGGTCCCAAAAGTAACAGCGAGAAACATCTGTGCTGCACATTCCAGGAATGAAATAGCTTTATTTTTTGACATAAAATCTACTAACATGTTTGGAGTAACTACTGAGGAGAGCCCGGCATCCACAGATGATAACACACTCAGAAAATAGTACATGGGGTTGTGGAGACAGGAATCCCCAATGACCAATACAACCAGTCCTAAATTTCCCATCAGAGTAAACCCGTAAATTGCCAGAAACACAGAGAATAAGATGATTTGCAGTTCAAACTTGTGTGTGAAGCCCTTCAGTACAAACATAGTAACTTCAGTGCCATTCTTCATGTTGACACCTCATGGAACAAACTTGAAAATATTCCTAAAATTATAATACATTTACTACAAAAAGAATAAATAATATTGTGACTCAGAGAAAGAGAACTATGTGCTCATATTTATTTCTTGGCAATGCATAATTTCCCAGCAGCATTTCAGGACACAGTAACAGGAAGATGGGTCAAAAGTTGATGCCGCTCACTACAGAATCAAACGGAAGATTTGAGTTTTGACTCGCAGGCTCCACTCATGTCATTTCTAAAACCATCAAGTCAAATGGTTAATTTAACACTGAATTTTATTAGTTATTTTCCTATTAAATCACATTAAAACACAAAGTGAACAGCTAAAAAAATTTTTCTTATGTAATCGTGACATTAATGTTTATCTCAATACAATAGAATAAACATTGAAGGGCAAATTATATTAAAATTTATTTTTAAAATACCATCAAATATTGAATGTGTTGTATAGATTTGTTTGACAGACTAACACCCCAGCAAACTGTAACATTATATGAGTTAATTTGTCTAAAAATTTTCCAACTCCATTAGGTTATTCTGAAAAGAACTAATTAAGATTTTTTTAGGGTGGACCATGATTGATTATAAAATTATATGACCACTTTTGTTTCATTTAATTTGTTTTTCAAATACTTAGCATCATTTTATCCTTTTTCGGTAAATATATTGTCATTTGTATTGTTTTTGGAAGCCTAACTCTTGATTTATATTTTTCTACTTTCTCAAAATTCTGTGCTAAAAATGAGAGAATTATAGAAAAAAATAAAATATATGATTTTTCTTTCAGAGTATTACACTTGATTATATATTGTTGTATTTTGGATTCAGTGAAATAACAAGCAACTATTGTCTAAAAGTAACAAATAAGATCATAGAGATCAGTAATTAAAAATATAACAACAACAAAAAACAATCTTTGCTTCTAGACATAAAACTTAGCATGTAATCATTTAATAGTAAATAAATAGCAAAAGTTTAAAATTAGAAGGTTCAGAAAAAATCTTTCCTACACAGTCCCATGGTTAATGAAATTAGGAGTCACAGTGTTAGCTGAACCTGAATTCAAAATTGCATTATACATAATATAATATAACACTAGCTGGAGGATAAATTTTATTCAATTATTTATTACAGCTATTTATTTTATTTTTTATATATACACACATAGAAAATGTGAGTCTGTCTTGAGGGCACATAATCTGCTGCAAATAATATTAAATGCTATATTATTTAAATCTATAATGCAAGACAAGCTCCAGCTTCAATACATTGACATGGAACCCACCAGTAGGAGAAAGAGCCATTTGGATTGGAAATAGTGATGGAAGAAGAAAGCACAGACCAACAATCATGGGAAAGACAAAGTCAGGATTCCCTAGAGGAATCATCAATATCAGGAAAAAATATTTTCACAGAATTTTTGGAAAGATTAAAGGCAGAGAAAACAAGAAATACGTATATGAGACATCAGAGAAGGCAGAATTTAGTTGAATCCTATGTATTGGAAACAAGTTACAACAAAACAAATTAGGGTGCTCAAACCACTTATTCTAAATAACTGAACATTTTTGAGTGGCTCTAATACTGTAAGATGCTTTTAAATATATCATTTAATTAGAAAAATCCTTAATGAATTGATTGGAAAACCCCCAATATATTTTTCTTATTTTAAAAATGCCATGGGGATGGATGGCATGAATATCAACCAATGGGAGCTTCACACAAGAGTTTATGTAGACAAGATCAAAAGAGAAATAAAAGAAATAAAAAACAAACTTTGATGGATATAGTGAAATCAATCTCTGTTTTAATGCAATTAGGAGTCACAAGAAAAAGTTCAAACCTGATAAATAAATGAAAAACAATTGGGTATACATATATATGAGGAAGCCATGTGATTTAAAACTAATTCAGCCTGACCTTGTTTTTCCAAAAGGGCCTGATGTGGCCTGTTGAGTGTGCATTGTACATTTGCTTTTAAATATTTAGTGTCCAAAAGACAAGAATGATGCCCCTAAAGATAGGGATATAACCTCCCCCATATCGGCATTTTCTTTAGGATAAGTATCTCACACTAAATGAAGGATTAATTGCTGACCTGCTGTGCTCACCTTGTCACCACTCATCTTGTAACCACCAACTTGCTGTGTTCACCGGTCTGCTGTTCCAGCAAAGCAATCTTGGGACTATTGTAAAAGAGACATTCCTATTGGATGTGATGTATGCTTTTTGTTCCAAGACAGTATATAACCACTCTGTATACCTCACTTCTTTGATGCCCTTCCTTCCTTGGGGAAGGAAGGCCTTGGGCTAGTCCTCAGATCTGGCTCATAAAAAACTCACCTCAATTTTGACTTATAGATTGGTTATGGATTGTGTCAACAAGCCCAGTACAATTCTCGCCATCTGTTCAGTGATAACCTGGTACAAGGAAAATTGCATAGGATTTAGAATCTGAAAGTTTCTAATACTAATACATAATTAAAAGCCACCTGTAAGATTAGACCTTCCCTCCAAAGTTTACTCCTCTTTCAAATAGCAATAAATTTAAATGACAGAGCAGACACAATAAGACACAGGCAAGCAGGCTAATTAAATATGTGCAACAATTAATATTCAAAGCAATTTCCTTTAAATATGTCCATTTTTGGTATAAATGTAAGATGCCCATATAATTGGAACTTTTGTCATCACATGTATTTACTTTTAAATCTAGCAAATATTGGGCCACAACACTAATATTATAACTAAATTATTGAAAAACATGGTTAACCAGAGACTTGAACTAGATATTTCATTCTTTAGCTACATGTAATAAATATTTTGTGATTATTAATACGCACTTAAACATTCTTCTGTCAGATTAAAACTAATGAAATAAACTATGATTATGATTTT
Organism: Dicerorhinus sumatrensis harrissoni; assembly: GCA_014189135.1. Lineage (NCBI taxonomy): Eukaryota > Metazoa > Chordata > Mammalia > Perissodactyla > Rhinocerotidae > Dicerorhinus > Dicerorhinus sumatrensis. The sequence continues at coordinate 16,431,093 of JABWHU010000190.1, read as the reverse complement.
TCCTCTGTGCAGTCTTTAAGTGTTAAATATTTCAATTAAATTTCTCTTGAAACCGTCATTTCTGTTAGATGGACGTGACTAAATCAACATTAGTACATATTGAAAGGACTTAGAATTAAGAAGAGAAAATGATTATGATTCTTGAAGAATTTAATAATACAGAATTATCTTTTAGAATTAATGTAAAGCCACTTCTAAAATTATAACTTTAACAGAAGGTAGAGTACTCCAAATATCTTGGGCTCCATATTGAAACGTTAAGTTTGCAAAGGACGAGAGAGATAACAGCCACTTCTGGAGCTGTAGGGATGGACTTCTGCTCACGTTATTTTTCTTCACCTTTGTAGTGACTCCCACAGCTAGGAAGTGCCAGAGCCAAGATTCAATGCTAGTTTTCTCTCATGGTGCGTGCACTTTTCACCAGTTTTTACTGCCTCTTATAATAATGCCTCATCCTGCAACAGACTTGCCCCTTCACCCCCTCACTAAAATATAGCAAAACATAATCTTTGTTGTATTTGGATATTTTTTAAGCCATTAAGACTAGAAACATTATGAAATAAGTAGTAATCTGAAGTTGCTTCTACATTACATAGCTAGCAAAATTAACTTAAAAGTATTATTGATTAGTTTTTCATTATACCAAATATAAGCTCCCAGATAGTTGAATTGGTCAAATGTTGTCTTGCCCTCTACTGATAGATATCCTGATTATTTTACTTTGAACTGCTCTGTCTTCTTCCATCAGGCAAATGAAAACATACACTCTGTTTGGTGCATTCTCATTACTTCTACAAACATAAATTTGATGTTTTCTATTTTCTTTGTTTTATTCCAGAAAGCATTATTTTTCAATTCTTAGACTCTGCATAAATCAGATCGTGATGGCTACATTCTATTCACCTACACAACAGGCAACAAGTAAAGGGGTTAGTACTGAGGATTTCATGACACATTTGACCTTGATATTTAGGTCCCATCTCCTAAAATATTCCGACAAAGATCTGAAATTTTCTCTTACCTGTGGAGCGGCAAAGGCAGGTTTACATACACTATGAATATGACTAATTTAAATTGTTTACATTCACCTACTCAACTCTTGATAAAACCCAAAGGAGATGCCCAAAGGGTAATATGCCCCAATTATCCTCTGGTTCAAAATAGCAACATGATGATTTACTCAATAATAAAAAAGTAAATGTTTCTGGAATACTGTACTACATGTTGATATTTATAAAATGAATAAAGTTGTTTGGCCTCTGGTTTAAAATGAGGCCTTAAGAAAAAATATGTGTTTTGACACTACATAAGAAATCTTAAGATATGACAGATACTTTTACATCATGGCTCTGACACTGGGTTAGCACTAACTTTTCTGAGAATCGATGTCCTCACTCTGGTAATATAAGCCATTTTATATTGCAACAAGTCAGTAAGTATGGCAAACTATAATAATGTAAAACCATGATATATCTCTTGCAGAATCTAGCAGAATGGATTTATAGTCAAAGATTCATTACACTTTTACTTTATTCAAATTATAAAATGTGTGGTTTAAGCGAATAAAGTATACATTTTGAGTTTATTGGAAGATTATTATTCAAGGTAATTAGAAAAGTCCAAAAAGGTCCCAGAAACCTAGAGGAGACATCAAAAGTTTAAAGCTCTGTAGGACTTTATAAATCGTGTAATTTTGTGAATCCTGAAGACAACTGAGGTTAAATGAAAAATATCTATCAATCTATCGACTGATAGATGGATATACACACACACAATAAACACACACACATGCCTAGGACCAAAATAGAGAAATTTAACATTGGTAGAAAAGGGAGGCCCAGTAGAAGTTTAATTTTTCTTCAATTTTCCAGATGCTCCCTACCCCCACCCAGACTCCATCAGAATGTCACAGGGACTGTGAGAGACTGAGATGGTGCTGTGGGTCACTGAGGATCTCAGAAATATGCAGCATGTAGTCCCCTGAAAAACAAGGCTTCACCTAGAGGAAGAAACCGCTGAGAAGGTCAGAGGAGTAGGGCAGATACACTAGGAAGGACAGTTTCAACAGGGAGGGGCTTCTGGAACATGTAGGACTCAGAAAGTACTGTTATAGCGACATATAATGTCTAAGGTGTAGAGTCCTCTTTGGAAGGCGGGATCTGTTTAGACACAGGAAACCGCAGGTAGAAAGTACTCTTGAGTCAAGCTTAGCTCTGAGAATTAAAGTAGCTAGTGGATCATATTTTAAGGCCATCAAAACAACATGAGAGTGATTCCTTGAGCATGAAACTGGAAAAGTGACCTTGATATATCTCCAACTACATACATACCTCCTTCTGAGAGTCAAAATCCCCATCATATTTACACATGGAATGAACAAAAAGATTACTATTGGACTCCATAGCATGATGTTTAAATTGCAAAAAAAAGCAAAATAATGTTCCAAATATTATTAGAATAAGAGCATAAAATAAGGCCATAAAGCAATCAAATGAATGCATTAAATATATTTTAAAACCATATAAATTAATAAATTTTTAAATGACTAAATCTTCAAGAAAATCAAATGTCAGAAATGAGCTGACTAGACATCAGGAGGATGTGAAAAGATAATTCAGAGAACTCAAAATAATAAACCAAAAAATAGAAATAAAATAAAAATTCAGAAGTCAAGAGTAATTTAGTCAAATACAAGAGTGAGTAGTCACTATAGGAAGCATACTTAAGGAAAGAGAAGATAGAGAGATAAGTAAACAAATCAATTGCAAGTACAGAAAGAAAATTAAGATTTCATAGAAACTGACACACCTAAAAGTATCAAACAATTTTCAAAATGTTAAAAACGTAACTTATACAAACATAAAATTAACACGGCAATAATTTATAACTATCTCATTAATAAGTCTATCAGCAAAAGGACAGACTGTTATAAAGAACATCGAAGTAACAGGGACATACAGAGTGTATCAGAAGTCACAACGAAATAAGATTTGATTCCTTTTTAATTTTATTGAGGAAAATATACATAGAGAAAAGCACATATTTCATAATTGTACATCTTGATGAATTTTCAACTAAACGGAACCCTGTAAACAAAATCCAGACTAAGAAGTAGAACCTTGGCAGCACTCAGAACCTCCCTTATTCTGTCTTCTCATCGCTATCTCCCCTGCAAAGGTCACACTATTCTCAAGCAGAGATTAATTTAGGTAATAGTTTTTTAAAGTCAGGGCTATTGGATTTTAATATAAATAGAGAAAATCTACCATTTATAGGTACCAGTATATGAATTTTAGTAGACACATACAATTGTTCAACCACAATCATATTATAAAACATTTCTATTACCCTAAAAAAAAACCCCTCTCATCACTTTGTAGTCTGTCACTTCCCTTACCTCCAGCTCTGGCAACAACAGATGTGTCAGATGTGTTCTCCATTGTTACAACTCCGCCTCATCCAGAATGTGATATAGGTGGAATGTCATTGTAGGTGAGATTTTGAGTTTGCCTTCTTCCACTTAGGATGTATTTGAGATCCATCTTTGTAGTTGAAAATACCAGCATTTGTTCTTATTAATTGCTGAACAGTTCCATCATAAAGATGTACCACAGTTAGTCTATCCACTCAGCAGTTGAAGGATTGTTGCATTACTTTTAGTTTTAGAATATAGTGAGTGGAGCTGTTATAAATACTGGCATACAGGTCCTTGTGTAGATGTATGCTTCCTTTTATCTGGGTCAATGACACACAGTGAGATTGCTGGGTCAGCTGCACTATTTTGTTTTCCTACCAGTGAAGGATGAGAGCTCCAGTTGTTCTGCACTATGGTGTGCACTTTGTATTGTCATTTATTATTATACTTTTAAAACTGCAGTCATTCTGATGCATGGGATCAGATTGTGGTTTTCAATTGTATTTCACTAACTGCAAACGGTGTTGAACATTTTTTAAACGTGCTTAGTTGCAATCGGTGTATCTTCTCTGTTGAAGTGTCTGTTCAAGTTTGTTTCCATTTTTATTGTTTATATTTCCTTTTGTTTTCATATTGTTGAGTTTTTGGAGTTCTTTATATATTCTACATTCATGTTCTTTATTAAATAGCTCTTTAGCAAATATTTTGTACAAGTCTGTGGTTTGTTTGTTCTTTCCTTCAACAGTGTCCTCACAAAGCAGATTTTAAATGTGATGAAGTACAATTTATTATATTTTTCTCCAATGGCTCGTTGCATTTTGTGTTTTGTACAAAAATTAGTGACTCACCCATGGTAACATAAATGTTATATTTTTTCTCTAAAAATGTTGGAGTATTAGGTTTTATATTAAGGTCTAAGATTCATTTTGAGACAACTTTTATATATGATGCAAAGAATGAGTCAATGTCTCTTTTTTGTGGTTTCAGGCAACTCATCGTATTCAGCATCATTAAAAAACAAACAAACGAACAAAAAACTATCCGTCTTCCACGGATTTTGCATAGCAACTTTGTCACAAATCAATTGACTATATTGTGTGAATCTATTGCTGAAGACTCTATTCTATTTCATTGATCAAGATGTCTATCTTTTCACCAACGCCATACTCTCTTGATTATTCTAGCTTTGTGTTAAATCTTGAAATCAAATTATGTAGGTCCTACTTTGTTCTTTTTTAAAATTGCTTTGACTATCTTAGTTCCTTTGCCTTTTCTGTAAATTGCAGAATTACCTTGTCAATTTCTACAAAAAATGCTTATTTAATTTTAACTAAGGTTGCATTGAATATACAGATAATTTGAGATTGTATTTAATTAATGGATCCTTTGTTCACAATTTTGCTGTTTATCAGTATCGTCTTTCTTTTTTTCTTTCTTTCCTTCCTTCTTTCTTTTAAAATTCAGATTCCATGGCTAACAATCCCTATCAACTAATTTAGAATATCTGGGTGTAGAGCTTAAGCATCTATGTATTTTTCATAATTTTTTGAAGAATTTCTTTAAGTACATAGCCTAGTACTAGTCTATAGATTACTATATAGGGTCACCAAGAAAGGACAAGACCCTGTACAACTCAAATTGTGACGTTTATCTCCACCAGATCTCTAATATTCTAATGTTCTATTACACAGAATATTTCAGTTACCTCTATACTGTCCCATCTCTGCTGTCAATACTTCCCATCCATGTATTTTATCTTATCTCCTCTATTAAATACTCAATGAACTTAAATGTATCTCTCATACCACTCAGAAGTATAGCACACTAAAAGTTAAATAAGTATAGCAATGTTTATTAAATGGTTGTGAATTCTGTCATAGCTTACGCCCTCACATTGTTTCATTATCTAAAGGTTTACAAGATTTTAAGAGAAGTAAACAGGTTATTTTCCCCTGAAAAGGAAAATGAATTACACTGAATTTAAGTCATCAGCCCAATGGCACATAGCTATTTAGTACCACAGCTAGGTCTATGTTCTGTGTCATGAGATTCTTTTTCCAGTCTCATGCATATTCTTTTTCCAGTGAACACACATTTTATACTAGAGGCCAGAGTGCATTCATGTAATCATTTTTATCACGTAGTTCATTGCTCCAGAACCATTCTCTTGTTTACTAAAGAAAAGAAAAAAATATCATCTTGTTACTTTTCTGTCCCAGCAGAGAATTATTTTGTTTTCTCCCTGAAGCATCCCTGTGGACTTTGTGGAGAGCTTAAGAACCTGATACAAGAGCCCAGATGCTTGGTATTCATAGCACACCTTAACTGAGTGAGCAATTCATTTTCACAGGTAAAAAGAAAGGTTTTTCATCACTTACAAAATATTTCAGAAATGATAACCTTGAATCTGAAACTAGATTATATGTTTTAATATTTAAATCTGGGATAGAAATTTCTGGTTAACTCAGAGTTGAATTAAAATTTGAGAGAATTCTAGGAAACATAGCAGGGATAATAGGAAAGACTCTTTACAGATTTAGGTTAATATATTTGTAAGTTAGAAACTTGATTTAATTTGCTTGGCAGAAGATAATAGTCAGAATAGAGGGAGTAGACATAAGGGGCTATATTTCAAATTAGGAAAATTATTAAATGGAGAAAAAATTAACTATTAACCAAACATTGAGTATATACCATTTTGGGATCATAATTTTATCTTTCTCATGGTGGGATATAAATTAATTTTAAATATATTTTACTAGTTAGCTAATTGATCTAAAAACCACTTCAGTTTTCTTTTTTTTAATGTAATGGTCTGCTTAAGCTTGCGGCTTTATAAAAGAATCAAAATACATGACGAAGGTATATTGTGTTGTTTCTAGGGGATAACACTTCCAGAATCATGGCATATCACAATGAGTCTACAATATGGTCAAGAGGAAATAAGTTAAAATTTGGAGACAGAGAAACCTAGACTTGAATCCTGGTTCTGCTAGTAAATTGCTGTGTGACCTTGATAAAGTTATATAGCTCAGGCCTGTTCTCATTTTTCTCATCTATAGGACAGTGAATTAGTTAGCTTGCAGGTTGCTGTGTAGATTACATAAGAGAATGTACGCAAAACTTCTACCCTCTAGTAGCCACTTAACAACATGTGGTAGCTTCTGTCTTAGCTTTCCTTCTTCTCAAGCTTAGTGCTTGTGGTAGTGTTCTCAAGGATGTCTGGTACTTCATGTTTTCTTAATGTTTGAGAGTTGAGGAAATGACTTGATTTTAGTTTTCCAGAATTGTCATGTTTTGTTAAAAATTCAACATCTATATTTTTGTCTTTCTTGCCTGTATCTCTTAAAGTGAAATAAATCAGACATAAATATAATCAATTCTAATTTTCTTACATATTAGTTAACAAAAACACCTATTTGAAGAACACCTTGGATGAAGTAAATAAATCGCATACTTTTTGTCTATCCTTCCTCAATTCCCTAGAGTGAAGGGAATAATTGCTCTAATGGGACAAGACTGGGAATAAAATATATCTTCATTCATAGATTACTGTCTTATACTACAGATAAAATCAGAGAAAACAGGAGTTATGAGAAAATTATTACATACAAAATTATCCGGGGAATTTAAGCAAACATGCTATTATTATCCTGTCATGCCCAAAGTCAGAATGCAATGACAGAGATGTATTTTTAAGGTGCCTGATACCATAGAATATTGAGATTCATTGGGTTTAATCTCATGAGAAAGATATTTTAATATATCTTAAGTGTCATATAACAAACAAATATACAACTAAAAGAAGAAACAGTTAGCTCCTGGTTTGGTGCCCATCGATTGCTCAATACTTTGATGAAAAATTGATTTTATAACTCCGTATAAATATTTTGTAGTTAAATAAAATTTGGAAGTCATATTTCATATGTTTGCCTTTTTCCTATATAAAGAATACACTTTAATTTTATGTAACATATTTTAATGCTTCTCATATATAAGCATTCTGCAGTCACGCATTGTTCATACAGTTCAACAAGATATACCTGAAAATTTGGTCAATCTTGGTTATTCTTTGGTTTGGAAGGATAAAGTTAATTTTCCAAGGTTACACTGTCACTAGTTACTGTGTCAGAGATTTTAATACAGGAATTTAGAGTCCAATTATAATGCTCGTAGTATTCCACAATGGTATTATCTCAGATACATCAGTTAAGTAAATGTTAGAATATTAATATCACTGAAATTTCACCTGTGTAACAGTCAGCATGTATTTTATAATGGATTCCTTTAGTTGACCACCTAATGGTACATTTTTCAAAATTTGCTTTCATGTTTTCTTTGTTTTATTTTCACTATGTTTCTTCCTATCTGCCTAGTTCTTATTTTGTCCCTGACTCTCTTTCATTAATATTTTTGTATATAATCCATGGAGTCTAGACAGACAGAGAAAAAGAAATTGAGGAACAAAGAGAGAGAATAAGGAATTTTATAAACGAAAATGAATTTTTTGTGATGCTCAAACAATAGATTAATATGTATTTATATTATTAATTGATAATTTTATGTCATTTTGTTAATGTGAACTTTCAAACTAAACTGGAAATTATTAGAAGGCAAATGTGTGTGTATGTTGTCAAGATTAATGTATGAGTTGTCTGTATTTACACAGAAGTCAAAATTTAGCTTAATTATATTTTTTTGGTCTAGAATTCTCTAAGGATTAAATAAGCCATTTTGGGGGTTGGTTAGTATCCCCACATTTAAAAAGCTATGTATTCTCTGTATTAAAAAATATCTTCCACATGAATCTGGGAAGACATTCCTGGGAAAATAACAACCTGTAGCTTTCTTGTTTTTCTAAGAATAGTTTTAAGCTAATCTTTTTACTCCTTCTTGATGTGTGGACAGCCCAAAACGACAAAAATGTGCTGTGTTTCATGTCATGAATATAAATCATTTCTGTGTCCCTGGCCATGCAGATTTTTTACTCCTTTAAATACAATTTGGTCTATGACACACCGAAGGAAAAACAAGAATCCCAGTGCTGAAATCTTGCTCTTAAACATGGTAGATGCAATATTAATTTTATTTCAATCATGAGGCCTTCAGTCCAGATAGAGGCTATATGATGGTTTGGTCAGATAAGGGTACCTTGCACAACAAGCCAAAATGTAAACCTAACATCCCATTTTTTAGTCATCTGGAAACATTATAAAATTAAATAATTTTTACATTGTTTTTCTCATTTAAATACAACCCAATTTTGTGATATAATTACAGTTCCTCCCATTTTAATAATTTTGGACATTAAGGAAAAGCATATAATGCACACCGTAGAAAATCTAGGATTTGTAGTCAGATGAGTACTTTCTACGGTAATTTTTTTGTGTTTAAAAATTCCTATATTCATTCATCTTGCTGAATTTTTTTTTTTGAAGGAGATCAGCCCTGAGCTAACATCGGATGCTGATCCTCCTTTTTTTTTTTCTTATTTCTGCCAAGGAAGTTTGGCTCTGAGATAACATCTGTGCCCATCTTCCTCTATTTTATAGGGGCCACCGCAACTGCATGGCAAGACAAGCATTGCGTCGGTGCGTGCCTGGGATCTGAACCTGTGAACCCCGGGCCTCCACAGTGGAGCACGTGCACTTAACAGCATGTGCCACCGGGCCAGCCCCCATCTTGGTGAATTTTAACAATGCAGTATGAAACCAAATGGTAGTAAATTTAAGAGAAAATAAAAAGGAAATTAGACCACATAAATTGGCGTGTTTTTACCAGGGCAAATTTAGTCAACCCTTAATAAAATTCTTCTTTAATTTAGCCGGGTGATGCAGTTGCTTGGACCCAACTTCTTCATCACCACCTATTCCTTCACGGCCAAGGATTTCAATACGCCCTTCTAAGAAACAAATAAGGGGATATAATAGGGTGGGTTCTATTTTCAAAAATATTGCTTTAAAACCCATGAATAAAAACTGAAATGTCATGGTTGACATCAAATTTAGATTTATACAGGATTCAGATGAAAAATGGGACTGAAGTCACCATGTTTACATTAATGGGCTTCAGAGATGATTCTGAGGTGCGAGTCTTCCTATTTTTGCTCTTTCTAGCAATCTACCTTTTTACTCTGATAGGAAATTTGGGATTGGTAGTATTTGTCCTTGGGGATTCCCGGCTCCACAACCCCATGTACAATTTTCTGAGTGTGTTATCATTCTTGGATGCCTGCTGTTCCTCAGTTGTCACTCCAAAAATGTTAGTCAATTTCCTGTCAGAGAATAAAGCCATTTCATTCCTCGGATGTGCAGCCCAGATGTTTCTGTTTGTTACTTTTGGGACCACAGAATGCTTTCTCTTGGCTGCAACAGCATATGATAGCTATGTAGCAATCTACAACCCTCTGCTGTATTCAGCTAGCATGTCACCCAGCGTCTATGTGCCACTCATCATTGCTTCCTATGTTGGTGGCATTTTACATGCTTCTTTACACACAGGAGCCATTTAGCTTATCTTTTTGTGCATCCAATGAAATTAGATATGTTTTTTGTGACATCCCTCCTCTTCTTGCTATTTCTTGTTCTGACACTCACACAAACCAGCTTCTACTCTTCTACTTGGTGGGCTCTATTGAGATAGTCACTATCCTGATTGTCCTGGTCTCCTATGGTTTCATTCTGGTCGCGATTCTGAAGATTCATTCTGTTGAAGGGAGACGAAAAGTCTTTTCTCCATGTGGTTCTCATCTAACTGGAGTGTCAATGTTTCATGGAACAATCCTCTTCATGTATGTAAGACCATGTTCTAGCTACTCTTTGGACCATGACATGATAGTGTCAACATTTTACACCATTGTGATTCCCATGGTGAATCCCACCATCTACAGTTTAAGGAACAAAATGTAAAAGAGGCAGTGCAATGAGTGTTTGGTAAAAACGGATGTAGGAATAAAGTCGATATTTCACACTAACCATTAAATTGAAACCAACTAAAAATGATGTTTGTTACCTCCATATCAAGAAGTTATGATAAAAATGTTTTGTTTTAGCTTATTGGTGTCTTTCTATTCTTCTTAGACATCTTTAGATAAAGATCACTGTCACACCTCCACCTGTGCAGTTTCCACACTTGCAGAAAAATGGTGTCATCTCTCCTCTTCTTACTTAATTCACTCTCAGATATACACACATGTACACATACACACATATGTACATATATGGTGATACAGATTGTGTTATTTTGTTAGGGCTGCCATAACAAATTACAGAGAGGTGGCTTAAACAACAGAAATTTATTTTTCACTATTCTAGAATCTAGGAGTCAGAGATCAAGGTGATGGCAGGGTTGTGTTTTGCTGAGGCCTTTCTCCATGGCTTGAAGAAAGGAATCTTCTCCTTCTGTCTTTGGATTGTCATTCTTCCATGTGTTTCTTTGTTCTAATTCTTCTTATAAGGACTCCAGTCATATTGAATTAGGGTCCACCCCAAAAGATCTCATTTTAAGTTAATCATCTCCACAAAGACAGTACTGCCAAACACAGTCACATTCTGAGGTACGTGGGTTAGGATTTTAACATATGAATATTGGTATATATTATATGTATATATGTACACACAGAGTCACATATGCACATAATCTCTACTTTGAAATGTATAGTATTGGGGCCGCCCCGGTGGCGCAAGCGGTTAAGTGCAGGCGCTCCGCTGCGGCGGCCCGGGGTTAGCCGGTTCGGATCCTGGGCATGCACCGACGCACCGCTTGCCAAGCCATGCTGTGGTGGGGTCCCATATAAAGTAGAGGTAGATGGGCATGGATGTTAGCCCAGGGCCAGTCTTCCTCAGCAAAAAAAGAGGAGGATTGGCAGATGTTAGCGCAGGGCTGATCTCCTCACACACACACAAAAAATGTATAGTATTAACTTTTATCTCATATGACTCAAATTGTTTAAGTTTCAATTATTAGTAACTTTATAATTTTACCTGACTAATTTAGTCAAATACCACCTAATCTATACCAAAACCACAGCTCACATAATCTCAGACCACTTTCCATGGAATCATTGGTTTCGACTCCAGTTCAAGAACTTTGCTCCATCCTCAGATCTATGCACTGGCACCAATCTAATCCCAGCCTGTGGTTTGGAGACCACAGAGAATATGTTCAAATTCCTGATATCATTACCACGCTGGTTGTGAGGGTGCATTGCTTCCCCTTTTATTGTTTCATTTTTCATCCAAAGCCTGGACACTGAACCCATTCTTTATTTCCTCGCAGAACACAGAGATTAGGCATTAGCATTTATCAAGATTACACTTAAATGCAAGTATGTGAAAAGACAAGCACACTTAAGAGAATAAGACACAGTTCTCTGGCAGATTGGACTCTTCCCACAACAAAGCCCCAGCCATCTTTATGGGTTTCCCTACAGGCCTGGTTCTGACTCAGCTTGGGTTCTGGTTTTATTTAACTTCTACCCCTCTGTGATGCCCTTGAAGATGCCACCTGTCCTCAGTGCCCAGGCCCAAGAACCAGGGTACAGAAGAGAGTCTCTCCTATGCTCATGTTTAGCCCTGCTTCCAGCAGACCTCATTTTCATGGCAAAGACATATCATGTCTCCTTCAAAGTTGATTATGTGTGGTTCTATTTTTCCATCCTTCATTCCTTCCTTTCATTATCATTACTATTTTTGTGTGTGTAAAATCCCCTTACTTGCAATAGGACAATCTCCTTAAAACACAGGGTATAACCTCAGGATATTTTCCATTTTAAAGAGTTATTTTTAGGGAATCCCATTTAGGGATTATTAAATTTAAATTTTACCTCAACAATACAATATAGAGAACCTCTTACGTAATATGTTACTTTCAGTTTTTCTGAATTTATTTTTTCCTGTTTGGAAGGCTCTCTACACTGCTATTCACATCATTCCTTCCACTTAATGCCTCTTCTTGGTGAGGATCTCATCGACAACATTATGATAATTGCAATTTACTGACTTTGCATCTCCTCCTATTTCTTCTTTCTTAAATGCATCAATTGCACTTATCATTATTTCACATAGTATACTTTAATTTTTATATCATTTATTGTCTAATCTATTTTCCAGAGTTTAGTACAACGTCTGACTTATATTGCTGCTCAATAATACACTCTATATTAGTGGATATTTTAGGGAGGTAACCATCAAAAACATTTTACTTAATTCAGTTAAGGGATATGTAAAACAGAGATACCACTATTTATTTAAATATTAGTTATTGTTTAGATTTCCTAGTTTAATTTTTTCCCTTTTAAAGTTTTCCTCTTCTTTCTATGGGTCTATTTTACTATTTTTTTCTAGTTTTCTGAATTGAATGTGAATTATCCGATGAACACTGTGTCAGTGGCATTCCACATATTTTATGTCATACTTTCATTTTCAATATTTCTGATTTTTTTCACAATTCACTGTGACCTAGGAGTGGTTTAATAACTTATTTTTAAATGCCTAAATGAAAGAGTTTGACAGTTTTTAAAAATGTGTTACTCATTTCTAAACAGAATGCAATTTTTAAATTATCTTCATTCAGATTTTAGTTGTCACCAATATGGAAGTTTTCATAAATGCTGCACATACACTTGAAAAGAGAGAGAATTTTCTCTTAGTTGTGATCATAGCTTCATACATACTTATTTATAAAAATAATCTTATTGAATGTGTAGTTTAATCTTTTTATCCTAATTAATGTTTTCTTGACTGAAAATGTTTAATAGATGTGTAATAGGTTTTCCTAATGTTAGAATGCTTTTATTTCAGTCTTTGTATCTTCTTTATGAGAAATTTCCTGCTTTAAGATATTTGTGGCTACATTGCTATTTGCATAGATTGCATTCATTGCTAAGTCTTCATTGTGAATCAAACTGCATAATTATAAAGCATCTTTTTTTATTTTGATACCTTTCCTGCATTCTATATTCCTTACTGCTAAAATTACAACCAATGCTTTTTTCCTTGTGTATTGCCAAAATATATACTTACCCAAGCTTTTATTTTTACCCTTTTGAAATACATTATAATATATTTGGCTTTTATAAAACTATACTGAAAGTCTTTCTTTTTAAAGGTATATTATATGCATTTAAAATTATTGCTAAACATATATTTAGTCTTGGCTTTATCATAATATTCATTTTACAAATATGTGTCACACACACAGACTTATAAAGGCATACATAACACACAGTCACACATGTACACACAAACATATGCGAAGTCTTTCCCTTTGTGGTCTGTCTTCATTACTTTCTGTGTCATTAATTATTTATTTTAGAATGTTTTTATTTCTTAGGAATATATTTATAAATTTTATAATTGTTTTAAAACTTTAAACATTTTTTGTAACTTTATAAAAGCTTTAAAAATCTTTTATAACATTTTATAAATTCTCTTTATATTAGCTGTGTTGTCCCTTCTTTTTTGGGGGGGTGAGGGAGATTGGCCTTGAGTTAACATCTATTGCCAATCTTCGTCTTTTTGCTTGAGGAAGATTGTCCCTGAACTAACATCTATGCCAATCTTTCTCTGGTTTGTATGTGGAATGCCACCACAGCATGGCTTAATGAGTGATGTGTAGACCTGTACCCAGGATCCTAACCGCGAACCCTAGGCCACCGAAGAAGAGCGTGCAAACTTATTCACTGGGCCAGCCCATCCATTTTTTTTTAGATACAACTTCTTGGTTTCCTACTGTGAGAAATACTGACATTAACAATGAATAGTTGAAGTTCATTTGGCTACCTTTAATCCTCTATTCATATTTATCTTTCATTGTTTCCTCATTCTTATTTTATCTTGGCATGAAGGATTGCTATTGAAAAATATGATGTTAATCTCTTTTGCCAGCCCTTAAAAGTGACAGTCTTTTGATCTGGATTCTGTATAGGAAACATTAACTGTAATACATATAATTTAGTACTGATAATTTCTTGCTGACTTAGAACACATGGTGTCCTTTCAATAGGAAGTTTCAAAACTTCTCTCATTTCAGGAAAAAAAATTCTTGATTGTAGCTTGTGATGTCTGTTTCTGTTTCTTTGACTTCATTTCTACTTTGCAGGATCAAATTATATGCATGTTTTATCTTCTTTGCGCACACAATCTTCCTATCTTCTCTTTCTCCTACTGTATTTTTATGGACTCCATTCGCTTTTATTTTTTGAGTTTCACATGATCCCTTTTTCTTAATGAAGATGATATTTAGAGATATCTAAGGGCTATAATATAATTTTTAGTATGTTTAAAGAGATGTGCATTTTCATCACTCCAAAAAGAAACTTCATGGCAGCTAACATTCTCCATACTCCCATGCCCAAACCTAGGAAACACTATTCTAACATCTGTTTCTATAGATTTGCCTATTCTAGACATTTCATATAAATTTTATACGATATGTGGTCTTTTGTGACTAACTTGTTTTCTTAGAATAAATCTTTTAAGGTTCATTCAGGTTGTAGCCTCTATCAGTACTTCAATTATTTGCCAAATAATATCCATTGTCTGAATGTACAACATTTTTTATTCATGCATCAAGTAATAGAAATTTGGGTTGTTTCCACTCTTTGCCTATCATTCTTAATACTTATGAACATTTTCATGCAAGTGGTTAAGTGAACATTTGTTTTCAATTTTCTTGGGTGGATACAGAGAAGTGGGATCAGGCCCAGATGGTTTTACTGGTGAATTCCACCAAGCATTAAAAGAAGAATCAATACCAATCCTTTCCACACTCTTCCAGAATATAGAAGAGGAGGAACACTCGTTATATGTTGTCAGTATCACCCTGATGCCAAAACCAAAGACATCACAAGGACAAAAAGGTAAATGGAATAATAACTCTTTTAGATAGATGTAAAAATTCTCAAGAATATACTGGCAAATCAAGTTTGCAATATAGGAAAAAGAGAATTGAGGGGTCTACTGAATCTTATCTTCCTTCTAGATTGGTTGTCACGTCTATAGTGATTTTTTCCCCAAATCTTTCCTGAACACAATTCTTTTTATTAACTGTCACTTTTTAAACATACATTTGTGAATTTTGTCTATATTTTATATATTATCTTATTAATATATTTTAGATTTTTCTTAATTGGTGTGTATGTATGAGTGCATGTATGGTGTGTATCTGTCCATTTTTGCTTTGTGGTATATTTTTCTTTCATACTTTAATTTTCTACCAAGGTAATAATTAGAACATATTTTTCTTTTAGTCACATAATAATTTTTAATGGGTGAGACCAGTATGTAACTTTTCTGTCCCTCATGTTTCAAGGAAATAAATTTACAATACACTTGGGAAGATTTGTGTGTGTTGGGGGTGGGGAGGTACTTAAGGTTGTGCCAGTCTATCTTTCATAGCTTTACACCTAGAAGGCGTCCATCTGTGTTATTAACATAATTGATTGTTGTTTTTTTTCCATGTTGTTGCTTGTATATTTTTAAGGACACTCTTTTTTATCCTTCACATTCTGAAATCTATCTCCTCTGGAACCTACACCCAGGTCCTCAACATTCTTTTTTCCATGTAGAAATTGTACATCCCTGTACTAATTGTATTGCATTCCCAGCAATATGCTGGGTCTCAGTCCTAGAAAGGAGTTGTAGAGGTGTTCGATCTCCTTCCTCACACTTCTTAATCACCACTCCATGATATGATTTTTTCTATAAATGTATACTACTATTATCATGGTTGAAAAAAGATAATTTATTATTTTATTATATTAAATAAAGCATTAAATAAAATATCACAGGCCATTGAAAGGTGTTTGTTGCTGGCAGACATCCTCTAGAGCTGCTGATAGAAGACAGTGTGACTTTGATAATACCAGCTAAATCTTCTCAAACATAATGGTACAGTCCTATTTGCAGAAAAAAGAACTCAGTAATGGAGAGAACAATTTACCAGATGATGGGATGGTGTCAGGGAGAGAATCTGTGTGACTTGGGGTCCAGGCTATCCTGGAGTAACAAAGGGATTCAGAAACACAGTGTCTCAACAAAGAAAACTTGGATTTAACTGTGCAGAGTTTAGTTGACTAGAGTTTGTGGGTGCCTCTTTTTCATGAGATAATCCTGGGAGCAAGCTGTGCTGCTCTCTATCTCTCAGATGTCATTTGATTCAGCATGGTTAGAGAGGGTTCATCCAGCAGTCTGTCAACATTCCAGTCTGAGGGAGAGATGAGATTTTTCATCTTAGAATAACAATTCCCAAATTTTTGGTCATATGGATATTTTTTTAGGAATAATCCCATTCATTTAATAGACATAGTACTGTTCAGATTACCCATGTCTTTTGATATGAATGTCTTTAATGAATTATACTTTTTATGTATTTATCAAGTGTATTAGCAAAGACTGTTTATAATATTTCTTATTTTTATTTCAAAATTTGTGGAACCCATAGTGATATTCTTTCTATTATTCCTGATATTGGTAATATGTGTCTTTTCTCTTTTCACAGTAGCGGCCCTAGTAATTATAATATGCAAGTTTAATTTATAATTAAATTAAACCTTAAATAATATACCTTAAGATACACCATAACATAAGAACCTTAAAGTAATGGAGATGCAATTCTTCTCTCCCATTCTTCGTCCTATTTTGTGATCAATTTTACTTTTATGTATTGTTTAAACCTACACTCATCAACATAGTTTTGCTTCAGTCATTTATTTTTTGAGGTAATTAAAATTAAAAACCCAATGTATGTTATATTGACCTTCATTTTTACATTTTGCTGTTTTTTTATCTCTCTGTGTAGGCCATGTTTCCTCCTATTGTCACACTCCTTCTTCCTGGAAACTTATTGAAGTACAAGCCTGCTGGCTGTAAGTTTTAAGTAATTTCCATCTCAAGTGCCGTATAAATGACCTCAAGTTTTCTATGTCTTCCTGAAAGAGACTCTTATCTCCTGTAGCTGCAGAGCTGAGGTTGTCAAATATAAAATCCCTAATCCCACCCTGCAAGTGGCTGATTTACACCACAAATTGAATTCTCAACCTTGGGTGGTGTCTACTGTTAAAGTGAGGATGATGATTGGGAAAAATGGGATGTGAAAATTTTAATGGGAATGTGTGAGAAGAATCTGATCAAGCTGGGGACATTGATCCCCTAAATTCTGATATCTACTTGACCAATAGAAGTAGCTTATCATTTTCATCTGAGGAGATTAACCCTGCATTGCCTAAGGAAACAGTAGTGGCCTCCCCTCAGGTGGTTATTATGCAATACAATGTTGATTCTCTTCAAGACTTGCCCTCATCACCCCTCCTAGAGAGACCTAGAACTAGACAAGAGTTCCAGCAGGCCCCTTAAGGTGAGGATCAAAGTATGACCCATGAGTCAGCGCACTGCACTACAAAAGAATTACATGAATTTTTAATTTATACATGCAGAAATCTGGGAGAACATATGTGGGAATGGATACTAAGGGTGTGGGATAATGGTAGAAGGAATATAAAGATGGATCAGGCCAAATTTATTGATATGGGCCTAATAAGCAGAGATCCTGCATATCATGTTGTAGATCAGGGACTTAGAAAGGACTTTGGTTAGTTGATTGAAACATGAAGCAAAGGTGGCCAATACCAAGCAAACTGGTAATGTCTGACCCACCTTGGTTTAATATTAGGGAAAGGGATTTAAAGTCTCAGGTAGAGACTTTAAATGTCTCTAATGTAGGTAGGAGATTTGAATTTAGAGTGGATTTATCATTTAAGATCCACATTGTGAGTGTGCAAAAGACATACCTTTCACCAGCATATTATTAGAAAGAAATTTGTGAGGAGAGTTCCAGCATCCTCGAAGAACTCTGTGATCACTCCTCTGTAGGCCAGACCTTATGATGGGAACTACGGTCACTGAATTGGGAATCCTAAATGTGATGGTAGTAATTAGATCCTGGGGTAGAAGAGTCTAACGGGAGGTACTCAACCTCAGAGACAAGGAGAAATGGTTACCCTCTAGGACAAGTGACTCAAAGATTCAACCAGAATAGTCTGAAGCACAAACAAGAATGGCACTAACTAGTCCATCATGCTGTTCCTAGAAGTGAAATAGATATGAAGTTTACTAAATTCTGTCTTGATCTGCATAAGCAGAAAAGTTCTAAGTTAAGTGAATGAAAGTCTTGAATCACAAAAACAGAGTTATAGTCTCTCAATCACTTTCTGAACTGAGCAAGTTCTAAAACCCTCTAATGAAGGGGAGGTTGGATACCCTTGAGAAAGGACCCTGGTATACTACCAAAAATTTAGACTGTTAATCTTTCTCCAAGATTTCTCCAAAAGGACCTCCAGTCCCTTACTTGGGGAACTGTGAATTAGTGAAAAGGAAACAATCAGATCTTTGGGGACTACTGGACACTAGCTCTGAACTGATACCAATTCCAGAAGGCCCAAAATATCACTGTTGCCCAACAGTCAGAGTAGGTGCTTATAGAGGCCAGGTAGTCAACGCAGTTTTATCTCTGGTCCATCTTATGCTGAGCCCAGTGTGTCCCTGAACCCATCATGTTGTTATTTCCCCAGTTCCAGAATGCATAATTAGAATAGATCAACTCAGCACCTGGCAGAATCCCCACACTGGTTCCCTGACCTGTGCAATGAGGGCTATTATGATGGGAAAAGCCAAGTTGGAGCAACTAGAACTGCCTCTACCGAGGAAAATAGTAAACCCAAATTAATACTGCATTCTTGGAGGGAAATAAGAGATTAGTGCCACCATCAAGGCTTTGAAGGACTCAAGGGTAGTGATTCCCAACACATCTCCATTCAACTCTCCTGTTTGTCCTGTGCAGAAGACTGATGGGTCTTTGAGAATGATAGTGAATTATTCAAGCTTAACTAGGTGGTTACTTCAATTGTTGCTGCTGGACCAGATGTGGTCTCATTGCTTGAGCAAATGAACATGTCCTCTGGCACCTGATATGCAGTTATTGATCTGGCAAGTGCTTTTTTCTCCTTCCATTTCCATAAGGTCCACCCAAAGCAGTTTGCTCTCAGTTAGCAAGGCCAGAAAATTACTAACTTCACTGCCCTACCTCAGGGGTATAACAATTCTCCAGCCTATGTCATAATTTGATTCACAGACATTTGATCACCTTTCCCTTACAAGATGTCATTCTGATCTATTACATTGATGACATTCTGCTGATTGGACTTAGTAAGCAAGAAGTAGCAACCATTTTAGATTTATTAGTAAGACATTTATGTGCCATGGGTTGGGAAATTAATGTGACAAAAATGTAGGGACTTTCTACCTCAGTGAAATTTCTAGGAGTCCAGTTGGATGGGGCATGTAGAGATATTCCTTCTAAGGTGAAGGAAAATTTGCTGCATCTGGCCCTTTCTACAACAACAACAATATAAACAACACTGGTGGACCTCTTTGAATTTTAGAACAGTATATTCCTCATTTAGCTGTGTTACTTCAGCCCATTTACCAAGTGACCTACAAAGCTGATAGCTCTTATGGGGTTCATAATAGAAGGCTCTGTAAAGGTCCAGGCTGCTGTGTAAGCTTCTTTTCGACTTGGACCATAGGATCCAGCAGGTCTAGTGGTGCTTAAGTGTCAGTAGCAGATATGGATGCTGTTTGGTGCCTTTGGCTGGTCCCTATAGGGGAATCACAGCATAAGCTCTTAGTATTTTGGAGCAAAGTCCTATCATCCTCCATAGATAACTACTTTTCTTTTGGAAAACAGCACTTGGCCTTACTAGAGACTGAAAAGTTTACCATGGCCACCAAGTTACCATGCCAGCTGAGCTTCTCATCATGAGCTGGGTATTTTCTGATCCAAAAAGTCATAAATTTCAGCATGCACAGCAGCACTCCATCATGAAATGGAAGTGTTATATATGGGACTGGGCCTGAGCAGGCCCTGAAGGTCCAAGTAAGTTACATGAAGAAGTGGCCCAAATGTCCATGATCCACCCTCCTTATCTCCCCTAGCCTGAATCTATGGCCTCTGGGCACATCCTTGTGACAGTTTGACAAAGGTAGAGAAGACTCAGATATAGTTTAGAGGTCATTCTGCATCATACGCAGGCACCACCCAAAACTGGACAGTTACAGAACTATAGCCCCTTTCCAGGACATCACTGAAAGACCGTAGTGAAGGGAAATCCTCCCAGTGGGGAGAACCTCGAGCAGCATCACTGTTCATTTTTTTTGGAAGGAGAGGTGGCCAGATGCACAATTATGTACTGATTCATGTCCCATGGCCAATGGTTTGGCTGTATAGTTAGTGACTTGGAAGATACCTGATTGAAAAATTGTTAACAAGGAAGTCTAATTAAGAGGTAAGTGGATAGACCTCCCTCTGTGTATTAAACATGTTGAGGATATTTGTTTTCCATGTCAATGCCATCAAAGGTTGACCTCAGTAGAGAAGGATTTTCGTAATCAGGTGGATACGGTGACTTGTTCCATGGAGACCAGTCAATTTATTTCTCCCACCCCTCTTATCAACTAATGGGCTGATGAAGTAACTGTGTTGGCAGGAATGGGGGTTACATGTAGGCTCAGCAACATAGACTTCCACTCACCAAGGGTGACCCAGCTAAACCCATTGCTGAGCACCCAATCAGCCAGCAATGTCGCCATTACCTGAGGTGGTCAGCCAGCTACCTGGTGGCGGATTGTTCACATTGAACTGCATCTGCCATGCTTAGGGCAGTATTTTGGGACTGGCTTTATTGGTCATTAGGGATTCTTGGCTCCACAACCTTATGTACTATTTTCTGGGTGTGTTATCCTGCTTGGATGCCTGCTATTCCTCAGTTGTCACCCCAAAAATGTTGATCAGTTTCCTATCAGAGAATAAAGCCATTTCATATCTGGAATGTGCAGCACAGATGCTTCTCTTTGTTACTTTTGGGGCCACAGAATGCTTTCTCTTGGTTGCAATGGTATATGATCAGTATGTAGCAATCTACAGCTCTCTGCTGTATTCCGTTAGCATGTCACCGAGAGTCTACGTGCCACTCATCATTGCTTACTATGTTGGTGACATTTTACATGCTTCTGTACACACAGGGGCCACGTTAAGTTTACCATTCTGTATATCTAATGAAATTACACATGTTTTTTGTGACTTCCCTCCTCTCCTTGATATTTCTTGTTCTGACACTTGCACAAACCAGAAATATATATACACATATACATATATAATGTATGTGTATATGATATATTTATATATGATGTGTATACTAAGCAACCATGTGTTTCTTTTCTCTAAGCTATACTTTTATTTGTCTTTCCTGAACCTTAAGTACACTCTCAATAAATATTACCATCTAGTATCAGTATAATTTTTGGAGTTTCAGAGTGGATCTAATCAATTTCTGTGATTGGACAGAAGCAAGGAAAGATTTTGATAATGGAATAAAAATATATGGTTTTGAGCCAAACAATGAAAAAGTCATGTCCATAAGCCTGGATGGATCCTACTGTGTGAGAACACACGTGGAGGGTAAATGAATAACATTTGGGAGTTCCCTCACAAGGACTCCAGTGGAGACGTAACTTCATGATGAGTGCTGAAGACGTACTATAAACAATGTGAAGATACAACAATCCATAGAATCCTAAGGAAATAAGCTATAGTTATAGTGAGTGAAAAACAAATTACACAATGACTGACAACAGTGATATACTTACATCAATGAGTATTTAATATGGATCAATTTGAACATAGTAATCAGTATATAGATGATACAAATGATCAATATTTGTAAAATGCTGCATTCGAGGGCTGACTAATGCTTATTTGGAAGTATAACCTAGGATGTACAAGCACTATTGACCGAAACCAAGATATTTTCTGCTCTAGTTTCTGAGCATAGAGATATGGATTGACACTCAACATTTTGCAATTTTACTCAATCATAAAAATTTATGAAACAAATTCTCTTTAGCAATTTTTTCATTGCTTCTTTTACATTTTTGTTTCTTAAACTGTAGATGATGGGATTCAGCATGGGAATCACAATAGTGTAAAGTGTTAACACTATCATGTCAAGGTCTGAAGAGTAGCTGGAACTTAGTCTCACATATATAAGAGGATTGTTCCATGATAAATTGTCACTCCAGTTAGGTGAGAAGCACACGTAGAAAAGACTTTTCATCTCCCTTCAACAAAATGCATCTTCAGAATGGCCACCAGAATGAAAGCATAAGAGATCAGGACAATCAGAATACTGACTATCTCAATAGAGTCCAACAAGTAGAAGAGTAGAAGCTGGTTTGTGTGAGTGTCAGAACAAGACATAGCAAGGAGAGGAGGGATGTCACAAAAAATGTGTTGAATTTTATTGGATGCACAGAAAGACAGAGTAAAAATGGCCACAGTGTGTACAGAAGCATGTAAAATGCCACAAAGATAGGAAGCAATGATGAGCGGCACATAGACCCTGGGTGACATGTTAACTGAATACAGCAGAGGGTTGTAGATTGCTACATAGTGATCATATGCCATTGCAGCCAAGAGAAAGCATTCTGTGGTCCCAAAGGTAACAAACAGAAACATCTGGGCTGCACATCCAGGGAGTGAAATGGCTTTATTCTCTTACAGGAAATTTATCAGCATTTTTGGGGTGACAACAGAAGAATAGCAGGCATCCAGGTATGATAACACACTCAGAAAATAGTACATGGGGTTGTGGAGCCGCAAATCCTCAATGACCAATACAACCAGTCCCAAATTTCCTATCAGAGTAAAAAGATGGATTGCTAGGAAGAGCAAAAACAGGAAGACTTGTACCTCAGAGTCATCTGTGAAGCTCATCAATATAAACATGGCGACTTCTGTCATATTTTTCAACTGAATCTGGTATAAATCTAAATCTGATGGGAACCCTGACATTTTAATTTTTATTTTAGGTTCTAAAAGCAACGTCTTGTGAAAATAGAGTCTACTCACTTGTATCCTCACATTTGTTTCTTAGCAGGGCATAATAATTTCTTTGGATGTGATGAGATTGGCAGCGATGAAGATCTGGGACCCAAGTGGATCCATTCTGCTGTTAAGTAAAAGGAAGATATGATTTCACTCAGTAATTGTCTAACTTTATCATGTTAAAAATACTCTGTCAACTTAAGTGGTTTCTTTTCCAATTTATTTTCTGTTAAATTTTTCCTCACCTGTTTTCATGTTACATCATTTTAAACTTCACAAAGACAAATGAATATAGGAATATTTCAGTCCAAAAATATTATAGTGGAAAGTACTCACCTGAGTACTAGTTCTAGATTGCTACAACATGCATGAAATACTTTTCCTTAATGTTCACATTCGTTAGTATGGGAGTAAGCACACATACATCACAATATTGAGTTGAATTTAAGTGAGAAAAACAATACAGAAATTACTTAAT
Organism: Dicerorhinus sumatrensis harrissoni; assembly: GCA_014189135.1. NCBI lineage: Eukaryota > Metazoa > Chordata > Mammalia > Perissodactyla > Rhinocerotidae > Dicerorhinus > Dicerorhinus sumatrensis. The sequence continues at coordinate 16,407,262 of JABWHU010000190.1, read as the reverse complement.
TTTAAAATGTTTCCATATGACTAGAAAATGGGATAAGTTATACTTACATTTCAACTTTTCAAGGAGAGACACCTTTTCCAAGAAACACATTTTGCATCCTTTTTTCTGGCAATTTTCCTTTTCCTTTAGTTTCCATTCTAGATCAGTGGTGAACAGAAGAGCAGACAGTATGCGGAGATAGATGCACCTTCATTGAAAACAAAAACATTGCAATGTCTTTTTTTTTCAGTTTTCTTTTCTCAAAATTCCTATTAGTAATTTGTTCATTTTTGGCATCTAAAGCTTATTGTATTGTTATTGTTTTTCAAATTTTATCTTAGTAACAATGTGATATGTTTCTCAATTCATCTGCTTACTATGCCTTAAAATATACTGGATATATTTTTGAGATTAATTTCCATCAAAAATAAATCATGACCACTCTTTTAATGTATTATAGTTGCTTATGGAGTTTCTATAGTAATTGTGAAATTAAAGTCACCTGATAATAGATAATAAAATTGTTTTTTAAAATTTTTGCAAAAAGAATAAGATCACTCTATTTACAATAAAATATTTTCTGATTTCTGTTTTTCTTTTCTCTTTTTACTCTGATTCTCATTCAGTGAAGTATGAATAAAAAAATGCATGGTTTAAAAAAAGTTAAAGAGGCACTTTTATCTGGACTGAAATCTCAGTTATGGGAACACTATTAAATACTGTGTCCACCACATTTAGGGGGAGGATTTTGGCATGTTGACTTTTATTTTTCCATCGGTATGCCATAACCAAAAATACGTAAAAGGAGTGAAAAACTTGCCATACATAGAGCCAGGCTGAATTCAGTGACCTACAAGTTATTCATATTTATGGCGTGAAACATGGTATAGTTTTACTATGTTGAGGTGCCCACACGTCAAGAAGAGTATAAATGAATAAGCGTAAAATCACTGATAGAAAAAGAGAAAAACCACATGTCTTTATTTTACCAGAAATGTCCCCATAGATCTATGGACAAATTTCTAAAGCACAGAAGAAATAACTTCTTAAATGTGAGGATACAAAACCAAAAAATGTGCTCATTTGAGTCTTAGAAAATACTAGGGTAAAGAAATATATAAAGTTAAATTCTGATTTCTATGTGAATCTAGACAATTTACATATTACTCATGAGAACAAACACACAAATATCTTATAATATGTAATTTGGTTTGAATTGTTATAGTAATAAAATAGCTAATAAAGACATCAATTAATAGTATAAATATGTTTTAATGTATGTTTGGGCATCACCAAAAATACGTTTATGTCTAATAAATTCCCATTCTCTCTCTTTCTCACCCAACCCTCTCATCTCTCTCTCTCTCTTTCAAGAATCCATGGATTACATACAAAAATATTTACTGAAGAGTGTGAGGGACAAAACAGAAAGCAGATGTATGGGAAAAAGTACAGTGAAAACAAAAATATTCAAGCAAAGTTTGAAAAATATACCAATAAGTAGTCAACTAAAGGTATCTGGTACAAAATAGGTGTTCACTGTTATACACAGGAGAAATTTCAGCGGCATTACAGTTGTAACCTTCACTTAACTGATATGTCTGAGATAAGACAACTATGGAAGATTTAATATTATATTTAGACTTTAAAACCCTGTATTAAAATCTCAGATTTAACACCTCATGACAGTGTGAGTTTGGATAAGTTACTTTTCCTCTCAAACCAAAGAGTAACTGAGATTGAGCAAAATTTTCAAGTACATCTTGTTCAACTACATGAACATGGTGTGATTGCAGAGTGTTTATTTATGAGATGCATTAAAATATATTTTATTAAAGTGTTATTTATGTGAAATATAAAGTGTCACATGAAATATGACTTCAAATTTTATTGAACTCCAGCAAAATAAATAGGGAATTACAAAATCAAAGATTTTCAATAAAAGCATTGAGCAATTAATGAGTCCTAAATAGATGCAAAATATTCTTCCTTAAATTCTACATGTGTTTGTTGTATGACACTCAATATATATTAAAATACTATTCTATTGAGATTAAACCTGGTGAATCTTGATATTCTATGCTGTAAGAAACTTTAAAAATGTATTTCTGTCACTGCATTCTGCCTGTGGGCATGTTAGTAAAATAATAGTGTGTTTATGTAAATTTCCCAGATATTCTCATCAACATAATTTTCTAGTAATCCTTGACGTCTCTGATCTTGCCTGCATAGCAAGAAGGTGATCAATGAATGAAAGTATATTTTATTCCACACCATGTCCCACTAGAGCATCTATCTACATCACTGCAGGGAACTGGAGACATGATAGAGAAGAAGGATGAGGTTGAGCTACTTCCTCCAAACTCTCCTCACAGAAGCATTTCTGTTAACTGATATTTAAGGAAATCAGAACTGGTTGTGTTTCTCTCTAGCTGATTTCACTGTAACAGATAGAGGCTGGAAAGACAAAAATATAGACCCTGAATTTTAAAAAAATAACCTGCAAGACAAAAATAAAATCAGTCCCTCAACTCTCATGGTGAAAAGATATAAAGTACCAGACATCCATGAGAATATATCATTCAGCGGCTACTAGGGTTAGGAATTTTGTGTACTTTATCTAATGTAATCTACATGGCAACATACAAATGTAATAATTCAGTGTTCTTCTATGGATTAGAAAACAGGCCCAACTAGACATATAATTTGACCAACGTCACATAGTTTGTAAGAAAGCTAGGATTTAAGCCTAGATTTCTCTGACTGCAGACTCTACATATTTCTACTTGACTATATTACAATCACATTGTGACATGCCATATTCTGGAAATGTTATCACCTAGAAACAAAGTGATATAACATCTTTGCACATCAGAATTCTTTTTTTAAGCAATTGAACTTAAATAGATCATAAAATGAAAAATAAAACCTAAAATTGCTCTAGATCAATTAGCTAATTAATAAAATAAATGCAAAACTAGTTTGTATTCCTCTATCACACATACAAAATTATGATACCAAAGTGGCATATACCCAATGGCTGCTTGATAGTTAAATTTTTCTCCACTTAATGATTTTCCTAAACTTTAAATATAACCCCTTGATTCTACTGCCCCTATTCTGACAGTTGTCTTTCATCAAGGAAATTAAAGCAAATTCATAATTTATAGCTCTATTGACCAAAAAAAGTAGGTAGTCCTTCCTATTTTCCCTACAATGTTTTCTGAAAGGCATATGATTCAATTTTAATACAATTTTGAGTTAACTAGAATCTTCTCTCATAAATACAAATAGTAAGGCATTATTTCTATGAAAGCATAACCTATGACAGAATTTATAATCCTTTAACAAAGATCACTATACTTTTTTAAATTTTAAAATCCTACAGTTTGAAGTGGTAAGAGAAATTGATTTATGCTCATTGAGAGTTTAATGGGGAGATAAGATACGAATACATGAACAGCAATCATTTACAGGAGAGATTGAACAGTGTACAGATAACTGTAATATTCTGTGTAACAGAACATTAGAATGTTAGAGAAATGGCAGAGAAAGAGTTCAAAAATTTTGAGTTGTATAGGATCTTGTCTTGGGGATCCTATATTCAAATCTATAGACTAGTACCCGGCTGTGTATGTAAGAAATTCCTGGATGAATTGTGGAAAATAGATGGATGCCCAGGATCCACACTCAGAATTGTAAGTTAGTAGATAGAGAGTGCTGTTTATGGAATCTGAATGTAAATAAAAAGAGAAAAAAGATGATACTAGCAGGGAGCCCAACTATGAAAAATTGATCTGTTAATGAAATGCAATCCTAGATTGATCTACAGATTCCAAGCAACCGCAATTAAAAGCAAATAAGTATTTTTGCAGAAATTTACACTCTGACTCTATAATTTATATGAAAAAGCAAAGAATCTTGAAAATATAATTTTTGAAAAAGCAGAAGTTGGAATATTCACATGATCTGATTTCAGGACTGATAAAGCTAAAACAATCAGATTGAGGTACTGGTGAAAAGATAGACACTTGCATCAGTGCAACAGACTAGAGACTTTAGCAATAGATTTACACATCTGTGGTCAATATTATCAATTGATTTTTGACAAAATTGCTAAGAAAAATAAGGGAAGGATAGTATTTCTAAAAAATGATATTTAATTTGTAGAATAGCTTTATGCCACAAAAAATGAAACACTGACTCACAGTTTTCACCATATGTAAAACTTTTCTCGAAATTAATCTTAAAGCTTAATATAAGTCCTTCTAGAGAAAACATAGGGCATCTGTGTGACCATGGTTTAGTTATAAATTTTTAGATAAATCTCAAAACACATGAACCACAGGAGAAAAAAGTGATAAATTGTACTTCATCACAATTAAAATCTTCTGCTCTGAGAAAGACATTGTAGACAGAATAAACACACCACATACTTAAACAAAATATTTTCTAAATATTTATCCAATAAAGGACATATATCCAGAATATATAAAGATCTCAGAAACAAAATAAAAGAAAAACAGTAAAGAAGAGCATAAACTTGAACAAACATTTCACCACAGACAATAACTAAGTCCATGACAAAGTGTTAAACACCATCTAATGTTAGGGAAAGAACTGCAATTTAAAACAACAATGTAATCTCATATATCTTTCAGAATGAGTCTAGATTAAAAGTATAATAATAACTGACAATACAAAGTGCTCTCTCATGTGGATGGAGAGCAACTGGAACTCTCCTCCACCGCTGGTACGAATGCAAATGGTGCAGCCAGTTTAGAAAATAATCTGGCAGTTTCTTATGGAGTGAAACATATCCTGACCATATTAGTCTGCAATCTAACTCTTTATTTACCCAAGAGAAATGAAAACATAGATGCACACAAAGACCTGGATTCCAATGTTTATAGTAGCTGTATTCACCATATTCCCAAAGTGGAAACAATCCAAATGTCCACCAACTAAAAGATGGATAAACTGTTTCATCCATGGAATGGAATACTACTCAGCAATTAATAGGGATAATACTATTGATATATTCAAGTACACAGATGGATCTCAAATATATTGGGCTGAGTGGAAGAAACCAAATTCTAAAAGTCGCAGACAATGTGATTCTGCTTATATCACATTCCGAACAAAGCAAAAATATAAAAATGGAGAACACACCTGTTGGTCCCAGAGCTGTACCGTCAGGGCAGGTGATTGACTGTCAAGTGGTGTGATGAGACCTTTTAGAGGGATAAAAATGTTCTATAAATTGATTACTGTTACACAATATATGAGTTTGACAAAATTCACATCACTGTCACCTAAAAATGGTGGGTTTTTATTAATTTATATTAAAACATAATTACTCTAACTTTAAAAACTAGCTATTGCATAAATCAGTCTTTGCTTCAGAATGGAGATTGTTGTTGTATGGGAGATGGGGACGTGAAGACAGTGTAAGGGAGGCATCTAAGGTGTTGGCGATATTCCAATTAGTCTTGGTCTTCTTTTTGGGATTCTGTTCAGACTGTGAAAATTAATCAAGCTGAACATTTATGATATTACTACTTTTCTATGTGTATATTTCCTTCACTAAAAACTAGAAAGGAAACAGACTCTTATTTTCTTGCACATTTTGTAGTAAATTCAATAAGCCCCTGATGTGTAAATGCTCTTTGAATGTCTTATCTTCTTCCTGATTCCCCCATTATTGAGAAAGTTAATAAATTTTGCTATTCACCAATTTATGTTGATATTAGTCACGTTTGTAACATTTGAAAATTATAGTTTAACATTTATGTCAGTTTCTCTCAAACTGTTAACCATTTTTCTCTATTTCAAGTTGACTTTTCTTCATATCTCTCTTTTCTATCTTCCCTAACTGCTTTCAGTTACTATTCACTCTTGTATTTTACTAAATTATTTTTTATTTATGATTTTTTGTTTTATTTCTAGTTAATTTCTCTATTCTCTTAATCAAGTTTTCAAATCCTCCTAATGTCTAGCCATCTCATTTCTAATACACTAATATACTCCATGATTTAGGTAAAACTTTAGTTATTATTATTTTCAATTTGCTTTAATATTAAGATATTAAATTATCATACTAGTTTTCTTGCTATATGTCCTCACTTCATTAGATGATTTTAGTAACTTTTGGAACACTGTTTGGTTATTTTTATTTATTTGCAAGTTACATAACATTAGAATACATTAATCCTTTTATCCACCCCCCCATCCTTAAATGTGGTGGGCATTCTGACTATCACAAGAAGGTACTTATGTAGGTTGGTGATAGAACAAGGTACCTTTTCCAGTTTCATGCTCAAGGAATCAATAACATATTTTCATACCCTTTAAATATTGTCTCATTAAATAACTGCTTAGACTCCGAGCTAAGCCCAACTCATTGGCACTTCCACCTGAGTTCCTTGAGTCCCATGGCTAAATAGACCTTACATTCCAAAGTGATATTCTGCAATTATGAATAAAACTGCTATAAACACCCATGTGCAGGTTTTGTGTGGACGTAGTTTTCAGCTCCTTTGGGTAAATACCAAAGAGTGTGATTGCAGGATCATGTATTAAGAGTATGTTTAGTTTTGTAACTCCATCCTCCCTTCTCTTTTATCATTGCTGTCATTCATTTCCCTTATATATAAGCATGTGTAAGCATGTATATGTGTAAGATGTATACACAAGCATATGTAATCAAGTATTTTGCTCCTGTTACTCTGTTATGTCACTCTGGTGTCTCCTTGCTTGAATGGTTTCTGAGGAGAAGTTGCATGTAATTCTTATCTTTGCTCCTCTATAGGTGAGGTGTTTTTTCCTCTAGCTTCTTTCGGGAGTTTTTCTTCATCCTTAATTTTCTGTAATTTTAAAATAATATGCCTAGTGTATATATATATTTTTTCTTTCTTTTTTTTTTGGCATTTATCTTGGTTGGTGTTCTCTGAGCTTTCTGGACCTAGATCTCTGTTTGGGGAAATTTTCAGTCATTGTTGTTTCAAATATTTCTCCTTTCCTTGTTCCACGGTCCTTTGATATTCTGTTATGATTTTTTTCAATCTTTATTCTCTTTGCTTTTCAGTTTTTGAAGTTTCTATTGATATATCCTTAGGTTCAGAGATTCTTTCCTCTGCCATGTCTAGTCTACTAGTAAGCCCGTTAAAGGCATTCTCCATTACAATTACAATGTTTTTGACTTCTACCATTTCCTTTTAGTTCTTTCTTAAGATTTCCATCTCTTTATTTACATTGTCCATCTGTTATTTTTTGTTGTCTACTTTATGCATTAGAATCCTTAGCATATTAATCATGGTTGTCTTAAATTTAATTCCAACATCTCTGCCATGTCTGATTCTTACACTTGTTCTGTGTCTTCAAACTATATTTTTTGCCTTTAGTATGAACAGACATTTTTTCTGGGTAGCCCGACAAGATGTACTAGATCAAAGGAACTGCTGTAAACAGACCTTTAGTAATGGTATGGTGAGGTGTGGGAGTTGGGGAAATATTCTACAGGCTTATGAGAGGTCTCAGTATTTTAGTAAGCCTTTGCCTATGCACTATGAACTTCACAAGGACTTCTTAGTCTTTTTCTTCCCCTCGAGGGGGGACTGGATGGCTAGAGTGAGCTGGAGTTTGGTATGTCCCTTCTCCCAGGTAAAGTAGGCTCTGATGATACCCCAGGAGGCTAGGCTCTGGTTTACCAGTTTCTCCTAAAGGCAGACTTTGTTAAGAACAGAATCTTCTGCATATTTCAAAATGATTCCTTTTGCCTCCTTCTGCTGGAAGCGTAACGAGTTTTTCTCTGATACTTACTGTGGGAACCTAGTCAAGCTCCTGGAGGTAAATCTCACAGTATTTTGGGGGCATTCCTATGACTGGATAACTCTGAAATTTTTAACTCTCATAGTTGTCCACACTGAGCCTCCAGCAATTTGTTACAGTTGAGGTTTCCTACCCAGGCTCTGCTTCCCATAGTGGATTCTGCTCCTGAGTCTCTGCTCGGGTAAGCCTGATGCCCTGTATTCACCTGTCTGTCTGTCCAATTGGGGGCTGCTGTTTTAAGAATCTGAAAAGAGTTGTTGATTTGTCAGTCTGTTCAGCTTTTTATTTGTTGATAGGACAGAGTGGCAACTTCCAAGCTCCTTACATATGGAACGGAAAACTGGAAGTCTCCAATTTTCATTTTAGGTTTTGTTTCTTTTGTTCTCTTTTTCACAGTAGAAGGTATGCTCAAATGTCTGATAATACATGTTGTCTGTCCATCTTTACAAGTGGGTCACTGAAAGGAATTCTTCATGCCATGTTACATCACTTAATTCAGAGTTGTTTCAGCCATCATTTCATCATAGAGACGTTACACTGTACCACCTCTAAAATATGCCCAATCCTCACTGCAACATCATACTTTACCCCCTTTCACACTTTTGCTTCTATTAATGCTGTTTATAGTCCCTAAAATTATTTTTCTGTTTCTTCCCATCATAGTAGGCCCTCAAAAGTATTTTTGAATACAAAAATACATGAATGATTATCAAATCATTTTACTAACCCAGAGTTGAATTTGCTTATTGATAAAGTGAGAAATTGTTTACTAGATCTATTGTTTCCAACTCCACTGCCCACCAGAAGCATCTGGAGAATTGAAGAAAAGTAGGAATTATGATGGGCTTCCTTTGTCTGTCGATGTTATATTTCTGTGTTTAGGTTCTAGGTGTGTAGGTGTGTGTGTGTAGATATACATATATAGATATTACCATGTCTTCCAAATATGATATAGATTAGTATCTAATCTATATCACATGATATAGATCACAGGAATCACAATCTCACATGACTTCTGAAGTCTCACAGAACTATAAATGTTTTCTCTCTCCTACTCCATATGTTTATGGAATTTTAAATGTTTTATCACTTAAATAATAATCATTTCAATAAGTTCAAAATTTATATCTTTTTCATTTCAAACACAGCACTTTATAATGTGAACAGAGTAGAAGTATAATGAATTTGAATGACTTTAAATCCACTTGCTGGGCTGGCCCAGTGGCTTGGCGGTTGGGTGCGCGCGCTCCACTGCTGGTGGCCTGGGTTCAGATCCCGGGCGCGCACCGACGCACTGCTTCTCCGGTGGTGCTGGGGCCACGTCCCACATGCCCCAACTAGAAGGATGTGCAGCTATGACATACAACTATCTACTGGGGCTTTGGAGGGAAAAAATAAATAAATAAATAAAAATCTTTAAATCCATGTGCTGTATCCTGCCAGGAATACGATGTAATTTTACATATCATAATTTGCCATGTAAACTGACTTGTTGCGATATAAATAAGTTATATTGCCAGGATTAGGACCTGAGCTTCCAAGAAGTTAATTGTTAACTCGGTATCAGCGATATGATATAAAATTATGTCTCATGTCTTAAGAGTTCTTCTCTATTTTGTTAAATTTATTCCTAGGTATTTTATTCTTTTTGTTGCTATCGTAAATAGGGTTGTACGATTGATTTTGTCTGCTATTTTGTTCTTAGTGTATAGAAATGTAACTGATTTTTGTATGTTGATTTTCAACCCTATAACTTTGCTTTATTAGTTTATTATTTCTAACAGTTTTGGGGGGGATTCTTTAGAGTTTTAGAAAAATAAAATCATGTCATCTGCAAATAGTGACAGTTTTATTTAGTCCTTTCCAATTTGGATGCCTTTTATTTCTTTTTCTTGCTTGATTGCTCAGGCTAGGACTTCCAATAGCATGTTAAATAAGAGTAGTGAAAGTGGCATCCTTGTGAATTCCCTTTTCTTAAAGGGATAAATTAGTTTTTCACCATTGGGTGTGATGCTAGATGTGGGTTTGCTGGATATGACCTTTGTTATGTTGAGGTAATTTCCTTCTACACTCATTTTATTCACCGTTTTTATCAAAAGTGGATGCTGTTTCTTGTCAGATGCTTTCTCTGCATCTATTGAGATGATCATGTGATTTTTATTTTGCATTTTAATAATATGGTGTATCACATTGATTGATTTGTGGATGTTGAACTATCCCTTCATCTCCAGAATAAATCCTACTTAATCACGGTGTATGATCTTTTCAATGTACTGCTGTATTTGATTTGCTCATTTTTGTTGAGGATCTTTGCATCTATGTTCATCAGTAATATTGGCCTGTAATGTTCTTATTTTCTGTTGTCGTCGTCTGGTTTTGGTATCAGGGTAATGTCAGACTTGTAGAATGAGTTAGGAAGCGTCCCCTCCTGTTGAATTTTTTGGAAGTGTTTAAGAAGGATAGGTGTTAAGTATTTTTTGAATGTTTGGTAGAATTCACTAGAAAAGCCATCTGGTCCTGGACTTTTATATTTTGGGAAATTTTTGATTACTGTTTTCATTCTCTTACTAGCGATTGGTCCATCCAGATTCTCTATTTCTTCTTGATTCAAGTTTGGAAGGTTGCATGATTCTAAGAATTTATCCATTTCTTCTAGATTATCTAATTTGTTGGTATATAGCTTTCCATAGTATTGTTTTATAGACTTTTCCATTTCTGTAGCGTCCATTGTAATTTCTCCTCTTTCATTCCTAATTTTATTTGAGACTTTTTCTCTTTTATTCTTGGTAAGTCTGACTAAAGGCTTGTCAATTTTGTTTATCTTTTCAAAGAATCAGCTTTTAGTTCATTGATTTATTCTACTTTATTTTTAGTCTCTATTTCATTTATTTCCACTCTGATTTTTATTATTTCCTTCCTTCTACTGATTTTGGGCTTTCTTCTTTTTTTAGTTCCTTTAGTACTCAGATTGCTTATTTGAGATGTTTCTTTGAGGTCCTTTAGGTATACTAGATTGCTTATTTGAGATTTTTCTTTGAGATTATTTGTTGAGGTATTCCTATATTGTTAGAAAATTCCCTGTTAGTACCACTTTTGCTGTATCCCATAAATTCTGGCCTGTCGTATTTTCATTTTCATCTGTCTCCAGGTATTTTTTTTATTTCTCCTTTGATTTCTTCAGTGACTCAAGTTTTCAGTAGCATTTTGTTTGATCTGCACGTATTTGTGGCTTTTACAATTTTGTTCTTGTAGTTGATTTCTAGTTTCATATTGCTGTGGTCAGAAAAGATGCTTGTTATTATTTCAATCTTCTTAAATTTATAAAGACTTATTTTCTGCCCTAATATGTGATCTATCCTGGAGAATGCTCCATGTGCATTTGAAAAGAATGTGTATTTTGTGATTTTTTGATGGAACGTTCTGTATATATCTACTAAGCCCATCTCTTCTAACGCATCATTTAAGGCTAATGTTTTCTTATTGATCTTCTGTTCAGGTGAACTATCAATTTATGAAGGTGGAACATTAAAGCCCCTACTATTATTGTGTTGCTGTCAATTTCTCCTTTTATGTCTGTTAATAATTGCTGTATATATTTAGGTGCCCCTATGCTGGGTGCATAGATATTTGCATATGTTACATCCTCTTGTTGAATTCTTCCCTTATCATTATGTATTGCTCTTCTTTGTCTCTTGTAGTTTTTGTTTTAAGTCTATTTTTTCTGATACAAATATTGCTACCCAAGTTTTCTTTTCCTTGACATTTGCATGGAGTATATTTTCCCATCCTTTCCTTTTCTGTTTGTGAGTGTCTTTAGGTCTGAAGTGTGCCACTTGTATGCAGCATATATATGTGTCTTGTTCTTTAATCCATGCATCCACTCTGTCTTTTTTTGTTTTTTTTTTGTGAGGAAGATCAGCTCTGAGCTAACAGCCAATGCCAATCCTCATCTTTTTGCTGAGGAAGACGGGCCCTGGACTAACATCCATGCCTATCTTCTTCCACTTTATATGGGAGGCCGCCACAGCATAGTTTGACAAGGGTACATCAGTGCCTGCCCGGGATCTGAACCTGCAAACCCCGGGCCGCCGCAGCACAGGGCACGCACTTAACCGCTGTACCACCAGGCCGGCCCCCAGCCACTCTATGTCTTTTGATGGGAGCATTTAGTCCTTTGAAATTTAAAGTAGCTATTGATAAGTATGTACATATTGCCATTTTGTTCCTTTTTTTCTGGGTGTTTGAAGTAGTTCTTCTCTGTTCCTTAATTCTTCTCTTGCTCCCTTCCCTTGTGATTTGATAATTAAATGCAATCCCTATCATAGTCCCAATGATAGTTTTCACAGACATAGAACAAAGAAACCTAGAATTTATATGGAAAAACAAAAGACCTTGAAAAGACAAAGCAACCCTGAGAACAAAGAACAAAGCTGGAGGTATCACACTCCCTGATTTAAAAATATACTACAGAGCTATGGTATTCAAAATAGCATGGACACATCTATGGACAGCTAATTTTTGACAAAAGATCCAAGAATATACAATGGAGAAAGAAGTTTCTTCAATAAATTCTGTTGGGGAAAATAGGACAGCCACATGCAAAAACTGAAAGTAGAGCATTGCGTTATATCATACAGAAAAAATAACTCAAAATGGATTAAAGACTTTAATGTAAGATCTGAAACCATAAAACTCCTAGAAGAAAATATAGTCAGTGTAGTCTTTGACATCAATCTTAGCAGTATCTTTTTGAATACCGTGTCTCACCAGGCACAGGAAACAAAAGAGAAAATAAACAAATGGAGCTACATCAAATTAAAAAGCTTCTGCACAACAAATGAAACCATCCACAAAATGAAAAGACAACCTAAAAATTGGGAGAAGATTTTACAAATGAGATATCTGATAAGGGGTTAATATCCAAAATATATGAAGAACTCATGCAACTCAACTACAGAAATCAACCCAATTAAAAAGTGGGCAGAGAATCTGAACAGATGTTTTTCCAAAGTAGATATACAGATGGTCAACAGGCACATGAAAAGATGTTCAACATCACTAATTACTAGGGAAATGCAAACATAAACTGCAATGATATATCATCTCATGCCATTCAGAATTGCTATAATTAGCAAGAAAATAAATAACAAGTGTTGGAGAGGGTGTGGAGAAAAGGGAACCCTCATACACTGCTGGTGGGAATGTAAACTGGTGCAGCCACTATGGAAAATAGTGTACAGATTCCTCAAAAAAGTTAAGAATAGAGCTACTATATGATCCAGCTATTCCACTTCTGGGTACTTATCCAAAGTACATGAAAACATGTATGAAAATATATTTGCACTTTTATGTTCATTGCATCATTTTTCACACTAGCCAAGACTTGGAAGCAACCTAAGTTCCCATCAATGGATGAATAGATAAAGAAGATATGGTGTATATGCAAAATGGAATACTACTCAGCCATAAAAGAGATAAAATCTTGCCATTTAGGACAAGATGGATGGACCTTGAGAGTATTACATTAAGCAAAGTAAGACAGATGGAGAAAGTCAAATACCACGTGATTTCACTCGTAAGTTGAAGACTAAAAACAACATCAACAAAGAAATACATCGATACAGAGATTTTACTGGTGGTTACCAGAGGGGAAGGGTGGAGGGAAGATGACAAAAGGGATGATAAGACACATGTTTATGGTGATGGAGGGCAATTAAAAAAAAGGAGTTCTTATCTAGCGTAAAACATATATATATATAACCACTTTATTGAGGTATAATTTATGTGTAAGGTAGATACCTTATGTAAGTGGACTTCTGCAGTAGTTTTCCTTCTGTGATTGGCTTATTCATTTAACATAATGTTCTACAGTTTCATCCATATCGTAAGATTTCCTCCTTTTTTAAGGCTGAATAATATTCTGTTATAACATTTTCTTTATCTATTCATCTTGCAATGAACATTTAGGTTGTTTTGTATCTTGATTATTGTGAATAATTCTGCAATAAACATGGGAGTACATATATCTCTTTGAAATCCAGACTTCAGTTCTTTTGTAAATATACCCAGAAATAGGATTGCTGGATTATATGGTAATTAAATTTTAATTTTTGGAGGGAATCTCCATACAGTTTTCAATAATTAATGCAAGATTTTGCATTCCCACCAAGAGTGCACAAGGGTTTTAACCTCGCCACATACTCAACAACACTTTTTATCATATTTTTTTTAATAATAGTCATCCTAACAGGTGCAAGATGACATCCAATTCTGGTTTTAATTTGCATTTGTTAAATTTGTCCATACTATCAAAAGTGATCTAAAGATTCAATGCAATGCTTATCAAAAAACCAAGGGTATTTATTTTTACAGAAATGGAAAATTCATGTGATCTCAAATGTCCAAAGACAACAAATGTCCAAAGAAATCTTGAGCAAGAAGAATAAGAACATCACAGTTCCTGATTTCAAAATATATTACAAAGCTGTAGTAATTGAACAGTTGGGTATTGGAATAAAAATAGACACATAGGCCAATGGAACAGAACAAAGAGCCCAGAAATAAACCCACCGATATGTGGTCAATTGGTCTTCAACAAGGGTATCAATAATACACTATTGGGATGCGATAGTCACTTCAATAAATTGTGTTTGGAAAATGGGATATTCATATGCATAAGCATGAAATTCCATCTTTATTTTACACCATGCATCAATATACAGACTTAATCTTAACACCTGAAACTGTAAAACTCCTTGAAGAAAATACAAAGGAAAAACTTCATGACATTGCGCTTAGCAATGATCATGAATATGACACCATAAAGCACACGCAACAAAAGAAAAATTAGATAACTGGGGACACATCAAACTAAAAATCTGCACAGCAAAGGAAATGATCAACCAAGTGAAAATGCAACCTATGGAATGGAAGAAAATATTTCCAGGAATTGTAGAGAGATATTTCTACAAAGAAGACATACAAACGGCCAACAGGCCAATATGAAAAAACACTTAACATCATGAATCATTAGGAAAATGCAAATCTTTAGCATCATTGTAAGTCAGAGGCCAAAAGATTCTATTTATTCAATAAATATCAACATGTAGTGAATTATTCCAGAACCATTTTCTTTTTTATTATTGAGTAAATTATCATGTTACTGTTTTGAACCAGAAGATAATTGGGTCAGATTCTCCTTGGGGAATTTCCTGTGGGTTTCATCAACAGTTGAGTAAGTAGATATAAACAATTTAAACTAATTGTACCCATAGTGTATTTAAACTTGCTTTTGCTGTTCCACAGGTAAGAAAAATTTCAGGTCATTTGCAGAATATTTTAGGAGATAGAACCTAAAATATCAAGTTCAAATATGTTATGAAATTCCCAGTACTAAAACTTTAGCTGATGCTTATTGCATAGGTGAATAAATATAGCAGAGAAAATAGAAACTATTAAATTTACATTTGTAGAGTTAAGTGAGATTGCTCCGGATTGAGTGTGTGCTTTCATTTTCCTGATGGAAGAAGACAGATCAGATTAAAGTGAGAACAACAAGAAAAAATTAACAATGAAGGGCAAGAAAACATTTGATTACTCAACTATCTGAGGGCTTATATTTTGCTATAAAGATAATTGCTATAATTATCCTTTTAGTTTGCTCATTTTGTGGTGTGGAAGCCACTTCAGATTACTACTATTGCATAATATTTCTCTAGTCTCATTGTTTAAAAAATATCTAAGTACACATCAAGAATCATGTTTTATTTTACTGAGGTGACAAGTGGGGAAGTCAGTTACAGAAAGAACTCATGGTACTATAAGAGGCAGTGTAAAATGGTGAAAGTGCATGTGCTGTGAGGAAGACCTGATATTGAATCTTGGCTTCGGTACTTATGAGCTGTGTGAGTTGCTATGAAGTTGAAATAACATAACATGCATGAAAGTCTATTCCGGCTGCATGTGTTCAATACATCGCTGTAATTATTTTTCTCCTCCTTTGCAAACAGTGTTTCAATGTTGAGCCAAAGATATTTGGAATTTTATGCCTTCTATTAAAATTGTATTTTTAGAAGTGGCTTTATATTGATTTTAAAGTTGATATACTATTAAATTCTTCAAGAATCATAGTCATCTTCTCCTTATAACTCTGAGTCCTTTCAATGTATTCTAATATTGACTGATCTATACTTAGTGTAAGTTTTATTTTGGCATCTAGTAGAAATACCAGTTTCAAGAGAAATTTAGCAGAGGTACTTAACATTGTAGTCTTTCACTATCCTGTTTACCCAAGTAAACTTAAGCTCACTGTAATGTAGCAAATTGAATTGTGGTGATGTATGTGTATTTTTGGTATCAACAGATCACATAATTCACAAAACTTCTTTATTCTCTAAAGAATAGTTGAGAGACATAAAGAGTGAGTGGAAGAAAAAAAATCATAATCAAAATGTAATTCGTTGGATTTGTTCCTTATTTAATTTATTGGTTTTTATATGTCCTAATACTCACAAAACAAATATATTTCATGTAGCTAAAGAAGGAAATATCTGGCTCAGGGATCTGGTTACATGTGTTTTTCAATGATTAGTTATGATATTAATTTAGTGACCAAATATTTGCTAATGTTTTAAAAATAAGTACATCTGATGACAAAGTTCAATTATAAGGTCATCTTAAGTTTGTAACTAAAAGTGGGCATATTTAAAGGAAATTGCTTTATATATTTATTGTCACAATTTAATTACTCTACAGTTCTGTATATTATTTTTTCTTCATGGTCATTCAAATACACTACTATTTAAAGAGGAGTAAACTTTGGAGAGAAAGTCTAACATTACACTTGTATTTTAATCATGAACTTGGCCCATGAACACATAGTTTCAGATTCTAAATCCAATGCTATTTATCCTGAACAAGGCGTATCATTGAACTGACATCAAGAATTGTATTGGGGCTGGTCTTTTTCTTGTGACTCCTGGTCATGTTTTTAAAAAGTAGATTTCAGCATATTCATCAAAGTTTGTATTATATTTCTTTTATTTCACCTTTTATGTCATGTCTATATTCTCTTTTACCTCTGTATAAACACTTGTCTCAACCTCTGTTCGGTTAATATTCCTGTCACCCTTCCCATGACTCTTTAAAATAAAAAATAAACCCTACATATTTGGAGGAGTTCTAATCAAATTATTAACACACTTTAAATTACAATGTACACTTAAAAGTATCCTATAGTATTAAAGTCACTAAAAAATATTCAGTTAATTAAAGTAAATGGCTTGGTTGCCCTAATTTGTTTTGTTGTAAATTTATTTCCACTGCATAGGATTCAAACTAAATTGTACCTTCTCTGATCTCTCATATAAGTATTTCTTGTTTTCTCTGCCTTTTTTCTCTCCATAATTCTATGAAAATATTTTCTCCTGATATTGACAGTTCTTCTAGGGAATCTTGACTTTGTCTTTCCCAGAAGACTGTTGGTCTGTGCTTTCTTCTCCTTCCATCACTATTTTTAATCCAAATGGCTCTTCTCTTTCCGATGAGATCCATGTCAAAGTATTGCAATTGGAGTCTGACTTGAATTAGAATTTAAATAATTCACAGAATATTATTTGCCTACAAGATTGACTCAAATTTCCTGTAGTTGGTTATATAAAAAAACTAAAATAATAATAATAATAACTTGAATAAAATCTTTCCTTCACCTTGTGCTATATTATGGGCTAATAATTGAAAATTTTGATTCAGGTGTAGGTTTGACTCCTAATTTTTTTTAACAATGGGATCATCCAAGAAAGGTTTCTGCTATGCCTTCTTTCTTTTCTGCTTTTTTGATCTTAAATATTAAGTTTTATATCTTGTAAGTATTATCTGTATTTGTTGTTATAGTTTATTTACTATTTTTCTGAATGACTTTAATTGTGACTCAAATAACAATTATCTAGTTGTTATTTCATGTATCCATAAGAAACAATACCTCAAAAGTATAATACCTTGAAAAAATCACATATATTTTCAGAATAATTTTTCTCTTTTCACGACAGTTTTTGAGGGAGTTGAAAAGCATACGTAATTTGGATATCCAAAAGTCATAAATATGAACAATTATTTAGTCATAAAAAGATAATGTAATTCTTAGTATTTAAGAAATAAATTTGAATGAAATATAAGTTTTCACATAATTGCTTAATTCAATTGTGGTCCATCATCCTGAAAAAATCTTGATTAGTTCTTTCAGAAATGCCTAAGAAGATTTAAAAGTGTTAGAAAATGTTTAGTGATTAGCTCATAAAATGTTACAATCCAGGATGCTGCTTCTCTGTAGAATCAACTTAATTCAGAACATTTTATATTTAACATAATTGTAAAGATTCCATTTCATTAACACATTTTGTCTTTCAGTATTTGCTCCAATATTGTACAATAAATATTAATTGTACAGGTGAGTAGATTATAGCAAATCACTTTACACAATGACTGAAAGGTCTGGAGTGCTGATATTCTATTCCAATGCTCTGTGCACTGATTACTATCTCACGTTTGGATGTCAGACAGAAATTATATTTAGCCAATCACTTGGTGTTTTAATCTGATTTAACATGAAAACAGCTAACAGAATACAGTGGTAAATTAACCGGTTGACCTGATGGTTTTAAATATTATATGAATTCAGCCAGTGACTGAAAACCCATATTTTCCATTTGATTCTGCAGTGAGTGGCATGAACACTTGACCCACTGTCTTGTCACTGTTTCCTGATCTGCAACTGGGGAATTATACATCGCAAACAATAAATATGAAGACATAGCTCACCATCCCTTGGGTCACAATATTGTTTTATTTGCAGTAAATGAATTTTAATTTTATGAATATTTTCAAGTTTGTCCCATGAGGTGTCAACAAGAAGAATGGCACTGAAGTTACTATATTTGTACTGAGGGGCTTCACAGACAATCTTGAGCTGCAGCTCATCTTATTTTTCCTGTTTCTAGCCATCTACCTGTTTACTCTGATGGGAAATTTGGGACTGATTATACTCATCATTGGGGATTCCCGGCTCCACAGTCCCATGTACTATTTTCTGAGTGTGTTATCATCTGTGGATGCCTGCTTTTCCTCAGTAGTTACTCCGAATATGTTAGTAGATTTTATGTCAAAGAGTAAAGTCATTTCATTCCTTGGATGTGCAACACAGATGTTTCTCACTACTGTTTTTGGGACCACAGAATGCTTTCTCCTGGCTGCAATGGCATATGATCGCTATGTGGCAATCTACAACCCTCTCCTGTATTTACTTAGCATGTCACCCAGAGTCTATGTGCCACTCATCATTGCTTCCTATGTTGGTGGCATCTTGCATGCTACTTTACACACAGTGGCTACGTTTAGTCTATCTTTCTGTGCATCCAATGAAATTAAACATGTCTTTTGTGACATCGCTCCTCTCCTCGCTATTTCTTGTTCTGACACTCACACAAACCAGCTTCTACTCTTTTGCTTTGCTGGATTTATTGAGATAGTCACTATCCTGATCGTCCTCATCTCCTATGGCTTCATTCTGGTGGTGATTCTGAGGATGCATTCTGCTGAAGGGAGACGAAAAGTCTTTTCTACCTGTGGCTCTCACCTAACTGGAGTGTCAATTTTTCATGGTACACTTCTCTTCACATATGTGAGACCAAGTTCCAGCTACGCTTTCGATCATGACATGATAGTGTCAATATTTTACACCATTGTTATTCCCATGCTGAATCCCGTCATCTACAGTTTAAGGAACAAAGATGTAAAAGAGGCAATGCAAAAACTGTTTAGGAAAAAATAGTTTATTAATAAAGTAAATGGTCACAGTAAAAATTGAATTTAAAAAATCGAGACTGATATTCTATGTCTCAACATGAAGAGGATACGATGAAACTTTTTGTTTTAATTTGTTAATATATTTTGTTTTACTGGATATTTTAAAATAAAGATCATAGTTAACAGTCTACCTATGCTGTTTTTATATGCAGAAAGAACTGTATCATCCATTTGCTTCTTAATGTTTCTATGTTATATCTATATACAAATATGTGTATGTAGAAGCTATACTGATTTAGATAACAAAAATGCACACACCCAGGTTTATATGTATGTAATCTTTACTTTAGAGTGTTGTGTGTTATTTTCTTTCATCTCCAGATAATTCAAATGTATATGCTCCAGTAGTTGCAATTATAAATAGCATTATAATTATATCTGACTACCTTGATCAAATACCACCTAATCAATAGCAAAATCACAGCTCACATAATCTAAGACCACTTTCCATGGAGTCATTGCTCTCTGACTCCAGTTCAAAGCACTCTGCCTCCATCCTTGGATTTATGCTTTGACACCCATCTAATCACAGACAGTGGTTTGAGGATCACAGAGAATGTGTTCAAATTCCTGGTGTCACTACCATGCTGATTTGTGAGGGTGCATTTCTCCTCACTTTGTTATTTCATCTGGAGCATGGACATTAAACCCATCTTTAATTTCTCGTGGAAAACAAAGTGTAGGCATTAGCATTTATGAATATCATACTTAAACTCAAGTATAACAAAAGAAAAGCAAAATTCAGAGAATTAGGTATTCCTGGCAGGCAGATTGAGCTCTTCCCACAACTAAGCCCTGGCCCATCTTTATGGGGTTCCTTAAGACCTGGCCCTGACTCAACTTTTAGCTCTCTTTTCCTTTGATCCCTACCCCTCACTGATGTCCTTGCAGGTCCCACACTCCTCGGTGCCCCAGCCAATAACCAAGACACAGAACAGTCTCTCCTATGCAGGTGTTTAAGCCCTGCTTCCAGCAGACCTCATTTTCACTGCAAAGATATGTCTCCCTCAAAGAAAGCTGTAGTATTCACCCTTCCCTCCTTCATTTTTATTTATTAATCTTTAATTCTTATTTTGTGAAAACTCATTCTATCCCTCAAGTGGTATCATCGTTTAACTCCAATGAGACAATCTCCTTAGAATTAGAGTCCAACCTAAGGATATTTCCCTAATTCTGGATTATTAAATTTAAACATCAACTCAAGAGTTCTCATGCAGAACATCTCTTACCATCATATATTCCTACCACAATTTCTCTGCCTTTATTTTCTCCAGTTTGAAAGGTTCTTCCCACTGCTGTTCAAATTATTCCTTCCTTCAAATGTCAAAACCAAACTCTGGTCACTGATTCACTATCCTTGCAAATCCAAACCATGCAAATAAAGACTGACCCTGTGTGTGTCTGTGTGTGTGCATGTGTGTGTGTGTGTTCTTGTGATGCAGCACTGAAGAGATCCTTAAAAACCACTTAAAATCACCAAGAGATAAATTTTATGTTTTTAAATTTCAAAGGTCTGAATGGAAAAATAATTACAAATATAATAAAAGAAATAGCCATAAACTCGAGAATATAGATATAATTACGCATCTGTTGAACTAACAAATAAAACCCTAAAATTGGGTAGAACTATGGACAAATAATACACACAGATAATCTCAAAAGAAGAAATCTCTTTAGGCCAAAGCATGTCACTTTGCTTTAATAATGATCTGGAATATGTAAATGTAAAATGATATAAAACACTCTTTTACACTCATAACTGGCAAAAATTGAAAACTCTGGGACTACCAAGGGATGGCGAGGAGATGGAATAAAGGCAACACTTCCCCTCTTATGGTGGGAGTATAAAAGTCACAACCACTTGGGAAACAATTTTTAAATGTCTAGGAAGTTTACATCCCCAGCAAAATCAGGGAATAATGTATGGCTAAATGAATTAACATGGGCGAGACCAAAAGCACACATCTGAGTAAAACAAAGAAGTTTGCAGAATAAGATATTCAGTGTATAATATAAATTAATGAAAATATCTGCATAATTGCAGTGTTTTATTAATAAGTATATAAATATGTAGTTAATCAATTACAACTTATATGTGAATGAAAAATTGTAGATAGAGTTTACTTCTGGTAAAGAAGAAGTGATGGTGACATGACTTAAACAATTGTGTCCAGTATCCCTATTGATAAATTAGACTGCTTGAACATTTATACAGAATAATGAACAGTCATTAGAGGGAGTATATTTCACCTTAGTATAAAGAGGAATGTTTTCTACTTTAAGCCAGAAGAATTGATGGATGTTATAGACCACATAAGATGCTTAAGTCTTTTAAAAATATAAGTCCTCAAGAAAGACCTAGTAAATTAGTGAACATCAATAAAAACAAGTTTTTATTTTTCTCTGAGTGATAAACCCTAAAATGGAAAGATTCCTGGTGTCAACAGTTAGTCTCTATGTTGAGGGGGACACCGAGAGCTCATATTGAGATGCAGTTTGTCCCTAACTTGACCCATGTTTAAATAAGTTTCAGACAAATTCTAGAGACCAATGGAACATACTCTTGAAATCATTTCATAAGCCATTTAAAAATTAATTTGCAATATTATTTCTCATCCACATTGTAACATAAAATGATTCACATTAGGTAACTTTTACAGTTTTATTTACTGAGAATTTATTATTTTCATAAATCTATAAAATATTTCTTTTCAAAAACAAACTTGAAAAAAACTATGTGTAAAAAACTAAAATAATTTTTATCAGGAACAAATTCAATTCTGAAGAAATAGGAGATAATCAGGGCTGTTCTACAGAAATTTTATTTTAATGACATATTCTTACTGAAATAAAAAGCAGCCCTAGCTTTGCCATCGGTTTTATTTCAGTAGAAGAGGTAAGGATATATGCAAACAGAGCCAGCCCTGTGGGTCTATAGAGGTTAAGATCCGGCACTCTCACTGCTGTGGCCTGGGTTCATTTCTCGGTCAGGGAACCACACCACTTGTCTGGCGGTTTTCATGCTGTGTATGCTAGTGCAGTTCTTTTTAAACGCAGTAGTAGGAGCCAAGAGATATGGCATAGCTAGTGCAACACCATCAGATCAGCTCCAGACACAGATTTGATGTATGGAATAAAGCATCAGTAAATTGAAACACACACCACAGATTTAAGAGAGAATCAGGTTGTGGGAGAGCACAACCTGATTTGTTTGTTAAATATGTATCTAGAGATCATGTGTCCCAGTTTTACGAACATGCAAAATTATAATTTGCTTGCTATTTCTATTTCAACTATAAAAGCCCTCAGTAAGATAGAATTAGTTACTGAGACTGAAACAAGAAATCACATTAGAAAATAATTCAAAGTATGATAATACACACTGGTACCAATTATTTTGCATTCGTTGTTACTGGCTCTGTGCTAAATAAACTATATATGTGCATTATCTCATTTAATTCACACAACATAAGAATATACATACTTGATAGAAATCACACAGCTCATAATTGATGAACAAATAACCAACCAACCAAACAAGCAAACAAAACCATAAAACCATACCATTAACCAACATCCTCTGAGTAACTTCATCTCATTGAGTCTCAATTGTCTCATCAGACATAGAAGTAATTATATCCAACTTCTAGGACATTCCTGCTGACTAACGAGATTATTATTTTAAAATGCCTAGCATAGTTCTGAGAATAGGCGACACTAAATAATGCCAGCACTCTTCCCAATTCCTTTCTCTATGCAAATAAAACAAAGTGATCAGACTTTAACAAATCAATACTATAAATAATAAATTTTAAAAAATCAAAACAGGCTTTAAAGAATTTGAAAGAAAGAGGTATAAGCTGGAAAGGAAAGGAAGGGACGCCAGAACAAAATAGTAGAGAAGAGTTTGAGCAAGTAGAAGTCACAGTGATAGGACAGGACTGGCTTATTTGGCAGAAGAAAGGAAATACAATTAAATAAAGAAGACTCAGATTTTCTGAATGATACTAAGAAGGAAGAGTATGGTGGTGTAGTCTATTTGTGAGCAGCTGAAGCAGACTGATGTGGTAGAAAATGACAAGGAAAAACCTAGGGTAGTAAAAGTGTTTCCCACAGAAATACTGCAATTCTCAAGGATGATGGCAAGGTATGGTCTGGAGAGAAGGCATATGACAGCTAAGAAAAAAATGCTAGAAGTCCCTCTGACTCATTCATTTCTTATAGGCAGCTCTCTTTCATCACTGGAAACATACACACACACACAGAGTCATGGGTGTGTATACGTAAACATATATATACACCTATACACACATGTATATATACATGCAAAATCATATATTAATATGATTGATATAGGCATACAAATATTAATGCATATAATAATGTAGTAGATTAATGTATATTCCTCCAATATAAACTATATTTAACAACAAATAAAAAAAGTAATAGCTTGGTCAAACAGTTCTAAGAACCAGAAATTGGCCTTTAGAGATTTCGTATTTCTGAATTTTGGGAAAGAATGGAGAGAAAAGCAATTTAGATCTGAAACTTTCAAGTGTTTGTGAACCAAAATAGACTGATTTTAAATGAAACATTTAATAATGTAGCATCTAACAGAAAAAGCAATTTTACCATCTATTAATGTCTTTCCATTTTCCCCAGTAAAAGATGAAAGCAATAAAATAAATGGCCCCAGGGAATCAAACTTGGGTCACTGAGTTTATTTTCGCAGGAGTCTCGGATCATCCAGAGCTCCAGATCCCACTGTTCTTTGTGTTCCGGGTCATCTATGGGCTGACCGTGGAGGGAACCTGAGCATCATCACTCTCACCAGTGCTGACTCTCGACTTCAGACCCCCATGTACTTTTTCCTCCAGCACTCGGTTGTCGTCAATCTTGGTCATTGCTCCTAAAATGCTGGTTAACTTCTTGGTTTCAAAGAAAACCATATCTTACTAAGGATGTGCAGCCCAACTGGGTGGATTCTTACTTTTTATGGTGGCTGAGATTTTCACGCTGGCTGCAATGGCCTATGGCCCCTATGTGGTTATTTGCAACTCCCTGCTCTACAAGGCGGTGGTGTCCCCACAGATCTGCCTTCTGCTAGTGTCCCTCACATACCTCTACATTCTGACCACAGCACTGACTGTCTCTTACTGTGTCTTCTCTGTGTCTTATTGTGCTTTCAATGTAATCAACCATTTTTACTGTGATAATGTCCTTGTGTTAGCATTATCTTTTTCTGATACCTATATTCCAGAAACAGCTTTGTTTACCATTTTGGGAACCAATTTATTTTTCTCTATGATTATTGTTCTAATACTCTACTTCAACATCGCCCTTGCCATTTTGAGGATACCTTCCTCAGAGGGTGACAAAAAGCCTTTTCCACCTGTGCTTCTCGCATTATGGTGGTCACTGTCTTCTATGGGACTCTTCTCTTCATGTATTTGCAAGCGAGGACCAACCACTCATTAGATACTGATAAAATGGCCTCGGTATTCTACACCCTGGTGATACCAATGCTGAATCCCCTCATTTACAGCCTAAGGAACAAGGACGTGAAGGATGCATTGAAGAGACTTCTGATAACCCACGTCAATTGTTCAAACTGATGTAAATTTAACACTAGAACTATCTTCATTTGAGAGTTCTCTTTTGCTCTTGAACATCCTACTATTAAGTGAAGAGGCAATAAATAGTTAAAAATTTCATTAATTTCAATGAGAAATATCTTAATCCTTATTATCTCAACCTTTAAAACCCAATTTTTCCTACAGAAAAATTCATTCATTGACCAAAGAAAACACACATATAAGTAATAAACAATAATTTGAAAATAAACACATTTTAAAATAAAACATAAGTTACTAGAGGGTTTTTATAATTTCTAAAAAAGGAAGGGAAGCCTGATAGCGGGTGGTGGAGGTATGTGAGAATCACTTTCTGGGAGGTGCTCAAGGGTCACATCATCTTCCTTGCCACAGATGTCTTTGGTTAAACTATTAAAAGTTTTATTTTTTGCAGCATTTTATCCACCAATTTCTTAACCTTCTTGGACCCTTTTTTATCTTGCATTTGAAACAAATTTATATTACCGAAAAAAAAAACTTTGGGGGAAAATGAAAACTAAACAAAAAATGCTTAGATATACATGGAAATAGGACATGTGGCAAGGCAGACTAAAAAAATGCACAAAAGGGATTGTATCTTTTTATCCCTCTTACTTGGTGCATGTACAGGAAGCCCAATGTTGGTATTTATCCAAATATAATGTATAATTAATTTTTTTCATATCATATTCTCATCCTAAAAACTGTCATGTAGAATCAATTGTCTTTGTTATCAAATAATAACAACAAACATCATTTCTTTTAACACTTTTATTTAGTATGTTTTTGGAGTATGTAAAGTTATTAGACCAAAAAAAAGTCTTTGTCCTCAAAGTGACACCAATTCTAAGGGCACTCATGAACAACAACAAAAAAAGTTATCAGTCATTGTATGCCATATCTCTGACTGTACATGCAAAACATTACTAACATACAATGGAGTGAAGGAGAGTGGGCATAACATGCAAAGTAAAGATAACAGACATTGGGCTGATTACAGAATTTGTTAAATTCAAAAATAAAATTGAGGAATTTTAAGGTTTTCCCAATAGAGATTTTCTTGTCCCTTAAGGTCTAGATAAGTTTGGTTTGAGCAAATAATGCCCTCTCCCTGGAAGTCCACAGGCCTTCACTCCAGTTGTCTGCATTGTCATGGGTCACACCTATCATCTTGGCTTACTGAATGACTATTCCACAAGCCACCTCCATGGAAATGAAAATGTTCTTTCAAAGAAATCATTCAAAAAAGAACTAAACTTCACTGCAGATATGGGTGGAAGAAGGCAAAATAGAGGTTTACACTATAGCATCAGGCTTCCTTATTCTTAGAGCAACTTAACTCTGCACCACAAAAGAATTTCTCACTTTCCCTTCTCATATATTCCCCTAGCCTTAAACCGTTACACTGGCTCCTCTCTCTAACTCCTTCTTGCCTCTCTTTGCTTTCTATCTGCATCTCAGTTAAAGGCTATAATATTTTTATTTCCTTCTATTAAGCAGAGCTATTACTTTATGAAGTTTGATATCCTTTCATAAATTATGCCTCCAGTTGCCACCTTCTATTCCAAGCTTCTGTCCAGGATTGGTTTTGATTCTTTCAATATTTATATAGGCTTTTATATGACAACAACCATTATCTGGGTTGGAGAAATTTTGTTGACAAAAACAACTGAGATAACAAACCCTGTATCTCATCTCACAAAATGTACATGCATTTGGGTTAACTAAAATATCAAACTAAATATTAAAATATATAATATAATATACAATAATAACCAAATATCAAAATACCTCCTTGTTAGAAAGCAATTCTAACCACAAAAGCTGTTTGAGCTATAATACTCAGAAGAGGTTACTAATGATTACAAAAAAAAAAACTTCATAAAATGTATATTTCAAAGATCTAACAGAATATATTACTGAATGATGAAGATTATTAATGTTTACACAATCAGAAAAAGTGATTAAGACATAGATTTATGAGATTATATTATAATAATTTAAAACCGTTTATGATATATCTAAGTTAGACACTTTCCCATTAAGATATGGAGGCTTAAGTTAATGATTCAATGATCATTCTTTTTTTTTTTTGTGAGGCGATCAGCCCTGTGCTAACATCTGCCAATCTTCCTCTTTTTTTTGCTGAGGAAGACTGGCCCTGGGCTAACATCCTTGCCCATCTTCCTCTACTTTATATGGGACGCCACCACAGCATGGCCTGGCAAGCGGTGCGTCGGTGTACGCCCGGGATCTGAACCGGCGAACCCCGGGCCGCTGCAGCGGAGCGCGTGCACTTAACCGCTTGTGCCACCAGGGCGGCCCCTCAATGATCATTCTTGATCATTGAATGACCAATATGACTACAAACAGTCCTTGATTGTGGTGGCATCTTCGCTTTTGTTATAATCACTTTTCTCATTGTTTGCTTTCTCTCTCACTATGTTTCAACATTTTATCAAGATTTTATGGCTTAATTATAGGAAACTACAAGCTCTAAAACAGAAAGGATTTGTGGAAAGCTCTTCAGGACAGGCACACAGTAGTGAGAAAACATCTTAAAGAGAGGAAGAGGCTGTGACACCACACCTACTGCAAGGAGGATGAGAAATAGTCTCGCCGTGTGTGTGTCAGTCCACCTCTGCTACAGGGTGTGTGTCAGTTTTTGTGTCACTTCAGTAGCTACTTTAGCAGCATTATTCAAAACTGTCAATCTTATCACTATTATAGACACTCAAATATTAAAACTAAATTAAAATCATGTATTTATCCATCTGTTATAACCTCTGAACCTCCTGGTGGACATGGATTTTGTTTAGTGCATCTTTCCATTTCAAATCCAAACCAATATTTGAATTATTTTTTAAATAATGTATTAAAACAAGTAAAATAGTTTTAGCTCTATAAAGTTAAATCTGAGTTAATTATTTATTACAATCCCTTACTATATGTATAAGCAGTACAGATTCATAAGTTGGGTGTCCAGAGTATGAAATTCTGGTGTTTTGATGGTGGAACATATATGGATAAAAGAAATCTAGATCCATACTTATTTAAATAAATTAAATGTGCTTATTTTTACATATCATGGACCCACTCCAGGAGCTATTTCACATATAGTTTCATTCACGTATCAGTAGGGGCCAAGAGTAACTAACTAAATGCCTATTACTATGGAACAAATAAATATTAAATGAAAGTGGACCCAGATTATAACAACAGAAGTCAGCAAAATCTTGGTGTGTCTGTGGTAAAACAAACATACTTCAAAAACATATAGTTGAATGAGATCCTTTAGGTATCAAAATGAGTTACACAACAACATATATGTGCACATTGAGACATACGTTATATTGACTTTATAAGGCTGTATTCCTTTTTAAGGGCATATAACAATTTTGTAGAGGAAGTACTCAAGTGGGAAAGGGAAATTGGGGGGGATGGGGAATGAGGACTGATGACAATTATGGCATATGGAATTAGGGTCATTAACTCAGTTTAGTCCCTTAAGTCACAAAAAGAAATAAAAATAAGTGTTACACACATATTCATAATTTTTATTCTTCCCAAAACTTTTAAAAACACTATAGAACACGTTTAAAGAGTTTGGTCTTCGTCCTCAGGCATAAAACTTGAGAAGAAGACATTGTGGAAAATGGTGAACCTTGAAGTAATTTGTGGGTGATTAAAGCGTGTATCCAACAAATAATATACTTACATCCAGGTATTTGAGTGGATGTAGTAAAAATAATATCAAAAGAAAGCAGGTGAATTGTATGTAAAATAACATTTCCTTAACAGGAAAGTCAAAGGTACCTTGGATAATTAACAAAGATCAGAGGCATCATTTCCTTTTCTCACACACTTTGGGAATAACCAAGAAATTGCATTCAAGCTCCCAGGGGACATTCAAGCCCCCAAAGGAGTGTCTCAAAGGGGAGAGACTCCCATAAATCCTGACTACAGTTCAATTGTTAATCACTTGTGGGAACCAGAATCATCCTCATTTTAGGTGAGTAGATGGCACTGATTATCATGATTACTAGAAGACTATTTTTGATGCCTGTCTTCAATTTAAATTGTAGGTATAAGTATAGTTACCAATGCCAGACTCAATACATTATACAATGCATATTAATATTCCTTTCATAACTCTGTTTTCTGGAGGAATCGTATGTTTTTGCCATTATTATTATGCTTGTTGAGGGTAGAAAGGGACCTTGTTTCTATTCATTATTATCTCTATACTGATACTGAGATTCTAGACAATAAACATTCTGAAGGGAGATTAAAAATTTTTTGAAAGCTCCGCCAAGAATGTTGTCTAAGTAAAGATGCTGCTCATCAGGTCAGGGTTATTGATGCCTCGTGAGTGTCTATGCCTCAGATAGTAACAGTTTCTGATAGGGCTTCCAGTTATCCAGTAATATGATATTATCATTATCTTTTATTATCATGCATCCATGGACTGTCGTTTGTGCTATAGATGTGTGGCCTCATTTTACTAATACCACACAAGAGAATGGGATTCTCAGAGTGTAGATTCTGCCAAGAGCAGACCCTGAGGCAAGGACTTGATGTTTATTTGGTAGATGATTATTTGATATATGATGCATATTTGGTAGATGATTTTAGGAAGCAAAAATGAGGGAATAGGGAATGTGAGACTGAGAAGGGAGCAAGTTAATAAAGTGTGCAATAAAGTATAAATGACTGTTGTAAGCAGCTAGGGTTCCATCACTCAAGATGCTTTGAAGTATCCTTTAGAACTCTGCTAGGAATTGTCCAAGAGAAGGTTAGGAAAGCTTGGGTGTTTAACCATTGATGCCTGTCTCTTACCAGTTGAGTACTGCTCCTTGACACATTCAATCTCAGGCACTTCCAAACTGCCTTGCATATGGTCTGAGCAAGCTCTCAAGACACTTCACCCTCAGGAAAAGAAGTAAAACACTTGAGATAGGAAGCTGCCAACATGCCAGAAAAAGTCTACCATGGCTGTAGGCCACTTCAGAGGTGGCCCAAAGTGACAAAGGATGGGGAGACAGATGTGTCTGATACAGTGATATTAGCAATAGTAAGATGATGGAAAGCCAAAATAATATAAAATCGACTTTTTGACTTAGGCTAATATGTCCATGACGCCACAATACTAAAATGTCTTTGCCCCTACTATCTTTGCGTTAAATTTGTTTTCATTTGGATAGTGAGCCTAAAGGATTTGAAGTATCTCCTAACATATTTATAGTGGGGACAAAACCAAGTTTAAAATCAGTACAATTAAAGAGTCAAGGAGATCAATCCTTAAGAATTATTAATTGGCTACGTGTATTCTGTTTTCTGTGTTGGCGAACTTGCCACACCTTAAACACTTCATCATTCAAGGCTAGCGTATTCCCTTTCCTCTCATAATGTACCTAAAGGTGTTAATGCAAATTTTCTTCTTGATCTGTTGTCCTTTATGTTATAAATTGCTCATGCCACAAGTGAATAACAAAAGCAAAGTGACAAAACATGTCACAGAATTTTGCCCACATGTTTGAGAAACTAGCGTAACAGGATGTAATTACAATCAAGTACACTTTTCAAAAGTTTTCAGTGATCATGACAAGTCACAGAATAATGGTTTGGGGATTGGCATTAAATCCCACAGCTGGTGAGTATAATTCTGCACATCTGAAGTTACAAAATTTTGTTATTCACTTAGTAGGATTGGCCAAGCAGCACATTTAGTCAGGTTTCAAAGTGGTAGTTAGAAAAGATTTACATTCATTTTATACTCTTCACTAATGCCACTTTGTTGCAGAGTTAGTGTTCCCTCACGGAGATAATGCAGCATGTTTTACACAATAAGGAGTGGAAACATATGGAAGCAGTCATGGACTTACTAGCAGTGTTGGATGGGAGAAGTATGGGTGTTTGTCCTTTTTTATAATTTTAAATAGTGTGCATATTTCTGCTGAGGCTAACTCACCCAGAGACTGATGAGCCTGACCTATTGTTAGAGCCATTCAAGACTCTCCCTTCTTCTGTCCTCCCTCTTTCTTTCTCCCTCCTTTGAACCGGAGGACAGTGTTCTCAATTTGACCAAGCCGTCTGTGTCAGTTGAGGCTATTTGCACAACCCTACAGAAGACTTAGTTGAGATTGAGTATTTTCGTTTGCATATGAGGACATCCTTAGGCTTCAAATCCATTCCCCAAGTCCTGGTGCAGTTTTGGAGTTTGAGCTTCCATCAGATAAAAGGCTTGCTGCTCAGTTTCCCTGTTTCTTTCCAGGCAGTGCTTGGGTAGGGCTGGTGGTGGGAGGAGCACATACATTATCAACTCAGTTGTGTTTCAGAAGAGCTCCAGGGATGTGCAAAATCACAACACTGTGATGTTGGAATGCAGAGATTGGCCAAACTGTACAAACAGCTGTGGAATATTTATTATTTTGGGTATAACTTTTTGTAGCTTAAAGCATTACACTTTGGCATTTTATTTTGTTGGTTCCTGCTAAAGAATGTTTATTTTTACTTTTTTATTGATATTTTGTTAATATTGTGAATAGATTTTTGGATAGAGTAATTTTGTGAGGTAGCTTTTATCTGCCAGATTAATCTTGAATTTCTCTTCTGACTCTTGAAATTTCTGCTTTTTTAGAGACATCCAGAGATTTTAGTTTTAATGCTATAATAGTTTAAACATTTTGTTATAGCCTTAAGTTCTTGACAAATCTAGCGTTGATTTTATATGGATGAACTAAACATTCAATTTCATCATCTTCTATAGGGATAATCAGTTTCTCCAGCTACATTTATTGAATAGACCATTTTGCCTCGCTGTCCTTATATGCCACCTCTATCATACACTGCAGTTATGTAGAATCATGGGTCTTATTCTGAGTTCTCTATTCTGTTCCACTGATGTATTTGCTCATCTCTGTGCCAATTCCACACTGTCTCAATAACTCTGGCTTTGTAAGATTTAATACCTGGTACTTCAGGTCTTTTCAAAGGTGTATTGCTTATTCCTTATAATTTGCTTTCCTAAATACATTTTAAACCAGTGTGAAATTCTACAAAGTCACCTAGTGAGATTTTGATTGGGGAGGCATAGAGCAAATAGATTAATTTGAGCAGAATTAACATTTTTATAACACCAAGTTGTACAATCCAGGAAAATAGTATTTCTATTAATTTATTTAGAACCTCTATAATGTTTCTCAATAAAATTTTAATTATTCTCCTTTTAAGAGTAGGTAGTCCAGTTTTTATAAGATTTTCTACCTTTATGAAATTTCCATTTTAATCTTAGTTATCTTTGTTTTTGTCTTATCTAAATGGTATTACTTCTTCATCTATTCAAATGCTTACATTATTTTTCCTAATTCAGTCTGATCATGTGGTGAATTATACTTATAGATTTTCCAGAATTAAACCGTTCAGCCCAACACGGATCAACCCATCTTGAATATAATGTACTGTAATTCATATACATTTTTAAAATTGATGTCAGTAATATATTAATATTGTTTAAGGTTTTTACATCTATATAAGTGAAATGATAGGCCTGAATACATTGTTTTTATTATATATATGTACACATTTTTTTTTGAGGAAGATTAGCCCTGAGCTAACATCTGTTACCAATCCTCCTCCTTTTGCTGAGGAAGATCAGCCCTGCACTAACATCTGTGCCCATCTTCCTCTACTTTATATGGGATGCCACTACGGCATGGCTTTAATAAGTGGTGCACAGGTTTGTGCCTGGGATCCAAACCTGTGAACCCCAGGCCGCTGAAGCAAAGCGCATGAACCCTGCTACTAGGCCACCAGGCTGGCCCCTATTATATATATATTTTTTACTCAAGATTTTTCTGGCCTGCTAGAATGACTTGTCATGAGGTCTACATTTTTTAAACTCTGGAAGAGTTTGTCATAAATATGGAGGATCTTTTTCCATGAAAGTTTGGGAGCACCTGCCTTTAAAACAATCTGAAGGGGAAAAGAGTTGGGAAAGTAGAGGTAGAAAAAATGCAACTCTTACATTAAAATGTGTTAATTCAAAGTATTTCATGTATTCTTGATGAAAGCTGAAATAAAGGTATAAGAATAACACTCTAATTGAAATATAATTTCTAGCAATGACATATCCAATTGGCTTTATGTGGATCAACAAATTTTCTGCCCTGCTCATGTACATTTAAATGGATAAAATTGGAGTGAATTTTCAAATGCATCACTGAACAACTCATTCCCCTTATTCCCCATCACTTTATCTTTCCTCCTTAGATGTCACATTGTTTTCTAGCCCATGAGGCATTTGAGACAGCATTCTCTACTGTAGAGTGATGTCTCTCTGTGTTAGTACGTATATTCATAGTGTAGCTGGAAAAACCTGAGACACTGTCACCACAGCCGAATCAATGAACACGATGACCAGGGATCGAGGAAAAGAAAAATGGTTTAACTTTGCCAGCAAAATCAGGCTGCAGTGGGCTCGTGCCCCAAAACTCATAGTCCTCCTGAGGAATTAGAAGTTGGGGTTTTTAAAGGGACTGTGATTATTTGCTGGGAGGGAATATTGTGGGGGTCACAGACATTCTGGAGCTGGGCCAGGTGTTATCTCTATCTACAGCAGGAGGTTTAGGGCTCCATTGATCAATCTTCCCATGCCACCTGAAACTGGGCCCTGGGGAGAGGAAGGAAACTGCCCCCAATTGACGATTACAAAATTTACCAAGTTTTAGACACGGGAGGGTGAGCTCTGGGTGGCAGTTCTGTGTTCTCCCATCAGCCTGCATTTGGTCGAGATAAGGGAAGCTGCAGGTGTCCTCCGTGTGTCTGTCTCCGTGATGAAGGGGGGATTCCATGCCAGGAACAAGGAGTTGGGGAGCTTCAGCTTCTTGATAATTTCTGGGTATCAGTCTCCCTGTAATAAAACTCAAGAGCTGATAATTAGCCAGAACTTCAGTGTGAAGCCACCTGGGCTTTTAACAATTTATTACTTCCATTTGCCTTGTGGAATTCAGGGATAGAAAGGTTAAAACAACAAATATCTGCATGTGAATGTAACTTAGAGCGAGTGTTTTTTGGTTTTTAACACCACATATGCTGGGTTCAATGTAGGGGAACCGATATCAGGGCCAGCATCAATAGTAGTTTACTAGATGATTTTAGGTGGTACATTAAGAAATGTGTTTTAATAATTATTTTACTTGTCTTAAAATGTGTTAGAAAAATATAACAACAGCATTAAACCCAACATTTCAGAGATATTAGTGCTAAGGTCAAAGCAAATGTGGAGACACCTGCTAATTATTCTTTCTCAGATTGAATAAATTATAGATGCAGACCGTACTTGATATGTAACAATAAAAATCAGAAACCTCAAAAATCAGTGCACAAGTACTGAAGTTTAGAATACACTGTTCTAGAGGAAATAAGAGTCATTTGTATGTATTAGAGTGGCACGTGGGGGACTTCTGCGAGGTAGTGAAATTTTTTTCTACCATTGCAAAAAATCATTAAACAACGTTTAAAACTCATAAAAGCATAGCAGAATGAGAATACAGTTTTAAAAAATCAAATGGATAGTGGAATGAGAATACCACTTAGATATGTGGGATCATAATGAAGAGGAGTAAATTAAAGTCTATTAAACAGGTTAATTATGGTTTCCATTGGAGATTGGGACTGAGGTTGCTGGTACAAGAAGCAGAGGGCTATTCTTTTTTAGTATAATTCCTTCTAAAACTTGATATGTTTTAACTAATTATATGTATTTGAAATGAAAAACATTTTTGAAAAATAATTAGGATTCTCACTCCATGCCAAACTTCTCTAATGATATATTGTTGACAGAACCATAAAGGGATTGTATATACCCCGTAATGATAAGCAGTATTTGGTACAAAATATAAAATGGCTTCTATATATCTTAGGCTGTAATGGTTTCTGAATCTGGTTCTAGGTTTAATGACGGAGATGGATCTTACTTTAAATCACTCCAGCTAAAAAAGGTTAGATTTTCCTTACACATAATAGTCTTGCATACTAAAAGTTTAACCGATGATACCTCCTGAACTCCAATGACTCTTCTGATGGTTCTTCCCACAGTAATTTTCCACAATGGCCTGGATGGGCAAACACAATCACACAGTGCTGAAAGAATTCATTCTCATGGGAATCACAGACCGCCCTGAGCTGCAGGCTCTGTTATTTGTGCTCTTCCTCATCATCTACATCATCTCAGTGGTGGGCAACTTGGGCATGGTCATCCTCACCAAGATGGACTCCAGGCTACAAACACCCATGTACTTTTTTCTCAGACATCTGGCTTTCACTGATTTTGGTAATTCAACAGCTGTGGGACCCAAAATGTTGGTAAATTTTGTAGTTAATCAAAATACAATCCCCTATAATTGGTGTGCTGCACAGCTAGCTTTCTTCATCTTGTTCATCGTTAGTGAACTTTTCATTCTGTCAGCAATGGCCTATGACCGTTATGTGGCCATCTGTAACCCTCTGCTCTACAAAGTAGTCATGTCACAAAGGGTATGTTGGGTGCTGGTAGCAGTCCCCTATCTCTACAGTGCCTTTCTCTCTCTGATAACCACCATAAAGATTTTTATTTCCTCCTTCTGTGGCTATAATGTCATTAGTCATTTCTACTGTAACAGTCTTCCCTTATTGACTTTGCTGTGCTCAAGCACACTTGAAATTGAGTTGATGATACTGTTCTTTTCAGCATTTAATTTGGTTTCTTCTATTCTGATAGTCCTTGTGTCCTACATCCTGATCCTTAAGGCCATCCTCAGGATGAACTCTGCAGAGGGCAGGCACAAGGCCTTCTCCACCTGCGGATCTCACCTGACAGTGGTAGTTGTATTATATGCAACTCTATTCTTTATGTACATGCAGCCCAAGTCCAGTCATTCCTTTGACACTGATAAAATGGCCTCTGTATTTTACACTTTGGTAATACCCATGCTGAATCCTATGATCTACAGCTTGAGGAACAAAGAGGTAAAAGGAGCCCTGAATAGGATATGGAAAAATCTGTGAAACTCTCTATATAAATTTAAAAAGAGAATGTGTATACAATAAATTAGGTTCTAGACAACTGTTTATTATATATAACAAGAGTTTAGAAAGAAGTAATGTGTAAAAGGAATGGGAAACTAGAAATGTTTTTCTTATTTTCCACTTATAGATGTTCAAGCAGTGATCATCCTTCTGGTACCAACTTTGATTTTGTCCTCAAGTTTCAGTACAAGAGACTGAAGTCTGCATCACTGTTCTCACGTTGCCAAGTGCTTATGTTACAATTGAAGAGAAGTCTTTCTTAGTGCATCTCCTATTAGATAATCTTTTTAAAAAGGCATTCTTGTGTCCTTTAATAAAATATTTTCTTTATGTCTCATCCACCATTTAAATACCAGTGCCCATGATACTGGTATACTGACATATAGAAGATGACAGGTACTCTTCTACGTGCTGGGCATATATACAGCAATGAAGAATACATCAAAATATCTGCATTATTGATACTTTGTATCTCCTTTGTGGTGGGTAGCATCTCAGATTTCTTTTAAATTATGATATGTGAACATGTAAATGCTTGAAGAAGTAGAAATAAAAGTGTAATTCTTTTGGGTGGTATAATTGTCTGCATTAAAAATTCAAAAGAATCTTCAAGCAAAAATATTATAAGTAATAAGTAAATTTTGCAAGGTTAGTGGATATATTGTCAGCATATAAAAGATCAATTATTTTGCTATATACTAACAAAAAAAGGTAAAAATGAAATTTTAAACTATCAGTTAGAAAAACATCTGTAAAGTACTTGGGAAAAATCTAATGATCAATTTGTGTGACACTGTTGCTAGAAACTACAAAAACATTATTGAGTTATTAAAGAAGACATAAATGTAGCAATATAGCATGTCCATTGTTTGGAGGAAATGAATGCTGTCATGAGGTGAGTTCTCCCTAAATTTTCCTACAGATTTAATGCAGTAACGATCAAAATTCCAATAACATCTTTTTAAATAATAAATTTGACATCAAAACTTATGTGGAAATGCAAAGGATACAGCATAACCAGGGCAATATCTTAGAAGAAGACTTCCAGTAACAGATATCAATTCCTTTAATTAAGCTAGATTATTTAAAAAATTATGTCATTAGTGCACATATGGACAGGCAAACAAATAAAACAAATAAAAATAAAGATCAAAAATAGACTCACGTGTAATTTAAATTGATTTAAAACAAAAGCTCCACTGCAATGTAGTCAGGAAAGGACGGCTTCTCAGAAAATTGACCGAGTTCAACCAGGCTTCCTGTGTAAAACATGAACCTTAGTCATTTACTTGCAACATACGTAAAAATTAATTAAGATGTATTATGGAGATAAATATGACAGCTAAAACCACAAAGTTTCTTGAAGAAAGGTAAACTAATATCTTCATGACTTGGGAAAAACAAATATTTCTTAAACAGGGTACCAAAAATAATAACACTAAAAGTTAGATAAACACCACTCTATCCAAAATAAAAACTTCTATTGATCAAAATACATCATAGGAAAATGAAAAAGAAATTCTGAGAGAACACATTTGAAACACATACACCCTATAAAGTACTGATATTAGTAATTTGTAAAAAAAAAACAAAAGAAAACAATGAAAATTGCTTAACTTCTAAAGTCAATCTGATTGAAACTGTCAACCTATGGGGGAGAAAAAGGGCAAGACATCTAAAGAAATACTATACAAAGAGGATATCAAAACAGCCAAAAATACATAAATGTATTAAAAAAACTCATTAATCATTACACAAATGCAAGTTAAGATTGTATTGTGATATCACTACACATCCACCAGGATAGCTAAAATTCAAAAGTTTGTTTGAACAACAATTTAAAATGTTGATGAGAAGGTGGAGAAACTAAAATTCTTTTACGTGCTTGAGAGATGGTACAGTCCTATAAAAACTCTGGGGAAAAAAGGGCGGTAAATACTAAATTTAGTATGTGTATTCTCTATCATGCAGCAATTCCACCCTTAAGTATTTATGTCCATGGGGGGTTAAGTCACAGAAGGTTTTTGAAGATGTAGTCACCATAGATGTTAAACCCTTATCAGGGCTAGAATGGGAGAATATATAATGGCATTTTCAAAAAATGTCTTCTACACAGCAATGCAAGAAGAAGAAGAGGGAAGAGGAAAGGAGGAGGAGGGAGATGAACGGATATAATATTAAGTGAAAGACAGCAGACTCTCTCAAACTTACACCCGTAAATACAAATATAAATGACACTGAGCTGTACTCATAACATACGGGCCCTTTGTATCAGTTATACATTTCGTTTTAGGATGTGTGATACAGTTAACAAAGTACTGCAGGCAAGAAAGAATGCAATGCTGATTTCATATTTGAAAACCAATTACATAAATTAACATTGTTATAAGTTAAAAGAAAAAACAAAATAAGTTTATGGTAAAACTCAACACTAATTTGTAATAACCTGTCTAGCAGAGCAGAATAGAAGAAAACAA
Organism: Dicerorhinus sumatrensis harrissoni; assembly: GCA_014189135.1. Lineage (NCBI taxonomy): Eukaryota > Metazoa > Chordata > Mammalia > Perissodactyla > Rhinocerotidae > Dicerorhinus > Dicerorhinus sumatrensis. The sequence continues at coordinate 16,368,438 of JABWHU010000190.1, read as the reverse complement.
TGTTAAGTGATATCTATAAAAATCCTATATATGGGGGAGGATGAATAGGTTGAGCACAGAGGATTTTTAGAATAGTGAAAATACTCTGATATTATAATGATGAATACTTATCATTACATTTCTAAAACCTGTAACGTAATACTGAAAGATTGAAAACTTTCTGTCTGAAGCTGGCCCCAAGACGAAGAGACCCGGTCTCACCATTTATATGCATTATTTATTGGGCATTGAAGCTGGTTCACTACAATAAGGTAAGAAATAAAAGATATAAAGACAGAAAATCACAGACTCCCATTTTTTAAAATTTTTGTTAAAAGTTATGATTAACTACATAGAGAAAAATCTATAAATAATTTGGTAGAAAGGAAAAATGAATTTAGCAAATTTGCTGGATACATAATACATTTAGAAAAATCAATTTTATTTCTACACTCTATCCACAACAATTAAGGGATAAAATTGAAGGAAATGTAACATATATGAAACCATTAGAAAAAGAAACATAACTTAGGAAAATTCTAATAAAAAGTCTGAAACCTCAGTAATGATACAAAATAAAAATTTAACAGGGCCTTTAAAGAAGATAAAATCAATTAAAATTTATACCAAATATGTCCCTGGAATGGACATCTTAATATTGCAGTAACGTTCAACATCTTTCGATTGATGTGTGGTTTCAACATAATCCCAACATCAATCCTTCCTTCTCCCCTTCCTCTCTCCTGTTTTCTTCCTCCCTCCTTCCTTCTGTCTTTCTTCCTTTTAGAACTTTTGAAGCTGATTGTACAATTTATTCAGAAAGGCAAAACCAAATATCGCAAAGATAATCTTGAAGAAAGAGAATAAAGTTGTAAGAGTTACACTACCAGATGTCGTGGTCGCTTTCCAGCTGTATAATTAAGAAAAGATTTTCCTGAGGACAGACAGACTGATCAATGTAATAGAACAGTGACTCCAGAAACAGATCCACACATACACTGTTACCTAATTTATAATAGAGCCCTCGCTATTTCCCAAAAGTAAAAGAATGACCTTTTCAATAAATGCTATGAGGTAACTTATATATTTATTTTGAGGGATAAAAAAGAATCTGGATGTCTATATACGCCCTATACAGAATCAGTTCTACCTGGATTAAAGATCTAAATGTGGAATACAAACTGTAAACCTCTTAGAGGAAAACGTAGTGGGGCATCTTCGTGATACTGGAATATGTACAAAGTTTTAAATAGAATCCGCAAAGCAATAACTATATAAGATTTAAAAAGATTAAATGAACTATATTAAGAAATTCTGTTTATCAAAATTAATAGTGTGAAAGGGAAACTCTCATAGTAAGAGAGGGTATTTTTATCAGACCTATCTAATAGGACTTATATAGCTGAGAGAAGGCTCATGCAAAATATAAAAATAACCCTTACAAATCAATAAATAGTCGACACAAAATACAATACAAAAATCACAAAAGACATGAATGAGTGCTTTTCAAAAGAAAATATCTAAATGACCATTAAACACATGAAAATTTTCTCAGTTACATTCAGCATCAGGATAATGCAAACAAACACCACAAGGATACACATCATCCAGAATGGCTAGAAAGAAAATAATGGAAAATATTAAATCCTGACAAGGATATTGAGCGATCATAATTATTTGCACTGCTAGTAGGAATGCACGTTGATATAACCACTCTGGACATTCATTTAACAGTATTGACTAATGCGGAATATGGGTATCCTATGACTCAGCAATTTCAGTGCAATGAGTATACGAAAATAGAAATACATTTGAGATTAAGCCAATCTAGATTGAATATTGGTGTGGACACAAGTGGTGTGAGAGTAGCTGTTTTTGATTACCATTACTAGGAAATTTTTGTATATATTAGTTTTGTAGAAACTATCAATTATTGTCTTTAATAAATATATGACAAAAGCCAATTTTTATCATTTTATAAAGACCCAAAAGGCAAACAAAAAGTTTTATGTTCATCAAATCCTGGAATGGATTAGAATGTTTATAATATCACCGATTATATAATCTCCAAACTGGAACCAATTCTAATATTCAACAATAAAATAAAGGATAAATAATTTGTGGTATATTTATAAAGTGGGATTGTACACAGAAATGAGAATGAGCAATCTAAAACTATCTATAACCATATATTAAGTGAAAGAACCTAGACACAAAAAAATAACATGTATAGGATTTTTTCTATATAGGGTAACAAAAATAGGTGAAAATAATCTATGCTTTTAAAAGTCAGAATAGTGGTTATTCATTTTTTTTTGTGTGTGTGTGTGTGTGTGTAAGGGGACAGTTTATGGTAGAAAGGAGAATGAAGGATTCTTCTAGGGTCCTGATAATGTTTTATTTTATTTTTGTTGTAATTGCTGTTTAATTAAGATTCTGATTACACATATGTGGTGTGTTTGTAAAAATTTATTTATGCTGTATGCATTTGTTAATATGTACATTACGCTTCAATAATAATTTAAAACACCACAAAGGAGAAAACAGTTACACACATATGTTATTTTCCCTTGTGAATTTTTAAAACAATGCAATAAACATTGTTCAAACATTTCTCCATTATGTCCTCAGCCATAAAGTCATAAAAGGCCACTGTATTAAAAAAAAGATGATTAAGAGTTGAAAGAAAAACTAAAACACCTGTCCTACAGGTACAATGTTTTAATTCCATATTTCTGGGTTGCAGTAAGAAAGAATTAATGACGAGAAACTGTGGAAAGGTATCTAACATAACTTCATTTGTATGGAAATACAAAGATGTGCTGTATAATTATCACATATCCCATTGGCTTTGTTTGAAGTTTTCAAATACATTAGGCATAATTAACAAATTGTATCCTTTCTCCTCAGGGAGGGTCTCAGAGGAAATAAACCCGTAAATTCCTATTGGGTTATGTTAGAAACAGAGGCGGAGCACAGAGCGATACCTCGTTAGAGGTGAGTACACTGCACCTGTTTCTGTGACTAACTCAGAGTTCCAGTGACTCTTCGAGGCCCCATCTCCCATTTAAACTGTAGTCTCTAATACCCCAAGTCAGTGATTTAGCCAAATCTTTCACAATTGTTTTGATAACTGAAGTATCTGAGCTAGTATGATGTTGTCAACATCCTTATGATTTTTTATGAAAGCTAGACTTTTACTTTGATGCAGTTACTTGGTATTCTTTGAATAGCAAAAAAAAATGCAACCTCTGAAAAGAGAATTGTGTTGTTAATAAACCCCACCTTGGGGCCGGCCTGGTGGCGCAAGTGGTTAAGTGCATGTGCTCCGCTGTGGCAGCCTGGGTGCACTGGTTCGGATCCTGTTCGCACACCAACGTACAGCTTGGCAAGCCATGCTGTGGCGGCGACCCATATAAAGTGGAGGAAAATGGACCTTGATGTTAGCCCAGGGCCAGTCTTCCTCAGCAAAAAGAGGAGGATTGGCAGATGTTAGTTCAGGGCCGATCTTCCTGACAAAAACATAAATAAATAAATAAACCCCACCTCCAAGACCTTAAAATTTTCATGATTATTTTCTTTCACTTGGACCCTTAATCAAGAAGTCAAACATGATACTGTGATTTGTAGTTAATCAGATTTGTTTCAGAATTGTTAACCTCAAGTAATAACAGATTTCCATAGTGTTTTCCAGTTATCTCTAAATTAAATGGATTATATATTTTTAAAATTCCTGAACTTTCTCTTTTCCAAATGTGCTATATGTTTCCCAAATTTATGAGTATCATTGAAAGGATCAATGTCTTTTACATTTCACCACTTTTAGTTGGAGGTCAGGCTAAAGCAAAGTATTAAAGTATCTATTTTACTTCATAGAGCCTCCATCAGACCAAAATGTGTGATTAGTAAGACGACTGCCTTCCCCTCTTTCCTCACGAGTCTTGGAAGAGTCTTTGAAATGTCATCAAATTGTCCCTTGAATGACCAAACGTACATTAATAGATATTGAAAGTAAGACTAAAATCTTCACCAACAGATTTAAAAAAAGAAAAATCTTTGTGAAATTATAAAACAAGAATGTGTTTTATCTAAAATTACAGTGTCTTTTCCACTCCTTATTTATTTAATAGCTCTTTCTGAAAGTCTCTTTATTCCCACTTCAAAATTACTTTGGCATTTAAATATATATATATTTAAATGGATATTTTATTGATGTCTCCTTGTAGAATACATATATCATCACTTATTTTAGTGTTGAAAGCTGGATTTCGCAGTGGTGGGGTGGGGCTGGGGAATGATTTTACTTTTCTAACCCCTACAATTAGGGTGGATTTATAGTGAAGGTCCAATGCTAAGCTCAGCCTATTGTACTTTTTATATGTTTTGAGAGTCATCAGAGAAAAAAATATCAGGTTTAAAAGATCAGAACCAGGTCATCTTCAATAATCATATGAAATAATGTAAATACAAGTAGAGCCATGTAAAAAAAGAATTCAATGCTTTACATAGAACTCTAAAGATGGTGAGAAAAATATCTCATATCTTTTCTCACATATAGATAGACTCGTATTTACTAGCATGGATTTAGAAAAGATCACAGTTTTTCAACCTCTCATTTATTCAGTCAGATGAGATTTATAATGCTTTTTATATCCACTAAAATTATGTCCCTAGATATATTGTCTCTTGTTAATTAATTCAGTGTTCCTGAATAAGCCACAACTACCCTGATTTCTGTCTATGGATTTTCCTATTCTGGGTATTTCATGTAACGGAATTGTACAATATGTGGCTTTTTATACCTGGCTTATTTCACTTAGCATAATGTTTTAAAGTTGCTTCATGTTGTAGCATCTATCAATACTTCTTTCTTTCTATGGCTTATTAATATTCCATTGTATGGATATACCACATTTGTTATACTTCATCAGTCGATGGGCTTTGGGTTTGTTTTTACCTTTTGATTATCATGAATAATGCTGCTATGAACATTTACCTACAAGTTTTTGTATGAACACCTCTGGGTTTTAATACTTTTGGATATACATCCAGG
>JABWHU010000190.1:16310267-16347870 GCA_014189135.1 Dicerorhinus sumatrensis harrissoni | reverse complement strand
ATTTTGCAGATGAGATTCAGAATAGACAGGAAGGAACCTGTTCGAAGTCACACAGTTGGAAAGTGAAAGCACTGGAATTAGGACATGGTTGCAACTGGCTTCATAGCTAAAGCTCTTTCCATTTTGGCAAGTCATTCAGCTACGACTAATTTTATTGGATCTCTATTTATTGTCTAGTTGCATCCTAATGACCCGCCACCTTTCCCTTCAGCTTGAGCAGAGCCTTTGTATATTTCATAAAGTAATCTCTCTTCAATTTCTGACCTATACTCTATGGGCTGGTTCTAAACTGGAGGAATGGAATACTGAGGATCTCTCAGCCCTGACCTTTCATCAAATATTCTACTGAATGCTCACTGTGCGCCAGACACTGTATTAGAATCTTTATGAGATATAAAGTTTGATAGGTTATTTCTGCTCTCAGAGAGCTCACAATCTACAATGGGAACAAAATAACTTCTTATAACCATGACACAAGGCACATCTTAAAACTGTGATGAAAGTGGTAAAAGCAATCCAGCATAGGGAGTCAAAGTTGGATGAATTTTTGCTTGCTTGACATGATCAAGGAATCCTTCATATGGAGATGACAAGGAATTAGACAATGAAAGACAGATTGGCTTTCCAATGGCACTGATCAGCAGAGAACATGTGGGCAGAGGTAACAAGAGGAGTAAAGATCTACATTTGTAAAAATATAGAGCATCATCTGGGAATGAGGAACATTCAAAATTTCTGTATCACAGAATGAAAGAAAGCGGAAATGTGGAGATGACAGAGCCCTTGGTTCAAATCAATCCATATGAGAAACCCAAGATATGAAAGAGAATGTGAAATATGTAGTGGTGAGGCTGAAGTGAGGACTTGAATCTTGCTTGCTCAGCATTTGTGTATACTTTCCTCCCCCTAATCTCCAGGGTTTCATGAGACATTGTCAGAAATCCAAGTGACGTTGTGGATTATTAGATGATCTCAGATGTTCCTTTAAGCTCAAAATAGTGATACATGAGTTTCCAGGCAAAGACAGATGGAGTTTCTAAACTTCTTTACGTTCTTGAGTTTTTTAGAAAGAGGGAGCAGCTAGTGAAGATATATATGATAAACGGCTTTCTTTCAAGGCCTCAAAATCTAATATTTATACTTGCTTTAAGTTTTTGTACTAGTGGTTCATTCTGTCAAAGATATCATTTCTCAATACTTTTGCATGATTTATGTATTTCTCATCATTTAAATGCCTAAATGAATATGTTCCCAGTGCGTCCTTCTTTTAGAGGAAGCTTAGCCTGGAAGGTACTGACTTGACTCGGTCCTTTCCAAGGCAGTCTGAAGGACTCCAGCAATGTGCTGCCATGATCACACATCTCTGAAAACTTTAGAAAATTGATATATTTTAATTGCAAGCAATTATAGCAGCTATATATTTCTTATCACACTCTTCCCTTGGTCATGCTTTTCCTCATGTTGAGTAGCTTTTGAAACTTCATGCCTCGTATTCTCACCCCTAAAATGAGACTAGTAACAGTAACTACTTCTGAGTGTGGTTGTGGGGGTAAAATATGTACATATGTGAAAAGTGCTTAGAACATTGTGTGGCCTATATGCAGGAAAACTCTATTTAGTTTATTCTTATCACTATACCTAGAAATTGACTAAAGAGTTAACATCTCACTGGATTCAAGATCAAGCTGGATCATGCTAGACCTAGGGACTTACTAATACAAGAACCTCAAATTTGGGCAGGTCCCATCGCGAAGACGTTAAGTACAATAGCTCCGCTGCTGGCGCCAGTGTTCGGACACCGGGCGCACTGATGCACCGCTTGTCAGGCCATGCTGTGGCGGCATCCCATATAAAGTGGAGGAAGATGGGCAGAGATGTTAGCACAGGACCACTATTCCTCATCAAAACGAGGAGGATTGGCTTGGATGTTAGCTCTGGGCTGATCTTCCTCACAAAGGAAAAAAAGAGAACGTCAAAGCAGAAAGGGTCGAAACTCCTGCTTCTATAGTTGATGTAACTAAGGCCAAGGGAAATGAAGTGGCTGGTCCTAATCTCATGGCTAGGTAAGGTCCAGGCTAGGACTAAGGCCTAGGTTTTCTGATAGAAAGTGAAGGGACTCTCAAGCACACCATCACATGCTTATGTTATACACCAGAGAAGGGCTGCCTGAAACAGTTGTTCAGTCCCTTCATTACTCTCTTTTTACACAGCCCAGTCATCTGGGCTCTAGCCCTTAGAACAGGCAAGAGAAGAAGTGGGAAACACAATAGAGGCCTGCTGGGAAGCCTGCAGAAACACGTGACACTTAGGGCAGAGGAACTAATTTTGAATATATCAGATACGCATGGGGTTAGATATGTTGAGGCTACTGCTGCACCTTAGGGGACAAAAATCCTTAGGGTAGATTTGTTGACAGCATAGGCAGATCTGTATTCTATCCCAGTCTTAGAAGTTAGAGCCGTACCTCATTAAAATACACACGGATTTCATCTGCATGGTAGAATGATAACCATGTATAAAAACATAACCAATTTTTGCTTGAAAAATGTATGGGTGAATTTTTATAATCCTGAACTGGAGAGTGCCTTTGTAACTAGGACAGAAGTGTCTATATGCCATGAAAAAAGCATTGATATAGTAGCTCACCTTAGGGAACAGAAGCATTAGAAAACGCTAAATTAAGTCTTCCACGTGGCAAAAGAACACTCCCCATAAGTAAAATCAAAAGGCAGATGACAAATTGAGAAAACAATTGCAACTCATGTCCCTGACAAACGATTAATTTCTGTAACACGAAGAGAACTACCAAAGCAAACCCTAATACAAAAAATGAAATTTCTCACCCATTCAATGTATGAAAGGCCAAAAGTTCATAAGACACTCCATGCAAGAGCTTTTAAATATTCAACGAAGTACCAGTTGGTGTAGAAATCTTTTACTCCAATGGAAGACAATGCAGCAACTTTTATCAAATACTCTGAACCCCCTACACAAATGCAATATGCACAAGGTTCTACATTGTTTGTACTAGCAAAGAGCTAGAAAGATCCTAGGTTTCCATCAATCGAAGATGGATTACATCATCTATTGTTCACCTTTACAGGGAGGGGACTGGCATGAGGCAAAATGAGAAGCTCTCTCTCTGTACTGTCAAGGAAAGGTCTCCAGGATATAGTTTTAAGTGTAACAGGAAAAAGCAATAAAGTGTGTGTAGTGTATTGTGTTTGATAAGGTAGAAGGATAAGAGTATAAAATTATACTTGCTTGCATTTGAATCAACAGTTGAATGATAGCTAAGAACCTAAAACACAACCACTTTTAGTTAGCACAAGAGAGTGGGAACGAGCGACAGAATGGTCTTGACAGGGAAAAAGGGGCAGCGAGACTTGCGAAGTATACCTTTCTATAAAGCTTTGATGAGATGTAAACCATTTGATTATTTCAAAATGAGAATCAAGTTGAAAGAATTCCAAGCAGTGGCACATATTTGTAAAGTAACTTTGGGCAAGTCGTTTAAACTTAGGAGCCTCAAATTTTCCCCTGTACAATGGGGGAAAACAGCATTGACTTAAGGCCTTCTTTCAGTTGTTTGCACAAATCAAGCTCATTCTTGATTGATGTCATTTACCCTTCTCTGCCTTCTTTGCGTAATGTGCAATCATTGGGGTTTTGGAGAACACCTGTATTTGACCGTCCCGCACTTAGCTCTAATATCAATTTCCTCCTCAGAAAATCCTTCTGTGGCCACTCTCTGTCATAGAGTCACTGCTCCACTACGTAGCCTCTGGTCTATTTTTCTCTATTATTTTCCTCATATCGTTATCATTAGCTATGCTGCACGCTCTCTCACTCTCCGATTTCTTTTTACCTTATGGTTTCCTCATTTTTGTTTCTTTTTTTTGCCGAGGGAGGTTTGCCTTGAGCTAACATCAGTGCCAATCTTCCTCTAATTTGTATGTGGATCGCCACCAGGCAATGGCTGACAAAGGGTGCAGGTCCGTGCCCAGGATCCAAACCCGACAAACTGGGCCACCGAAGCACAATGTGTTGTACTCAACCACTAGGCCATGAGGCTGGCTCCCTTAATATTTTGGGTCTTCTTCATTATGAACATCATGAGAAGAGGGCATTGTCTGTTCCTATCATAGTTGAATCCCAATAACCAAGAACCATGCCCCAAGTCTGACATATTTTTCGAATGAATAACTAATAGTACCCAATGCAAGATGCAGAGAAGAGGCTTAGTTGATTTTTGCTCTTTCTATCATGGGCTACATATCAGGGATCAAGCTATGCTGGGCATGATTTCCCCACTTCAGACATCCAAATCCTACCGCATGGGAATATCTTTCTCTGCTTAACCATAACAGCAAGACAACTCATATGGATCGCATTTCGAGAAAGAATTGAATAAAATCCCATGTCTTTCTGAGAAAAAGGTCATTCTCTTGCTCCCCAGATTGAGCCTTCTTATTTAGTGAGACTTGGGCTCTTCTCCCATGCTTATTACAATCTCACTCTGATTTTGTTCCATATCAGATGGAAACCAAAGATCTCAACATTCTTGAACGTTCTGGAATTGTTACAATTTTATTTGGTAGGAGAGTCTCAGACTGTAGTGAAAGAGGGTGTTTTGATAAGAGCTTTACTTGAAAGGTGATGAAAAGACAAGAGTGCTTAGGACAGACTGGAATGGAGAAAGACTGGAGGCAGAGAGAACAATGAGATGATTCTTGCCATGGCCTAGGGTAAGAGGTAATGAGGACTGGAAAGTGATGGTGGTGGTGGGAATGGAGGGCAGAGGTGGCTGACATCTCCTAGCCTTTTCACTGCAACCACGTGCATTATCCCTCAAGTCGCCTCTTGAGGTACAGAGAAGTACTATTCCTAGTGGAAGCTCCAGTTGCTTGAATTCTAGGTGTAACAGATTTACCTTTCCCTTCTCAGCTTCCACTGAGGCAAATGGAGAATTTATTCCCCTGAGCAAGTTCTACAGATCACTATCTTTGTCTTCTTAGATGGGTAGAGAATAGAAGATTCTGGAAATCATCTTCCAATGAAGCTGCATTTTAAAAGAATATCAACTGAGAGAACTGATCAGAGATGAGGGGTGAGTATGATATGGCATAGTGGAAAGAGCCATGGCATGGGAAACAGGAGGTGGGCGTTCCTGCAATTGGTCTCTCCTTATCCATATGTGGCTTTGTGCTAGCTACTTACTGCTTCTGAGCTTTTGGTGTCCTTTCAGATCGAGTGATGTGGTTGGGCTTCTGAGTGTTTTTAACTTTTCCCAGTGACAGTGCCCTTGGTTCAAATCATTCTGTATGAGGAACCCAACAAATGAAAGAGATAGCTGAAGTATGTAAGGGTGGGGCTGGAGTCTGGAGCTTCAATCTGGCTTGCTCAGCCTGTGTATATATTCCCCAGCCCCCAATCTCTCGGGCTTCATGAGACATTGTTAGAAATCCAATGGGCACTGTGGATTATTAGATGATCTCAGATGTTCCTTTAAGCTCGTCATAGTGATACATGAGTTTCCAGGCAAGTGACATATTGACTTCCTTAACGTTTTTATGTTCCTGTGGTTTTTAGAAAGGTGGAGCAGTTAGAGAAGCTACATTTTATGAACGTCGGCTTTCTTTCACTGCCACAAACATCTCATATTTCTTCTTGCCAGAAGTCTTTGCACCAGTGGTTCACTCTGTCAAAGGTATCATTTCTCCATTCTTTTGCATGATTTCCTTAAGTCTCATCATTTAAAAGTCCAAATGAATACATTCACAGGGAGTCCTTCTTGTAGAGGCAGGTTTGCCTGGAAGCTCCTGAGTTGCCTCAGTCCATTCCAAGGCTTGCTGAAGGATTCCAGCAATGTGCTGCCATGATGACATGTCTCTGAAAACTTTAGAAAATTAATATGTTTCAATTGCAAGTAATTATGGCCCCTATAAACTTCTTTTCTCACTCTCCCCCCTGGCATAGTTTTCCTCATGTTGAGTAGCTTTTGAAACTTCATGCCTCAGTTTTCTCATCCCCAGAATGAGACTTGTAACTGTAGCTACTTCTCAGTGCTGTTGTGAGGGTACAATATGTACATATGGGAAAAGTGCTTACAACAGTGAGTGCCTCGTATATGCAGGAAAAGTCTATTTACTATATTCTCATCACTATAGCTAGAAATGGACTAAAGTGTTAAGATCTCACTGGCTTCAAATTCTGACTGGCTCTTTGTAGACCCTAGGGAACTTTACCAATACTAGGATCATCAAAGCAGAAAGGGTCCAAAGTCCAGCTTCTATAGTTGATGTACCTAAGGCCAAGGGAAATGAAGTGACTTGTCCTAATCTCCTGGCATGGTAGGGTCCAACTTCGGACTAAGACCTAGGTTTTCTGATATAAGGTTCAGGGACTCTCAAGTACACCATCACATGCTTATGTTAAACACCATAGAAGGCCTGACTGGAACAGTTGTTCAGTCCCTTCTTCATTCTTCTTTGACACAGCCCAGTCATGTGGGCTCTAGCCCTTAGAACAGGCTAGAGAAGAACCGGGCGACTGAAGGGGCCTGCCAGGAACCCTGCAGAAACCCATGACACTTAGGCTGACCGAACTAATTTTGAGTGGATCAGATACATATTTTAGCATGGGGGTAGATTTGGTGAGGCTACTGCTGCACGTCAGGGTACAGCCAGAGAGCATAGGCAGATCTGAATTCATATCCCAGTCACAGAAGTTAGAGCCGTACCTCATTACCATACACAAGGACTGACTCTGCCTGGTGGAATGGTAAGGGTGTATAAAAACATAACCAAGTATCACTTGAAAAATGTATGGGTGAGTTTTGATAATCTTGAACTGGAGAGAGCCTTTGTAACTAGGACAGAAGTGTCTCTATGCCACGAAACAAGCACTGATACTGTTGATCAGCTTAAAGTAGAGAAGCTTAAGAAAATGCTTAATTAAGACTTCCACATGGCAAAAGAACTCTCCTCATAAGTAAAATCAAAAGGCAGATGACAAATTGAGAAAACAGTTGCAACTTGTGTCCCTGACAAAAGATTAATTTCTGTAACATGAAGAGAACTACCAAAGCAGCCCCTAATACAAAAACGAAATTTCTCACCCATGCAATGTGTGAAAAGCCAAAAGTTCATAAGACACTCCGTGCAAGAGCTTTTAAATATTCAACGAAGTACCCATTGCTGTATAAATCTCTTACTCCAATGCTGTATAAATCTTTTATCAATTACTCTGAACCCCCTACACAAATACAAAATGCACAAGGTTATTCATTGTTTGGACTAGCAACGAGCTACAAAGATCCTAGGTTTCCATCAATAGAAGATGGATTACATCAACTATTGTTCACCTCTACAGGGGACTGGCATGTGGCATAACGAGAAGCTCTCTCTGTGTGCTGTCATGGAAAGGTCTCCAGGATATAGTTTTAAGTGTAACAGGAAAATGCAATAAAGTTTGTGTAGTTTATTGTGTTTGGATATGGTAGGAGGATAAGAATATAAAATTATACTTGCTTGCATTTGAATAAACAGTTTAATGATATCTAAGAACCTAAAACAAAACCAATTTTAGTTAGCACAAGAGAGTGGGGATGAAGGACAGAATGGTCTTGATAGGGAAAAAAGGGAAGCAAGACTTTCGAAGTATGCCTTTGTATAAAGCTTTGATGAGATGTAAACCATTTGCTTATTCCGGAATAAAAATCAAGTTCAAAGAATTCCCAGCAGTGGCACCTATTTGTAAAGTAACTTTGGGCAAGTGGTTTACACTTATGAGCCTCTAATTTCTCCCCTGTACAATGGGGGAAAACAGCATTGACTTAAGGCCTTCTTTCAGTTGTTTGCACAAATCCACTTCACTCTTGACTCAAGTCACTTCCACTTCTCGCCTTCTCTGCAAAATGTGCCATCATTGGGCTTTTGGAGAAGACCTGTATTTGACCTTCCCGCCCTTAGCTCTAATGTCAATTTCCTCCTCAGAAAATCCTTCTGTGGCCACTCTGTGTAAAAGAGTCACTGCTCCACTACTTAGCCTCTGGCCAAATTTTCTCTTTTATTTTCCTCCTACCGTTATCATTAGCTATGCTGCGCGTGCTCTCTCTCTCTAATTTCTTTTTAACTTACGGTTTTCTCATTTTTGTTTCTTTTTTTTGCCAAAGGAGATTTGCCTTGACCTAACATCTGTGCCAATCTTCCTCTACTTTGTACGTGAATCACCACCAGGCCATGGCTGACAATGGGTGCAGGTCTGTGCCCTGGATCCAAACCCGAGAAACTGGGCCACCGAGGCACAGTGCACTGTACTCAACCACTAGGCCATGAGGCCGGTCCCCTTAATAGTTTGGGTCTCCTTCATTATGAATATCGTGAGAAGAGGGCATTGTTTGTTCCTATCATAGTTGAATCCCAATAACCCACAACCATGCCTCAACTCTGACATATTTTTTGAATGAATGACTGTTAGTACCCAATGCAAGATGCATAGAAGAGGCTTAGTTGATTTTTGCTCATTCTATCATGGGCTACATATCATGGATCAGGCTATGCTGGGCATGATTTCCCCACTTCAGACATCCAAATCCTTATGCATGTGAATATCTTTCTCTGCTTAACCATAACAGCAAGACAACTCATATGGATCGCATTTTGAACAAGAATTAAACAAAATCCAATGTCTTCCTGAGAAAAAGGTCATTCTCCTGCTCCCCAGATTGAGCGTTCTTATTTAGTGAGACTTGGGCTCTTCTCCCAAGCTTATTACAATCTCACTCTGATTTTGTTCCATATCAGAAGGAAACCAAAGATCTCAACATTCTTGAACGTTCTGGAATTGTTACAATTTAATATGGTAGGAGATTCTCAGACTGTAGTGAAGGAGGGTGTTTTGATAAGAGCTTTACTTGAAAGATGATGAAATAGACAAGAGTGCTTAGGGCAGACTGGAATGGGGAAAGACTGGAGGCAGAGAGAACAATGAGATGATTCTTGCCATGGCCTAGGTTCAGAGGTAATGAGGACTGGAAGAGTGATGGTGGTGGTGGGAATGGAGGGCAGAGGTGGCTGACATCTGCTAGCCTTTTGACTGCAACCACGTGCATCATCCCTCAACTCTCTTGTTGAGGTACAGAGAAGTACTGTTCCTAGTGGAAGCTCCAGTTGCTAGAATTCTAGCTGTAACAGATTTACCTTTCCCTTCTCAGCTTCCACTGAGGCAAATGGAGAATTTATTCCCCTGAGGAAGTTCTAAAGGTCACTCTTTTTGTCTCCTTACATGGGTAGGGAACAGAAGTTTCTGGAAATAATCTTCCAATGACGCTGCATTTTAAAAGTATATCAACTGAGAGAAATGATTGGAGATGAGGGTTGGGTATGATATTGCGTACTGGGAAGAGCCATGGCAGGGGAATCAGGATGTGGGAGTTCCTGCAATGGGTCTCTCCTTATCCATATGTGGCTTTGTGCTAGCCACTTACTGCTTCTGAGCTTTTGGTGTCCTTTCAGATCAAGTGACATGGTTGTGCTTCAGTGTGTTTTTAGCTTTTCCCATTGATAGCGCCCTTGATTCAAATCAATCTGTATGAGGAACCCAGATCTGAAAGAGATAGCTGAAGTATGTAGTGGTGGGGCTGGAGTGATGAGCTTTCTGGCTAGAGCACAACTGGGCCACCAAAAAGAGGCCTACCAGAAACCCTGCAGAAACACGTGACACTTAGTGCCACCGAACTAAATTTGAATGGATCAGATTCGTATTTTAGCATGGCGGTAGACTTATTGAGGCTACTGCTGCACTTCAGGATACAGCCTGAAAGCATAGGTAGATCTGAAGTCATATCCCAGTTGTAGAAATTAGAGCCATACCATATTACCATACCAAAGGACTGACTCTGCATGGTGAAATGATAAGGATGTATATAATCATAAGCAAAATATCACTTGAAATATCTATGGGTGAATTTTTATAATCTTTAACTGGAGAAAGACTTTGTAACTAGGACAGAAGTGTCTATATGCCACAAAACAAGGATTGATACATTTGATTACCTTAATATACAGAAGCATAAGGAAACGCTAAATTAAGTCTTCCATGTGGCAAAAGTGCTCTCCTCATAAGTAAATTCAAAGGGCAGATGACAAATGGAGAAAACAATTGCAATTTGTGTCCCTGACAAAAGATAAATTTTTGTAACGTGAAGAGAACTACCACAGCAAACATTAATTCAAAAATTAATTTTCTCACCTATGAAATGTGTAAAAAGCCAAAAGTTCATAAACCATGCTCGAATGATCTTCTACATATTCACGGAAGTACCGATCACTGTAGAAATCTATTACTCCAATGGAAGACAATATAGCAACCTTTATCAAGTACTTTGAACCTCCTCCACACAATGGAATATGCACAATGTTATTCTTTGTTTGGACCAGCAATTCAATCTGAGACAGAAGAGGTTAAAAAATCTTCCTTGCACTAGAAGTGAGCCAAAACTTTGGGATAAGCTGCAGCTGTGCATATTCAGCATAATCAACTGTTGTTTCAAACTAACCAGAGCTTTCTGTCCCTCCTTAGTATATGAGCGAGCTGTCTGTTTCAGGAAATCAAGGTCCAGTCATCAAGGTTCAGCCTCACAAGCCCAAACACAGGCTGAAGATGAAAACAAACAAGTCCAGACAGTCAATGAAAAGAAATTCAGTTTTCATCGTAAAATGCAAGGTGGTGGGAAGGTGCCAGCCAGGACATCCAAATGCTCCACCCCCCATACCTAAAATCCCAACACATGCTCTCCCTGACAACATTTAAAACCCCTCGCCTCTCATCTTATGGGGAGGCTGGACAAATTTGACAGCTCTCGTCTCCTGGCTGACGTCAACTGAAATAAAAACTCTTTCCTTGCCATAAGCCTGGTGTTCTAGGTTTATTTGGCCCCGCTAGTGTGGTCGGTAAAGGACCTGGGTATGTATCTGGTAACAATTTGGCGAGCCAGCCGGGAGGTTCTTTGCCCATGGCTCCTCAGCCCTGGGCCAACTGGGATTTCTTGGATGCAGTCCAGTAGCTGCCTAGGTGATTTGCCCTAGGGACTGCTCCCAGTACTTTCCGTCAGACCCGGCCCCGCTGACCCTAGGCACATTTTCTTATGGCAGGGAAACAGGCTCTAGAACTATTTCTTTGTTTGTTTTTGCTTCTGGGGAGTTGGACTCAATGTGGAGTAGGGTAAGTCACCTCGGATGTACACCGAGAACTCCCTTCCCCTCCATCTGGGGTCCTATCTCTTCCAGAGGCAGGGCCATCTGTTTCATAAGGCAACCTACCAGAGTGGGAATAGTCATAGGACTTTTGCCTGGATTCTGTTGGGTGCACCTGTCTATTCTGTTTGGGACCCCATCTTGGCTGTCTGTTCTGTGTGTTTGTAATTCTGAAAAGGGGGGAACTCCATCTGTCCCCAAGAAAAGCCCTCTGGGCCACCTCTTGGCTAAATGGGCTGACTTCAGCTATGAGCCCATGTCCAAGAAGAAAATAGTTTTTTTTTGTAGCACCACATGGCCACAATATTCCATAGACTCCAGAGAGAAAATCGCCAAAATGGGGCAATTTCAGTTTACCCAACTGGTGTATTTGCTTATGCAATTGGAAAAGCCAGCTAAAAAGTTAAACAAGCAATGGAAAGCCTATTTTAATCTTTTGAGGCTTCCAAAGGAAATCAGGAATACTTTACTGCCTCTTTAAAAGAAAATAATTAAACACGCCAGCAGCTGAAGCTAAATCTGCTGCCCCTGTCTCCTCTCTTGCTGAGCTTCCCCACTTCAACTCCCTTGGAATTCCTGATCTAAAATTAAGCAAGTGAAAATAAGTAAACTTTTGAGATAATTTGGAATTGTAATGGCCATTCTGGAGAAATTCTGTTTCAGATGAGTCCACCTTAAGGGTCACCCTTAAAAGAGAGGATTCAAAACCTCTCATGATGGGATGCAATCTTTAATTAACATACAGAATCTTCTAAAAGACAAAGTTATTGCAAAAACAACTGTAAAAAGTTCTTATAGAAAAAAGAAAAGAATCTTTAGTAAATATTTTTAGCCATCTGAGCTGATCCACCTGTGAGAAAAATAGTTTGGATCTAACTGTTCTTCTGAGTTTTGTACCTGAGACCTGGCTAAAATTTTGAGGATCTCTGTTTGTATATCTGTCTCTGTGTGTATTTGTCTGCCTCTAGATGGTAGAGTTTCTAAAGGAACTCTATTTAATTGACTTGGAGTAAACATTTTTACAAGTTATTTCTAAATGTAATAGAGCTAGCCCAGATGTCTTTCAAGTTAACATGATATAAAATGATCTTTGGTGAATGAAAAGCTTGTTTAAGTTTATTGGTTTAATTGAAATAAATATGTTTTCAGAGTTATCAACATTGGATATGATGCAAACATGTTAACTCTGTTGCAAAATTAGTCAGCAAAAGTAGTAAGAGAATAATAACTGTTTCTGTCCGATGTCTCATGAGGTTTTTTAGGCAATCTAAATATGATCATTGGGAACAAATAAACAAAATAGATGTGAAAAGGATGAAAGTTTTTTGAGGAACCTTTTAAACAATAATTATGTTTTGTGGTATACACGCTTGAAAAAGAGCTTCCAAAATCTTTTTGATAACTTGAAACTTTAGAGTTTGCTAAATTAAGTTGATAAAAATTTGTTGAGTATCTGCATCATTTCCACATAAAAAAAAACTTATTGTGCTAAGACTAGATCACATGGTCATCTTGGCTTCTTTTTCTTTTCCATTTCAAACAGCTCTATTGAAGGAAAATTGGCATACACTAAACTGTACATACATAAAGTGTACAACTTGATAAGTTTTGACATATATATATATATATATATACACCCGTGAAACCATCACCGCAATCAAGATGGTGATCGTATCCATCACTCACAAGTTTCCTCACGCTTTCTTGTAATCATTGTCTTACTCCTTGCCTGAAGCCCCATCACAATTCCAGGTAATCTCTAATCAGATTTCTGTGATTTTTCTAGAATTTTATATAAATGGAACCAAAACTATGTATTTGTTTGGGGGGGAAGAGGAGGAGTCTGACTTTTTTCCACTCAACAGAATTATTGTGAGATTTATTGATGTTGCAGCATATATTTTAAGAAACATTTTGGCTTTTTAAGTGTCACAATTATGTATATTTTTTTAAAGTACAGCTAAGAAAAGTATGGAGTATAAGTCAGAGAGTATATGAGCGGTTAGGAGATTAGCTGGTAAACGTCCAGGCTGTCCACCCAAGAGCCCACTCTACTAAATACAGAGCTATGCTTCCAGACACACAACATTGCAGGACACATGGGATGCAGGTGGTCCTAAGCTGCAAGCCTGAGTGTTCATCTCAGGTCTGCACGTAACCAGTGTTGTGGCCTAAGATACCTCCAGTCCTTCTGTGAGTTTGTTTCCTCATTTCTTATAGCAGAAATATAATCCTTATTCTATCTGCTTCATAGTGATATATGGATCAGCACTTTGTACAAATTAGTTAAAAAGAATTGTACAAATGTAATCTGTTTTAAAACAACACATTGCAAAAAAATGAAATATTCAATACCTGTTAAAGTCCCTTTGAGTTTATTGTAAAACTATCCTAGTAAATTTTTAGACTTATGTGGACCCTATCCTTTGGGAGACAGTATTTCAGGTAGCCAAAGTGTTGGAAAAGAAAGAGTGGCTTCCTAAAGAGTACCTAAAGAATTGTGCCAGAGAGAAGTGACTTGGAATCCCAGTTCTTTGACACATCAGCTGTGGTACTTTCAGAAAGTAATTTATTTTCCTTGAACTATAATTTTCCCAAACGTAAAAAGGGCTGTAGTAAAGATATTCACATCTTTCATTGAATAGCTATTTATAGAGTTCTTAATGCATCTCTGATCTCATGCACGCAGACCCTGAGGACACAGATAAAGAAAACTACCTAGTTTTTGCTCTCGAGGACTTAGTTTCACAGGGAACAGAGATATAGATATCAAACCAATAATGATAAGCAATCATGGGAAAAAAATTATAGGCGTAAGTTGCCTGATTTGAAGTATGTGCTTCGAGACATGGAATAACTGTTATGTGCAAGACCAAAAGTTCCATTCCTTGATTTTACAGAGGTTTAATGGTTCTGAGGGTTGAAGGAGGATGCCATTGTCTTTGAAATAGGAGGAATCCACTCATTCATGCTAGTGTAGGTCCACCCAGGCATGATGGCTGGTTTCTCACAGAAAATGGTAAGTTGGCCATGAAATACACCTTGTCCCCGTCCCTCTACATGCTCTTGAGTCCTTAGTCCTCACTCACGTTTTTCTTTCTCTCCTGGCCGGGCTCTCCTGAGGCAAGCTCTCCGATGAGCAGTGGCTTAAGGTACAATTGCACAATGTTAAGGTTTGTGTGCATGGCTCTGCAGGCATCCTGTAAATCGGAGAGAATTATTAGAGGCTTACAGGAGAAATACTTATCCATAGATTAGTGCCCTTCCTTACCTCATCCTGTGCCCATCTTTGGAATCAACACAAACTATGCTATAGAGAATTCACTTCTATCTGCAGATCGTTGCTTCATGTTGATCAAAATTACCCTCGGAACCCTCACTGAAAACCACATGCTGGAGATCCACTGAATGCACTGCTTCACTAGGCAAGGCCAATGTAGCCAATCTATCACCAAGCATTAGAAGAGATAGCTGCTTAATTAGCTGAGACCCAGAAGAAAGAGTTGGCTTGAATTAATGGGCCACGATGAATCTTTAATATCCATCATCAGCCTTGGTGTGGAAGTTTCTCACAATATCTGAGAATGCAGCAACCAAAACTGGCTATGCAAATCATGTCTCCCCCCAAAGTCTCCCTCATGGTTCTTGGCCAAGGTGCAGGGGAATAAGACCTTTGAATTAAGTTCTTTCTGAAGAAGAATAGGTTAAAGTTGATGATAGTATCTTAAGACAAATGCATAAGAGAGCATGGAAGCACAGCCCTTTAGCTCTGGGTGGTGGTCCAAAGTAGCACACTCTTGGCTAAGTTTGTCACTGAAGTAGTCTCATGACCCTTCCTGAAAAGCACCATGGCTGTCTCTGTCAGGGATTGTGAGAGCCAGGCAATGAATAGAGTCGACCACTTGTATGTTCCATCTCAGGTCCCACGTTAGGGGAAAACTCCAAGTGGCTATAACAAGCAGTGGTGGTTCCTATATCCTGCTTATCTTTGGAAAGTAGAGATATCCTCTTCCCTCCTAGGTATTTAAACAGATTTTTGGGAAGGAGGATTCTCCAAGAGAAAGATGCTGGTCTATGTGCTGTTATGGTATTGGGGAAGAGAGTGATTAAAAATGAAATATAACCAAGGTGGTAACTTGAATTCAGAGAATCCATACACATTACTCTGGAGTGCTGGTGTGGCATAGTAATAAAGTGGATCCTGGAGCAGCCTTCCTACATCTAAATTCTGCTTTGTCACTTATTAGCTGTGTAATCCTAGACAGGTCTCTTGACCTGTCCGTGCTTGCTTTTTCTCTTCTCCAAAATGGGCTTGATGATAATAGCAACTCCATTCATAAATTTACTGTAAGTATTAAGTGAATTAATTAGAATCTTATGGCATGCAGCAAATTCCCAATGTATGGNAGGGTTGAAGGAGGATGCCATTGTCTTTGAAATAGGAGGAATCCACTCATTCATGCTACTGTAGGTCCACCCAGGCATGATGGCTGGTTTCTCACAGAAAATGGTAAGTTGGCCATGAAATACACCTTGTCCCCGTCCCTCTACATGCTCTTGAGTCCTTAGTCCTCACTCACGTTTTTCTTTCTCTCCTGGCCGGGCTCTCCTGAGGCAAGCTCTCCGATGAGCAGTGGCTTAAGGTACAATTGCACAATGTTAAGGTTTGTGTGCATGGCTCTGCAGGCATCCTGTAAATCGGAGAGAATTATTAGAGGCTTACAGGAGAAATACTTATCCATAGATTAGTGCCCTTCCTTACCTCATCCTGTGCCCATCTTTGGAATCAACACAAACTATGCTATAGAGAATTCACTTCTATCTGCAGATCGTTGCTTCATGTTGATCAAAATTACCCTTGGAACTCTCACTGAAAACCACATGCTGGAGATCCACTGAATGCACTGCTTCACTAGGCAAGGCCAATGTAGCCAATCTATCACCAAGCATTAGAAGAGATAGCTGCTTATTTCGCTGAGACCCAGAAGAAAGAGTTGGCTTGAATTAATGGGCCACGATGAATCTTTAATATCCATCATCAGCCTTGGTGTGGAAGTTTCTCACACTCTCTGAGAATGCAGCAACCAAGACTGGCTATGCAAATCATGTCTCCCCCCAAAGTCTCCCTCATGGTTCTTGGCCAAGGTGCAGGGGAATAAGACCTTTGAATTAAGTTCTTTCTGAAGAAGAATAGGTTAAAGTTGATGATAGTATCTTAAGACAAATGCATAAGAGAGCATGGAAGCACAGCCCTTTAGCTCTGGGTGGTGGTCCAAAGTAGCACACTCTTGGCTAAGTTTGTCACTGAAGGAGTCTCACGACTCTTCCTGAAAAGCACCATGGCTGTCTCTGTCAGGGATTGTGAGAGCCAGGCAATGAATAGAGTCGACCACTTGTATGTTCCATCTCAGGTCCCACGTTAGGGGAAAACTCCAAGTGGCTATAACAAGCAGTGGTGGTTCCTATATCCTGCTTATCTTTGGAAAGTAGAGATATCCTCTTCCCTCCTAGGTATTTAAACAGATTTTTGGGAAGGAGGATTCTCCAAGAGAAAGATGCTGGTCTATGTGCTGTTATGGTATTGGGGAAGAGAGTGATTAAAAATGAAATATAACCAAGGTGGTAACTTGAATTCAGAGAATCCATACACATTACTCTGGAGTGCTGGTGTGGCATAGTAATAAAGTGGATCCTGGAGCAGCCTTCCTACATCTAAATTCTGCTTTGTCACTTATTAGCTGTGTAATCCTAGACAGGTCTCTTGACCTGTCCGTGCTTGCTTTTTCTCTTCTCCAAAATGGGCTTGATGATAATAGCAACTCCATTCATAAATTTACTGTAAGTATTAAGTGAATTAATTAGAATCTTATGGCATGCAGCAAATTCCCAATGTATGGCAGCTACCTTTCCTATATTTATACTGCTAGTGATAAGAATTCACTACCTACATTCTCTTAAATACAGCAGTTCAGAGATTTTATTCCTATACCCCAATGCCTAATGTGGAGTGAGCTCTGAATTAGTGAATATAATGAATCGTCCATCTTCAAATCCTATGGCAAATTTAGACATACCCAAGAATTACATCAAAGCCTACTTATTAGAAGGTGCTTATATATGGAACAAGGTGAATTAGAGGGGTGCAATATCAGTCTTCAAACTCACTTCACCTAATGGTCTTTAGATTCAATGAGGTAAAAAGGGCTTTGTATCTTCTAGAAGCAGTCCAGGCTCTACTGTCCATTCTGCTTCTGCATACCTCTTCTGACTTCTTTGGGAAACACGGAACAGTACATAATTTCAAAGGTGTTTTTAAATTATCACATTGTACAATTCTAAAGCTTAGTTTCCCTAACTAGGAAGAGAGTCAGTCAGTGATTAAGGTGATTAAAGAATTATAGGGTGATCCATACTGAACAGTCATGTTCTCCTTGTTGTTTAGGAGAAGATTAGAGGGGAAAATCCATCAGATTAGGTCTGATGGATCAAGGTGAGAGTGTAAAGGAAAGATTAGCTATTGCAATTTCATCTTACTCTGAGCAATCATCCAGAGTCCTGGAACAGAGTGATGACCATAATATTCTTCTGGATTCATTGTTTCTTCTGATCCCCAGAAAGTTTCACAGATCAATACTACAACAATGGTTATTGAAGACCTCCAGTCTTTTCCAGAATAGCAGGCATTAACTTGCTATGTGGAACTCTTTCATTTTACTGAATGGGCAGTACAACAAAGAAATTTAGGTAGCCTTAGAATATTAGGTTTAAAAGAATTTCCTAGTAGAGTCTGGATACTGAGTATGTTGTTGAATCTCCTTGAAAGACCTGCAAGAATGGCTTCTCTTAACATTCTTGGGCAAGTGTCTTCCTTCTGCTGAAAGAAGGAGAAAGAATAGTGCTAACATTTACTGAGAACCTCCTATAACAGGGCACTCTATGGGCCACCATAATCGTGACCTTACTTCTGTGAGATTCTGTCACTTGTGCTGCACAGATAAAGACACCATGTTTCAGAGTTAGAAACAGCTGGCCAGAAAAGGCACAGGAAGTTGTTGAGCTGGGATATGAACTCAGGGCTATGTGATTCTAAAGCCATGAAGCTGTGAAGGTCCGCTCCAGCCTTCACATGGATAATTCTTTTTCTGAAAGCCCTCTCAAGAGAGGAGTGGTGGAAGATTGTTTTGGCATGATGTAAAAATCAGTATGTATCTGCCGGCCATATATTAATGGTGTCTCCTCATCTTAGGATTTAATCACATGAATCATTTTGCCTCTGGCTCTCACTTACCTCTCTGGTCTTACCTTTCATCTTACGCACCATCTCATCCACTGAATCTCTTCCATTCAATAAGCATTCCATGTCCCTCTATGGTTCTGAAGCTGTGCACATACTGTTTCATTTGCCTTGAGTGCCCTGTGTCATTTTCTCTACATAAAATCTGCTCCTCACCCTTTAAGATGCAGATGAAATATTGCTGCCCCTAAGTCACTCAGGAAAGTTTTTCATGATCTCCTCTGGGCTCCCTTGACACACTGTTCCTAGTAGTTTTAAAATTATGTTGTAATGAATCTGTATATTCACTCCCTTCTCTAGTCTTCTTTGAGAGTTTTGAAGACTGGGACCATGCACTATTGATTCAATTATACCTATTGTCTATCGCTGTGCCTGGAATACAGCATGTGATGAATGAATAATGGAAAAGGTGAGTGAATAGATGAACATAGGTTTTCTCCAACAAGGAGAAAGTTGTAATCATCAAAATGTTGAGCTCAGAGGAAAGAGTTCTTAAGTACAACCATCTCCTCCGTACCCTCAGCATCTCTATTTTCTGACGTTTTTGCTAGCTTTAGCATCTCTCATTTTCCTCTGATAGCCTTCTGATTCCCTTCTCAACCATGATCTCTACTCCTTAACCTATTCATAAATTTATATCATAGCTTCTCTCAAAACTGATTATTTCCACAAGAGTATTAACATGGGACAGATGTGATTATTACTTTGTTTTGAAACACATCTTGAAAATCCTGCTAAATTTTTTCTGTTACTTAACAAGGGCATGGAGAAATTTGCTTTACTGGAAAAGCAGTATGCTCCCTTGTGGAAGAGAAAAGTATGCAACGTCAGAAGGCCTGAGACAAAATCCTGCCTTTATAATATAATCTAATACGATCTGGCTATTCCACTTCCACATTTTATCAAAGAACACAAAAACACAAACTCAAAAAGATATGTATAATCCTGTGTCCATTGCAGCATTAGTCACAAGGGGTACCTCTTGGATTAGACACTCAAGCTGACAAATACAATCAGCTAACATTGGTGGAGTTTCTGTTCTTGGCTATGTGCTTCACATCTGTAATTTTGTTTTTTATTCACAATAGAAAGGTAAGTATTTTTTCTCCCATCTTACAGATGAGAAAATTGAAAGTCTGTGAGGTTAAGCATCTCTTTCTGCATCTTATCTTTTGAGACAGATTGAAGCGGGATTGTATCCCTGGTCTGTATGAATCCCAGGGGCTCGGTTAACTTTACCATAGGTAATTCTGTATGGACAGTGTTAAATATTCATGTCTAGTGTGTTTGAGGGACGTGGGATTTGTCAGTCATTTCAGGTGGTTGTGAGTGTCCTTAGTTTCCCCCTTCTTGGACTTAGTAATTCCAAACTGGTAATGGGAATTCCCCTTGGCAAAGATGGAATACATTTTTTTAGGAACGCTTATTGAAACGCTAAAGAGAGCAATATGGAGACATAGTGTTGATTATTTTACTGATTCAACAAGTATTTGGCAAAGTCCTTTTTATAAGCTGGATGTTGAGGATACCAATAAAAACAAGACAAAACACTAACCCTCAAGTGTCTTGGTTCAGTGTGAGAAAGAAGTATTTATAGGATGCTATGATATCAAAGAAAAGAGTGGTCTCAAAACTGTCTTTGGGAAATCAAAGAAGCCTTGGTGGAGGTGACACTAAGCTGAGTTTTGAAGAATGAAAAGGCCCCAGAAAGAGACTTTTTGGACATAGAGATTCCTAAATGAAAGAGTTGTCCTGCAAAGTTGTTACTGGGACAGGATCACTACCTTCTAGCCTAATCTATCTTTCAGGGATGGCCCGAGGTCAGAGGCTTCCTCTACAGAGAGATGAAGAGCAAGTGGAGAAATGTTGGCTATAACACAGCCTATTCTCTTGCCCTTTCTAACTTCTAACAGAACATTCTTGGTATTTCCATGATCATGAACTCATTTTCCTTTGTCTCTGAAAGTCCATTAAAAAATGTTTTATTGTGTACCCTCAAGTTACCTTCCTTTTTTTCCTTCCTTCTTGCCAACCTCTTGAAAGAACCGTCTTCATGTACTGCTACCCTTCCTAAGAGCCGCTTACTTCCACATAAGCTGGCTACTACCACATCAACCACAGAAACTTATCCCCTGGGTTACCACAACTGTTTAGCTGCTCAAACCAGGAGCTCCTGATAAGTATTCACCCTCTTGATCTTTATGTAGCATCTGGCCCAGTTAACTAACCTACTCTTTCCTCTCCTGGCTTCTGGACACTGAACTCTCTTGCTTCTGTGCCTTCTCCATTTATTCATCAGCTTTTCTTCCCATCAGGTGAGCATTTCCTAAGATTCTGCCTCCTTCGCATGTACCTTCTGTCCTTGTACAATAGCATTGACTCTCATTACTTCACCACGAGGGAGTCTCAAGGTCTTACCTCTAGTTCTGATCTTTTACTGTGGCTCTAAATCATATTTGGCAATCTAGTAAAGCCTATGGAATTCTGCCTGGATAGATATTCTTAAACCCACACACACAAAATATATAATATTACAAAAAATTTCCATTAAATTAGAATATGATTAAAGGTCTGAGGATCGAGCTGCTGTGTCCAACAGAACTTTCTGCCATGATGACAATGTTCCATAGCTGTGCTGTCCAAGACAGTCGGCACTATATCCATGTGGATGCTGAGGACTTGAAATGTGGATAGTGTTGATATGTGGTTACTGAGACTAAACTTTTAATTTCATTTAATTAATTCAAATTTAAATGTAAATAGCCACATGTTGCTAGTGGCTAGCACATTAGATAAGTTCAGATCTCAATATTTATTTTCTCATATATGCTGGATAACACAGTTAGCAAATTATCCTCAATCTGCCTGAAAATGTATTGAACCTTATTCTAAAACAGCTTGATATCCTGACATCTTTTTTAATATTAATGCATTATTCACCATCAGGAACCAAAATCTGTCTCAACTTTTGTTCCACCCTCTTACATACCATTTTCTTCTGAAATTAGTAACCGTTTATTGAATATTCACTATGTCTCAGGGATTGCATTAACTGCTTTCTGTACACTATCAAGTTGCACAAAAAGTATTACGTGGGCACTATTGTTTGTTACAATTTGCAGTAGATTGGAGAGGTCAAATAACTTACCTTATGGGATATCATACTCATGAATTGGCAGATCCACTTGTTTCCAGGTTTATTAAAAGTATTAATTTTTCACATGAGGTCAACCAGACTCACTGAGAAGTCAGGTTCTTTGCAGTTGGCTGGAATTCATTGATGTCTGGATGATACTATGAGTTATCACGTGGTGAGCAGAAGCTGCAAGTGGCAGTTAGCTATGTCCTTATGAAATAAAAACTGGGCAGAGAAAATTGCCTTTCAAAGAAAATGTCATTTACTAGTAGAATGTTTGATTGAGGAGTCTCTACTTGTTGAGATGTAAAGATAAATGGTTTTATTTTCTTTAATAACTGCTACATCCTGTGCTGTTTGGGACTTCCCTTCCCAGGTGGGGAGTGAGTTCTATTAATATGATTGCAGTTATATACCGTAGCTGTTTGCAGTCATTTTAGTTATTAAGATAGTCTCAATGAGCTATTAAGATAAAGCAGTTTCCATTTTAAAACATCTGTCTCATCAATGGATCTCAAATACATTGCTGACGGGAATGTAAAATGCTATAGATCCATTGGAAAACAGTTTGGTATAGTCCTATAAAGGTACATATACACTTATCATATGAATGCTGCAGCAACTGCACTCCTGGGTACTTGTCTCAGAGAAATGAAAACTTAGTTTCACATGAAAGCCTGAACACAAAAGTTCATAGCAGCTTTATTTACCATAGCCTGAAAGTGGAACCAACCCCAATGTCCTTCAATAAGTAAATGGTTAAACCAACTGTGGAACATCCACACAATAGAACACTATTCATCAGTAAAAGGAATAATTTATATTGAAACACACAGCAACTTGGATGACTCTCAAGGGCATTGTACCAAGTGGAAAAATAATACCCTCTAAGGGCTATAGACTGTATGATTCCATTTATATAACATTACTGAGGTGACAAAAGTATAGTGATGGAGAACAGACAGTGATTATCATAGATTAGTGCTGGCAGAAGGATGTGACTATTGAGCGGTAACACAAGAGACTTTCTTTCTGGTGATGGAAGAGTTTGGTGTCTTGACTATGGTGGTGGTTACTCCAGTCTGCACATGTGATAAAACTTCATAGAACCTTATACCAAAACAAAAAATGAGCAAAAAGAGTGCATGTAAATATTGGAGAAATCCAAATAATGTCTGCACTTGAGTTAACAGTATTGTATCATAGTAAATATTCTGGCTTTGACTATGTAGGATGGTTATGTAACACGTCATCATTGGAAGAAGCTAGGTCAAGGGTACACAGGAAATCTATACTATAATTTTTGCAACACTTGTCAGTCAAACTCTTTTAAAATAACAAGTTATTAAAATATCAACCTCATAATCAGTTTAAATTCTATCCACCCCGCCCAAAGACCTTGCCTGAGTTGGACTCATGACTGGAAGTGATTTCCTCTCTATTCCCTCTGATCTTGGAGTGGATAGGAAAGAGGAGAAATAAGATGTTTCTATTCGTAGCTGCCCTTAGTGACTTAGCTGCTTTTTCTTTGTTGTATTTGCTGTTCCCTTATGTGAGAGTTCCTCAATCTAGCACTATTGACCTTTCAGGCCAGATATTCTTTATTGCTGGAGCTGGGGGTGAGGGGGCTGTCCTGAGCATTGTAGTGTGCTCAGCAGCATTCCTGGCCTATACTTACCAGATGTTGGTAGCCAACTCCCCGCTCCTCCCCACCAAGTTATGACATTCAAACTGGATCTCTAGATATTTGCAATTTTTTCACTGCAGGATAAAATCACACTAGTAGAGAATCACTGCCTTAGATGCTCATTTTCACAATGGCAAGGATGGCAGACATGGATGAGGCTCCCATAGGAAAGAAGAGGCAACTCCAAGCAACTCTTGGGCATTTATCTATGACTTCTAGCTGACTCATAGCTGATGACAACATGCTGTCCCTACACTGTGGTGGTCTGCAGTAAGCATGCCACCACCAACTTTGTCTCTCTGCCTTACTCTCTCTGTGACTTACTGGATTACTCTTCTCTACTGAAGGGGCTGTAATCGGTCACTGTTGCCAGGCCATGCCACCACATTAGGTTAAGTGAAAATAAAGCGTCTGTTAATACAGTCACTATAGAGGAAAATAACAAGTGGTTCATGCCCATCGTCTCCACAAAGCCTTCTCCACCTGCTACAGCCTTCAGCGAGCTTTCCCCTTTAACCCTCTGGTATCGGTAGGTTGTTCCATTCATTTGGCCTATACCCAAGGTGACTTGGATTGTTAATTACCTAATGAACTATGTCTAGCAAACCAACTAAAACAAAGATTATAGAACATTAAATGACCTAAAAGGAGTTAACTTAAGAGAGCTTAGAGTTCAACTCCCTCATTAACAGGCGAGATGCAGAGAGACTGGGACTTACTCAATGTCATATATGGAATAAGTTATTTTCCCAGGTTGTAATTAGGGTTTACAACCCAGGGTCAGTGATCTTTTACTAAAAGTATTTCCCAAAGGTGAGGGTGTTTCATTGGTCATATAGCATGGCAGTTGCATGTTAACTATGGAGACAGTTAGATCTGGGCTCAGATTTCAGTTTCACACTTAAACATGCTATGTGACCTTGGGAAAAATTTGTCAGCTCTCTGAACATCGTCTGTAAAATACAGATTATTATAGGATCTAACTCACAGATATATTGGTGTGAATTAATTGAAATAATGTATTTAAAATGTTGAGTACAGTGTTTGTCCCCTAACAACCTCCCTGTCATCCTCATCCTCTTGTTCTTCATCATCATCGTCACATCAAGGGTTCAGGATTGAGAAAACTCTTTCACATACATTTAATCTTATTTGGAGGTAGGTGTCAGTGACGTTTTCTAGATGAGGAAACAGGTTTGGGAAGACGCTTTACTAAATTCACATCTTGTTAATGTGAAAACACAAGAATATGTCTTGTGACGCTGACTTGTGCTTCTCCTCCAAAGCTTCCTACCTCCCAGAAACAACCTAAGTGCCCATCAATGGATGAATGGATAAAGAATAAGTGGTATATATATTCATTGGAATACTATTCATCCATACAAAAGAGGAAATATTGGGGCTGGACTGGTGCTATAGTGGTTAAGATTATGAACTCCACTTTGGCGGCAGATCGGGGTTCACAGATTCGGATCCTGGGCACAGACTGATGCACCGCACATCAAGCCATGCTGTGGCGTCATCCCATGTAAAGTAGAGAAAGATGGGCACAGATGTTAGCCCAGGGCCAAACTTCCCTGGCAAAAAGAAGAGGATTGGCATCAATGTTAGCTCAGGGCTAATCATTCTCACAACAACAACAACAACAAAATATGAAATTACCGCTTGAAACAACATGGATGGACCTTGAGGGTATTATGCTAAACAAAATAAGTGAGATGGAGAAAGACAAATACCATATGATTTCCCTCATTTGGAAGATAAAAAACAACAAAGAAATACACAGACACAGAGAACAGATTGGTGGTTACCAGGCGGGGTGGTGAGGTGGGGGGAGGGCCAAAAGGGTAAAAGGGCACATGTTTATGGTGAGGGCAGGCAGCTAGATTTTTGGTGATGAACATGATGTAGTCCATACAGAAGTTGAAATACAATGATGTAACCAGGAATGTGTATAATGCTATCAATCAATGTTACCTCAATAAAAAAAGTAAAAAAAATAAGGATTTTTATACTTGATGGCTAGCATGTGGCTTTACATAGATACAGGAGGTGTTAAATATTTGCTGGGTCAGTTCTTCTATTGTTTCTTGTACGTTGATCCCCCTCCCCAAACACATCTAGCTAAAAATTCTTAGACAGTAAGTTCTTCTCTCAGGTATCTCTATAGGCCACACACATGTGGCTTGGAGCTGAACCCATAACTTGTTTTTCATAAATGCTCATTGATGCAGTTGATGTCATTGTATGCAAGGGAGAAGTCTCAGGGTACCAACTGTTCGTGCGCAACTTGCCCAAGAGCTTCTGGGGTATTATCTGACACAGGACCCTTCGGTCAAGGGCAGGGAGAGACTGAAAAGAGAGGCAGCCCACTCCAGATTGGTAGCTGATAGGCCTAACAAACAAGGGAAGTTACTCGCAAGTCTTCTCTTGGGCACCTGCAAGATGAGTAGATTTCTGCACCTGCTCGCCAAATCCTAAAGTTTATACAGAGGCCTTTAATGGGTGCAGGCACATACACAGGGGGCTCTAACTGGGTTCAGTTATGCAAACAGTCCAGAGAGTCTCATTACCACATTACTATCTGAAGGCTGTATCCTTGGGGTAGCTTCTGGGAGTGGGGAAGGTAAGCAGAGCACACATTCCAAAGACAGGGGAGGGGTGCGGAGCATCACCTGGGAAGAGCTCATGGGTACACTGGTGGTCATGTCTTCATGAGCTCCACCAACACTATCTCATCAAAGTGTAAAAATAATCCTTCCTTCCTATATGTGTGAAGTCATGAATTCTGTAATGAGAGCATCAGAGAGTGTGCATTTTTAAAAAAGCTACTTTTATTACCCTAGCTGGAATCATTTATCCTGACCCTTTCTGCTTGCTTGTCAAAGAGGTAGGGAACAGACCTAGTCCAAGATAAACCGGAAGCTGAAACTCTGACCATAAAGGTAAATTATTGTGAATTATAAACTTATCTGTGCTTAGAGATCCTGAAAGTCATGGCATTGATGACTGCCTATTCAGAGGGAGTGGTGACTGATAAAGCTGTGATAAAGCAAACATTGATCCAGGCTTCTGGGTTTCTAGTCCCCATTACTGATTACCTGGATGCATTACAAAGCCATATCCCCCTTCTGGGTCTCCATAATCTCATCTCTCATTGAGAGATTGCATCAGATAAACTTGTTCTCGAACTCGAGGACTTGGGGATCCCAAAGTATGCTGAATTAGAAGCCAAACGCTATCACTTTGGCTGACTGTTTGGTGTCTAGATGTTCAAGGCCACAAACACAAAACATGAGTACTAAGATTGCATGGCAGAACTTGATAATAAAATGGTCATCCTAATATACATATTATTTTTACAATTTGAATGAAAACAAAATATTTCATTGAGTAATTGAGGATGCCAAGTTAAGAAAAATTACCTTAGATAATATCTGAGGTTCCTTCCATTTCTTGGATGAAAGGAGGCGATGTCTGATTTCCCTGATGAGAGAAGTTCTTCAGGCCTCTTCTCCGACCACAGCAAAGTGTACTTCTGATTCTGCTCTATCACCTATGGAGAGTAGATCTACAGATAACATGAGGTTTAATAATAAACACTTATCTCCTGAAAACATATCTGCTAAACATCCTACTAGGCATTCTTAGAAGATACACAAGAAAGGGGAATGTGCTATCTCTGCCCACCAGTGGTTACTCTCTGCTAGCCTTTTGCATCTTCTGTGCTTCTACACTAGATTATGTGTGGAGTCACGAGGAGGCTACTGTGCCTTTGCTCATGGACACCGTTCTATTTTCTTAGATAGATACTCGGTTTTAGTAGCACTTTTACTTTTTCATGATCAACCTTGATAGAGATGGAACTCCTTCTTTGTGTTCTCGTTGTCTATTGGGCATGATGTGATTCTAGCTCTTGTCACATTTTCTGTGCACAGTCATCGTTGTTGTCTCTCTCCTCCACAAGACTGTGAATAGTTTGAGGGCAGGGATTTTGCCTTTTGTAATGTTGTATTTCTCAAACCTGGCCATAGTGAGTGCTCAGTCAGTACTTGATTACAGAGTGAATGAATGGATCAATGGCTAAGTAAGACCCAGAAATATTCACATTCTACTCTGTCATATGTTCTCTGTGATGGAGGGGCCAGGGCAGATGGGTGCAAGTCTCAATTAAAATAACCCCCCAGCTCCCTCCTCATCTTACAGTATCAGGCCCTGGGACTCATTTCAGGGCATCCCTGACTGTTCTCTCCCATCCTAATTAGAAGTGTCCTTAGGTCTTTTACTCCACGTGAACTTTGTTTTTTTTGGATGTACTGTTTACACCCTCATGTCATTTGCATCATCTTTAGATCTGATGATAATTGCAAAGCCTGCAAAACAAATTCTCCAGGAGGGGGAAAGATGCTTTCTGAAGGCCTAACAAACTCTTCAGATGACAAGATAAGACCCCAAATTTGGTTTTGTAAGAGGTGTTTGCAGCTGTAAGTGGCAGTTTTATGCCTCTGCAGGCTGCTCTTCAGTAATAAACATTCAGCTCTACAGTGATTTTCTGATTCTTGTACTTGTGGTTTTTCCTTTTAACTGCATAAGGACTATGTTCCAAATGTTAAATACAATTTTTCAAGCAGTCTTTACAGCTGACCATTAGCCTCATTTTGCAGATGAGATTCAGAATAGACAGGAAGGAACCTGTTCGAAGTCACACAGTTGGAAAGTGAAAGCAGTGGAATTAGGACATGGTTGCAACTGGTTTCATAGCTAAAAGTCTTTCCATTTTGGCAAGTCAGTCAGCTATGACTAATTTTATTGGATCTCTATTTATTGTCTAGTTGCATCCTAATGACCCTCTACCTTTCCCCATCTGATTGAGCAGAGCCTTTGCATATTTATAAGGGAATCTCTCTTCAATTTCTGACCTATTCTCTATGGGCTGGTTCTAAACTGGAGGAGTGGAATACTTGGGATCTCTCAGCCCTGACCTTTCATCAAATATGGTATTGAATGCTCACTGTGCCCCAGACACTGTATTAGAACGTTTAAGAGTTATAAAGTTCAATAGTGTATTTCTTCCCTCAGAGAGCTCACAATCTATAATGGAACCAAAATAACTTTTTATAACAATGACACAAGGCACATCTTAAAACTGTGATGAAAGTTGTAAAAGCAATCCAGCATGGGGAGACAAAGGTGGATGAATTTTTGCTTGCTTGACATGATCAAGGAATCCTTCATAAGGAGATGACAAGGAATGAGACCATGAAAGACAGATTGGCTTTCCAATGCCACTGCTCAGCAGAGAACATGTGGGCAGAGGTAACAAGAGGAGTAAAGATCTACATTTGTAAAAATATAGAGCATCGACTGGGAATGAGTCACATTCAAAATTTCTGCATCAGAGAATGAAAGAAAGGGGAAATGTGGAGATGACAGAGCCCTTGGTTCAAATCAATCCATATGAGGAACCCAAGATATGAAAGAGAATGTGAAATATGTGGTGGTGAGGCTGAAGGGAGGAGCTTGAATCTTGCTTGCTCAGCATTTGTGTATACTTTCCTCTCCCTAATCTCCGGGGTTTCATGAGACATTGTCAGAAATCCAAGTGACGTTGTGGATTATTAGATGATCTCAGATGTTACTTTAAGAACAAAATAGTGATACATGAGTTTCCAGGCAAAGACCGATGGAGTTCCTAAAGATCTTTACGTTCTAGAGTTTTTTAGAGAGAGGGAGCAGCTAGTGAAGCTATATATGATAAATGGCTTTATTTCAAGGACTCGAACATCTCTTATTTATACTTGCTCTAAGTTTTTGTACTATTGGTTCATTCTGTCAAAGATATTATTTCTCAATACTTTTGTATGATTTATGTATTTCTCATCATTTAAATGCCTAAATGAATATGTTCCCAGTGCGTCCTTCTTTTAGAGGAAGCTTAGCCTGGAAGGTACTGACTTGAGTCGGTCCTTTCCAAGGCAGTCTGAAGGATTCCAACAATGTGCTGCCATGATGACACGTCTCTGAAAACTTTAGAAAATTGATATATTTTAATTGCAAGCAATTATGGCAGCTATATATTTCTTATCACACTCTTCCCTCGGTCATGCTTTTCCTCATGTTGAGTAGCTTTTGAAACTTCATGTCTCGTATTCTCATCACCAAAATGAGACTAGTAAGTGTAACTACTTCTGAGTGCAGTTGTGAGGGTAAAATATGTACATATGTGAAAAGTGCTTAGAACATTGTGTGGCCTATATGCAGGAAAACTCTATTTAGTTTATTCTTATCACTATACGTGAAATTGACTAAAGAGTTAACATCTCACTGGATTCAAGATCAAGCTGGATCATGCTAGACCAAGGGACTTACTAATATTAAGAACGTCAAATTTGGGCAGGCCCCCTGGCGAAGAGGTTAAGTACACGAGCTCCGCTGCTGGCGGCCGGGTTCGGACACCGGGTTCACCAATGCACCACTTGTCAGGCCATGCTGTGGCGGCATCCCATATAAAGTGGAGGAAGATGGGCAGAGATGTTAGCACAGGGCCAGTATTCCTCATCAAAATGAGGAGGATTGGCTTGCATGTTAGCTCTGGGCTGATCCCCCTTGCAAAAGAAAATAAAGAGAATGTCAAAGCAGAAAGGGTCGAAACTCCTGCTTCTATAGTTGATGTAACTAAGGCCAAGGGAAATGAAGTGGCTGGTCCTAATCTCATGGTTAGGTAAGGTCCAGGCTAGGACTAAGACCTAGGTTTTCTGATAGAAAGTGAAGGGACTCTGAAGCATACCATCACATGCTTATGTTATACACCAAAGAAGGGCTGCCTGGAACAGTTGTTCAGTCCCTTCATTACTCTCTTTTTACACAGCCCAGTCATGTGGCAAGAGAAGAAGTGGGAAACCCAGTAGAGGCCTGCCGGGAACCCTGCAGAAACACATCACACTTAGGGCAAAGGAACTAATTTTGAATATATCAGATGCGCATGGGGTTAGATTTGTTGATGCTACTTCTCCACATTAGGGGACAAAAATCCTTAGGGTACATTTGTTGACAGCATAGGCAGATCTGTATTCATATCCCAGTCTTAGGAGTTAGAGCCGTACCTCATTACCATACACAAGGATTACCTCTGCATGGTGGAATGATAACCATGTATAAAAACATCACCAATTATTGCTTGAATATTGTATGGGTGATTTTTTATAATCTTGAACTGGAGAGAACCTTTGTAACTAGGACAGAAGTATTTATACACCATGAAAAAAGGATTGATGTAGTAGCTCACCTTAAAGTACAGAAACATAAGAAAATGCTAAATTAAGTCTTCCACATGGCAAAAGAACTCTCCTCATAAGTAAAATCAAAAGGCAGATGACAAACTGAGAAAACAATTGCAACTTGTGTTCCTGACAAAAGATTCATTTCTGTAACATAGAGAAATACCAAAGCAAACCCTAACACAAAAACGAAATTTCTCACCCATGCAATGTGTGAAAACCCAA
Source organism: Dicerorhinus sumatrensis harrissoni (assembly GCA_014189135.1). Lineage (NCBI taxonomy): Eukaryota > Metazoa > Chordata > Mammalia > Perissodactyla > Rhinocerotidae > Dicerorhinus > Dicerorhinus sumatrensis. The sequence continues at coordinate 16,316,993 of JABWHU010000190.1, read as the reverse complement.
AAGTTCATAAGACACTCCATGCAAGCTTTTAAACATTCAACAAAGTACCAGTTGGTGTAGAAATCTTTTACTCCAATAGAAGACAATATAGCAACTTTTATAAATTACTCTGAACCCCCTACACAAATGCAATATGCACAAGGATATTCATTCTTTGTACTAGTAATGAGCTAGAAAGATCCTCGGTTTCCATCAATCGAAGATGGATTACATCAACTATTGTTCACCTCTGCAGGGGACTGGCATGTGGCAAAATGAGAAGCTCTCTCTTTGGACTGTCATGGAAAGGTCTCCAGGATATAGTTTTAAGTGTAACAGGAAAATTCAATAAAGTTTGTTTAATATATTGTGTTTGGATAAGGTAGGACGATAAGAATATAAAATTATACTTGCTTGCATTTGAATAAACAGTTGAATGATATCTAAGAACCTTAAACAAAACAATTTTAGTTAGCACAAGAGAGTGGGGACGAGTGACAGAATGGTCTCGACAGGGAAAAAGGAGCAACGAGACTTGTGGACTTGCGAAGTATACCTTTCCATAAAGCTTTGATGAGATGTAAACAATTTGATTATTTCAAAATAAGAATCAAGTTAAAAGAATAACCAGCAGTGGCACATATTAGTAAAGTAACTTTGGGCATGTCGTTTAAACTTAGGAGCCTCAAATTTCTCCCCTGTACAATGGGGGAAAACAGCATTGACTTAAGGCCTTCGTTCAGTTGTTTGCTGAAATCAAACTCATTCTTGACTCAAGTCATTTACCCTTCTGTGCCTTCTCTGCGAAATGTGCAATCATTGGGGTTTTGGAGAACACCTGTATTTCACCTTCCCGCACTTAGCTCTGATATCAATTTCCTCCTCAGAAAATCCTTCGGTGGCCACTCTGTGTAATAGAGCCACTGCTCCGCTACGTAGACTCTGGTCTATTTTTCTCTTGTATTTTCCTCATAACGTTATAATTAGCTAAGCGGCTCCCTCTCTCTCTGAGTTTTTTTTAACTCACAGTTTCCTAATATTTTTTTTTCTTTTGCAGAGGGAGATTTGCCCTGAGCTAACATCTTTGCCAATATTCCTCTAACTTGTACGTGGATCGCCACCAGGGCATGGCTGACAAAGGGTGCAGGTCCGTGCCCAGGATCCAAACCCTAGACACTGGGCCACTGAAGCACAGTGTGCTGTACTCAACGACTAGGCCACGAGGCCGGCCCCCTTAATATTTGGGGTCTCCTTCATTATGAACATCATGAGAAGAGGCTATTGTCTGTTCCCATCATAGTTGAATCCCAATAAACAAGAACCATGCCTCAAGTTTGACATATTTTTCGAATGAATCACTGTTAGTACCCAATGCAAGATGCATAGAAGAGGCTTAGTTGATTTTTGCTCTTTCTCTCATGGGCTACATATCAGGGATCAGACTATGCTGGGCATGATTTCCCCACTTCAGACATCCAAATCTTACTGCGTGAGAATATCTTTCTCTGCTTAACCATAACAGTAAGACAACTTACATGGATGGGAATTCGAGCAAGAATTAAATAAAATCCAATGTCTTCCTGAGAAAAAGGTCATTCTCCTGCTCCCCAGATTGAGCCTTCTTATTTAGTGAGACTTGCGCTCTTCTCCCAAGCTTATTACAATCTCACTCTGATTTTGTTCCATATCAGACGGAATCCAAAGATCTCAACATTCTTGAATGTTCTGGAATTGTTACAATTTTATTTGGTAGGAGAGTCTCAGACTGTAGTGAAAGAGGGTGTTTTGATAAGAGCTTTACTTGAAAGATGATGAAATAGACAAGAGTGCTTAGGGCAGACTGGATTGGGGAAAGACTGGAGGCAGAGAGAACAATGAGATGATTCCTGCCTTGGCCTAGGGTAAGAGGTAATGAGGACTGGAAAAGCGATGGAGGTGGTGGGAAAGGAGAGCAGAGGTGGTTGACATCTCCTAGCCTTTTCAGTGCAACCACCTGCATCATCACTCAACTTTCTTGTTGAGGTACAAAGAAGTACTATTCCTGATGGAAGCTCCAATTGCTCAAATTCTAGCTGTTAACAGATTTACCTTTCCCTTCTCAGCTTCCACTGAGGCAAATGGAGAATTTATTACCCTGAGCAAGTTCTACAGATCACTATCTTTGTCTTCTGAGATGGCTAGAGAACAGAAGTTTCCGGAAATCATCTTCCAATGAAGCTGCATTTTAAAAGAGTATCAACTAAGAGTATTGATTGGAGATGAGGGGTGGGTATGATATGGCGTACTGGAAAGAGCCATGGCATGGGAATCAGGAGGTCGGCGTTCCTGCAATTGGTCTCTCCTTATCCAAATGTGGTTTTGTGCTAGCCACTTACTGCTCTTAGCTTTTGATGTCCTTTCAGATTGAGTGATGTGGTTGGGCTTCAGTGTGTTTTTAATGTTTCCCAGTGACAGTGCCCTCGGTTCAAATCAATCTGTATGAGGAACTCAACAAATGAAAGAGGTAGGTGCAGTATGTAAGGGTGGGACTGGAGTCGGGAGCTTGAATCTGGCTTGCTCAACCTGTGTACATATTCCCCTGCCCCCAATCTCTCAGGCTTCATGAGACATTGTTAGAAATCCAATGGGCATTGTGGATTATTAGATGATCTCAGATGTTCCTTTAAGCTCGTCATAGTGATACATGAGTTTCCAGGCAAGTGACATATTGACTTCCTTAACGTTTTTATATTCCTGTGGTTTTTAGAAAGGTGGAGCAGTTAGAGAAGCTACATTTTATGAACGTCGGCTTTCTTTCACTTCCGCAAACATCTCATATTTCTTCTTGCCTGAAGTCTTCGCACCAGCGGTTCACTCTGTCAAAGGTATCATTTCTCCAATCTTTTGCATGATTTCCTTATGTCTCATCATTTAAATGTCCAAATGAATACGTTCCCAAGGAGTCCTTCTTGTAGAGGTAGATTTGTCTGGAAGCTCCTGAGTTGCCTCAGTCCATTCCAAGGCTTTCTGAAGGATTCCAGCAATGTGCTGCCATGATCACATCTCTCAAAACACTTTAGAAAATTAATATATTTTAATTGCAAGCATTTATGGCCCCTTTATCTTTGTTTTCTCACTCTTCCCCCTGGCATTGTTTTCCTCATGTTGAGTAGCTTTTGAAACTTTATGCCTCAGTTTTCTCATCCCCAGAATGTGACTAGTAACTGTAGCTAATTCTCAGTGCTTTTGTGAGGGCAAAATACGTACATATGGGAAAAGTGCTTACAACAGTGAGTGCCTCGTATATGCAGGAAAAGTCTATTTACTTTATTCACATCACTGTAGCTAGAAATGGACTAAAGAGTTAAGGTTTCACTGGGTTAAATTTTGGGCTGGCTCATTGTAGACCCTAGGGAACTTTACTAATACTAGGAACATCAAAGCAGAAAGGGTCCATACTCCTGCTTCTATACTTCATGCACCTAAGGCCAAGGGAAATGAAGTGGCTTGTCCTAATCTCCTGGCTAGGTAGGGTCCAAGCTCGGACTAAGACCTAGGTTTTCTGATAAAGTGCAGGGACTCTCAAGCACACCATCACATGCTTATGTTATACACCATAGAGTGCCTGACTGGAAGAGTTGTTCAGTCCCTTCTTTATTCTTCTTTGACACAGCCCAGTCCTGTGGGCTCTAGCCCTTAGAACAGGCTAGAGAAGAACTGGGCGACCGAAAAGAGGCCTGCCAGGAAACCTGCAGAAACCCGTGACACTTAGGCTCACTGAACTAATTTTGAGTGGATCAGATACATATTTTAGCATGGGGGTAGATTTGGTGAGGCTACTGCTGCACGTCAGGGTACAGCCTGAGAGCATAGGCAGGTCTTAATTCATATCCCATTCTTAGAAGTTAGAGCCATACCTCATTACCATACACAAGGACTGATTTTGCCTGGTGGAATGGTAAGGATGTATAAAATCATAACCAAGTATCACTTGAAAAATGTATGGGTGAGTTTTGATAATCTTGAACTGGAGAGAGCCTTTGTAACTAGGACAGAAGTGTCTCTATGCCACGAAACAAGGATTGATACAGTTGATCACCTTAAAGTAGAGAAGCTTAAGAAAACGCTTAAGTCTTCCATATGAAAAAAGAACTCTCCTCATAAGTAAAATCAAAAAGCAGATGACAAATTGAGAAAACAGTTGCAACTTGTCTCCCTGACAAAAGATTAATTTCTGTAACATGAAGAGAACTACCAAAGCAACCCATAATAGAAAAACGAAATTTCTCACCCATGCAAAGTGTGAAAAGCCGAAAGTTCATAAGACACTCCGTGCAAGAGCTTTTAAATATTCAACGAAGTACCCGTCACTGTATAAATCACTTACTCCAATGGAAGACCACATAGCAACTTTTATCAATTACTCTGAACCCCCTACACAAATGCAATATGCACAAGGTTATTCAGTTTGTACTAGCAACGAGCTACAAAGATCCTCGGTTTCCATCAATCGAAGATGGATTACATCATCTATTGTTCACATCTACAGGGGACTGGCATGTGGTAAAACGAGAAGTTTTCTCTGTGTACTGTCACAGAAAGGTCTCCAGGATATAGTTTGAAGTTAACAGGAAAATGCAATAAAGTTTGTGTAGTGTATTGTGTTTGGATAAGGTAGAAGGAAAGAATATAAAATTATACTTGCTTGCATTTGAATAAAGAGTTGAACGATACCTAAGAACTTAAAACAAAACCACTTTTAGTTAGCACAAGAGAGTGGGGATGCGGGACAGAATGGTCTTGATAGGGAAAAAGGGGAAGTGAGACTTTCGAAGTATGCCTTTGTATTAAGCTTTGACAAGATGTAAACCATTTGCTTATTCCAAAATAAAACTCAAGTTAAAAGAATTCCCAGCAGTGGCACATATTTGTAAAGTAACTTTGGGCAAGTCGTTTAAACTTATGACCCTCAAATTTCTCCCCTGTACAATGGGGGAAAAGAGCATTGACTTAAGGCCTTCTTTCAGTTGTTTGCCCAAATCCACTTCACTCTTGACTCAATTCACTTCCACTTCTCTGCCTTCTCTGCAAAGTGTACCATCACTGGGGTTTTGGAGAACACCCGTATTTGACCTTCCCGCACTTAGTTCTAATGTCAATTTCCTCCTCCGAAAATCCTTCGGTGGCCACTCTGTGTAATAGAGTCACTGCTGCACTATTAGCCTCTGGCCAAATTTTCTCTTTTATTTTCCTCATACCGTTATCATTAGCTATGCTGCGCGTGCTCTCTATCTCTGATTTCTTTTTAACTTACGGTTTTCTCATTTTTGTTTCTTTATTTGCCAAAGGAGATTTGCCTTGACCTAACATCTGTGCCAATCTTCCTCTACTTTGGACATGGATCGCCACCAGGGCATGGCTGACAAATGGTGCAGGTCCGTGCCCAGGATCCAAACCCGAGAAACTGGGCCACCAAAGCACAGTGCGTTGGACTCAATCACTAAGCCACGAGGCCGGCTCCCTTAATATTTTGGGTCTCCTTCATTATGAACACCATGAGAAGAGGCTATTGTCTGTTCCTATCATAGTTGAATCCCAATAACCCAGAACAATGCCTCAAGTCTGACATATTTTTCGAATGAATGACTGTTAGTACCCAATGCAAGATGCATAGAAGAGGCTTAGTTGATTTTTGCTCTTTCTATCATGGGTTACATATCAGGGATCAGGCTATGCTGGGCATATTTCCTCACTTCAGATATCCAAATCCTACTGCGTGAGAATATCTTTCTCTGCTTAAACATAACAGCAAGACAACTTATATGGATCGCATTTCGAGGAAGAATTAAATAAAATCCAAGGTCTTCCTGAGAAAAAGGTCATTCCCCTGCTCCCCAGATTGAGCCTTCTTATTTAGTGAGACTTGGGCTCTTGTCCCAAGCTTATTACAATCTCACTCTGATTTTGTTCCATATCAGACGGAAACCAAAGATCTCAACATTCTTGAACGTTCTGGAATTGTTACAATTTCATTTGGTAGGAGAGTCTCAGTCTGTAGTGAAGGAGGGTGTTTTGATAAGAGCTTTACTTGAAAGATGATGAAATAGACAAGAGTGCTTAGGACAGATTGGAATGGGGAAAGACTGGAGGCAGAGAGAACAATGAGATGATTCTTGCAATGGCCAAGGGCAAGAGGTAATGAGGACTGGAAAAGCGATGGTGGTGGTGGGAATGGAGGGCAGAGGTGGCTGACATCTGCTAGCCTTTTCACTGCAACCACGTGCATCATCCCTCAACTCTCTTGTTGAGGTACAGAGAAGTACTGTTCCTAGTGGAAGCTCCAGTTGCTAGAGTTCTAGCTGTAACAGATTTACCTTTCTCTTCTCAGCTTCCACTGAGGCAAATGGAGAATTTATTACCCTGAGCAAGTTCTACAGGTCACTATTTTTGTCTCTTTACATGGGTAGAGAACAGAAGTTTCTGGAAATCATATTCCAATGAAGCTGCATTTTAAAAGAATATCAACTAAGAGAGTTGATTGGAGATCAGGGGTGGGTATGATATGGCGTACTGGAAAGAGCCATGGCATGGGAATCAGGATGTGGGCGTTCCTACAATGCGTCTCTCCTTATCCAAATGTGGCTTTGTGCTAGCCACTTCCTGTTTCTGAGCATTGGTGTCCTTTCAGATCAAGTGAGGTGGTTGGGCTTCAGTGTGTTTTTAACTTTTCCCAGCGATAGCGCCCTTGGTTCAAATCAATCTGTATGA
>JABWHU010000190.1:16249822-16298764 GCA_014189135.1 Dicerorhinus sumatrensis harrissoni | reverse complement strand
TACTGAGGTGACAAAATTATAGGGATGGAGAAAAGACAGTGATTATCATAGATTAGTACTGGGGTAAGGATGTGACTATTGAGCGGTAACACGAGAGAGTTTCTTTCTGGTGATGGAAGAGTTTTGTGTCTTGATTATGGTGTGGTTACTCCAGTCTACACACGTGATAAAACTTCATAGAATCATATACCAAAACAAGCAAACGACCAAAAAGAGTGCATGTAAATACTGGAGAAATCCAAATAATGTCTGCACCTGAGTTAACAGTATTGTATCACAGTAAATATTCTGGTTTTGACTATATAGGATGGTTAAGTAACATGTCATCATTGGAAGAAGCTAGGTGAAGGGTACACAGGAACTCTATACTATAATTTTTGCAACACTTGTCAGTCAAACACTTTTAAAATAACAAGTTATTAAAATATCAACCTCATAATCAGTTTAAAGCTCTATTCACCCTGCCCAAAGACCTTGCCTGAGTTGGACTCATGACTGGAAGTGATTTCCTCTCTATTCCCTCTGATCTTGGAGTGGATAGGAAAGAGGAGAAATAAGATGCTTCTATTCATAGCTGCCCTTAGTGACTTAGCTGCTTTTTCTTTGTTGTATTTGCTGTTCCCTTATGTCAGAGTTCCTCAACCTTAGCCCTATTGACCTTTCAGGCCAGATATACTTTATTGCTGGAGCTGGGGGTGAGGGGGCTGTCCTGAGCATTGTAGTGTGCTCAGAAGCATTCCTGGCCTCTACCCACCAGATGTTGGTAGCAAACTCCCCGCTCCTCCCCACCAAGATATGACATTCAAACTGGCTCTCTTGGTAGTTGCAATTTGTACACTGCGGGATAAAATCACACTAGTAGAGAATCACTGCCTTAGATGCTCATTTCCACAATGGCAAGGACGGCAGACATGGATGAGGCTCCCATAGGAAAGAAGAGGCAACTCCAAGCAACTCTTGGGCATTTATCTATGACTTCTAGCTGACTCATAGCTCATGACAACATGCTGTCCCTACACTGTGGTGGTCTGCAGTAAGCATGCCGCCACCAACTTTGTCTCCCTGCCTTACTGTCTCTGTGACTTACTGGATTACTCTTCTCTACTGAAGGGGCTTTAATTGATCACTTTTGCCAGGCCATGCCACCACATTAGGTTAAGTAAAAGCAAAGCCTCTGTCAATACAGTCACTATGGAGGAAAATGACAAATGGTTCATGCCCATCGTCTCCACAAAGCCTTCTCCACCTGCTACAGCCCTCAGCGAACTTTCCCCTCTAATCCTCTGGTATTGGTAGTTTGTTCCATTCATTTGGCCTATACCCAAGTTGACTTGGATTGTTAATTACCTAATGAACTATGTCTAGCAAACCAACTAAAACAAAGATCATAGAACGTTAAATGACCTAAAAGGAATTAACCTAAGAGAGCTTAGAGTTCAGCTCCCTCATTTAACAGGCGAGGTGCAGAGAGATTGGGACTTACTCTATGTCATATATGGAATAAGTTATTCTCTCAGGCTGTAATTAGGGTTTATAACCCAGGGTCAGTGATCTTTTACTAAAAGTATTTCCCAAAGGTGAGGGTGTTTCATTGGTCATATAGCATGGCAGTTGAGTGTTAACTATGGAGCCAGTTAGATCTGGGCTCAAATTTCAGTTTCACACTTAAACATGCCATGTGACCTTGGAAAAAATTTATCAGCTCTCTGAACATCGTCTGTAAAATACAGATTATTATAGAATTTAAATCATAGATATATTGGTGAGAAATAATTGAAATAATGCATTCAAAATGTTGAGCACAGTGTTTCTCCCATAGGAACCTCCCTGTCATCCTCATCCTCTTCTTCATCATCATCGTCGCCACATCAAGGGTTCCGGATTGAGAAAACTCTTTCACATACATATAATCTTATTTGGAGGTAGGTGTTAGTGACGTTTTCTAGATGAGGAAGCAGGTTTAGGAAGACACTTGACTAAATTCACATCTTGTTAACGTGAAAACACAAGAATAGGTCTTGTGACGCTGACTTGTGCTTCTCCTCCAAAGCTTCCTACCTCCCAGAAACAACCTAAGTGCTCATCAGTGGATGAATGGATAAAGAATAAGTGGTATATATATTCAATGGAATACTATTCATCCAAACAAAAGAGGAAATATTGGGGCTGGACCGGTGGTGTAGTTGTTAAGTTTACGAACTCCACTTTGGCGGCAGATCGGGGTTCACAGGTTCGGATCCCGGGCACAGACTGATGCACCGCACATCAAGCCGTGCTGTGGTGTCATCCCATGTAAAGTAGAGAAAGATGGGCACAGATGTTAGCCCAGGGCCAAACTTCCCTGGCAAAAAGAGGAGGATTGGCGTCAGTGTTAGCTCAGGGCTAATCTTTCTCACAACAACAACAACAACAAAAATGAAATTGCCACTTGAAACAACATGGATGGACCTTGAGGGTATTATGCTAAACAAAATAAGTAAGACGGAGAAAGACAAATACCATATGATTTCACTCATTTGGAAGATAAAAAACAACAAACACACAGACACAGAGAACACATTGGTGGTTACCAGGCGGGGTGGTGAGTTGGGGGGAGGGCCAAAAGGGTAAAGGGGCACATGTTTATGGTGATGGCAGGCAGCTAGATTTTTGGTGCTGAAAATGATGCAGTCTATACAGAAGTTGAAATATAATGATGTAACCTGAAATGTATATAATGCTATCAATCAATGTTACCTCAATAAAAAAAAGTAAAAAAATAAGGATTTTTATACTTGATGGCTAGCATGTGGCTTTACAAAGATACAGGAGGTGTTCAATATTTGCTGGGCCAGTTCTTCTATTGTTTCTTGTACGTTGATCCCCCTCCCCAAACACATCTAGCTAAAAATTCTTAGACAGTAAGTTCTTCTCTTAGATATCTCTATAGGCCACACACATGTGGCTTGGAGCTGAACCCATAACTTGTTTTTCATAAATGCTCATTGATGCAGTTGATGTCATTGTATGCAAGGGAGAAGTCTCAGGCTACCAACTGTTGGTGCTCAACTTGCCTGAGAGCTTCTGGGGTATTATCTGACACAAGACCCTTAGGTCAAGGGCAGGGAGAGACTAAAAGAGAGGCAGCCCACTCCAGATTGGTAGGTGATAGGCCTAACAAGCAAGGGAACTTACTCGCATGTCTTCTCTTGGGCACCTGCAAGATGAGTAGATTTCTGCACCTGCTCGCCAAATCCTAAAGTTTATACAGGGGCCTTAACTGGGTTCAGACACATACACAGGGGCCTCTAACTGGGTTCAGTTATGCAAACAGTCCAGAGAGTCTCATTACGACATTACTATCTGAAGGCTTTATCCTTGGGGTAGCTTCTGGGAGTGGGGAAGGTAAGCAGAGCACACATTCCAAAGACAGGGGAGGGGTGGGGAGCATCACCTGGGACCAGCTCATGGGTAAACTGGTGGTCATGTCTTCATGAGCTCCACCAACACCATCTCATCAAAATGTAAAAATAATCCTTCCCTCCTATATGTGTGAAGTCATGAATTCTGTAATGAGAGCATCAGAGAGTGTGCATTTTTTAAAAAGCTACTTTTATTACCCTAGCTGGCATCATTTATCCTGACCCTTTCTGCTTGCTTGTCAAAGAGGTAGGGAACAGACCTAGTCCAAGATAAACCGGAAGCTGAAACTCTGACCATAAAGGAAAATTATTGTGAATTATAAACTTATCTGTGCTTACAGATCCTGAAAGTCATGGGATTAATGACTGCCTATTCAGAGGGAGTGGTGACTGATAACGCTGTGATAAAGCAAACATTGATCCAGGCTTCTGGGTTTCTAGTCCCCATTACTGATTACCTGGATGCATTACAAAGCCATATCCCCCTTCTGGGTCTCCATAACCTCATCTCTCATTGAGAGATTGCATCAGATAAACTTGTTCTCGAACTTGAGGACTTGGGGATCCCAAAGTATACTGAATTAGAAGCCAAAAGCTATCACTTTGGCTGACTGTTTGGTGTCTAGATGTTCAACTCCACAAACACAAAACATGAGTACTAAGATTGCGTGGCAGAACTTGATAATAAAATGGTCATCCTAATATACATATTATTTTTACAATTTGAATGAAAACAAAATATTTCATTGAGTAATTGAGGATGCCAAGTTAAGAAAAATTACCTTAGATAATATCTGAGGTTCCTTCCGTCTCTTAGATGAAAGGAGGCCATGTCTGATTTCCCTGATGAGATAAGTCCTTCAGGCCTCCTCTCCTACGACAGCAAAGTGTACTTCTGATTCTGCTCTATCACCTATGGAGAGTAGATCTACAGATAACATGAGGTTTTATAATAAATACTTATCTCCTGAAAACAAACGTGCTAAACATCCTACTAGGCATTCTTAGAAGATACACAAGAAAGGGGAATGTGCTATCCCTGCCCACCAGTGGTTTACTCTCTGCTAGCCTTTTGCATCTTCTGTGCTTCTACACTAGATTATGTGTGGAGTCACGAGGAGGCTACTGTGCCTTGCTCATGCACACTGTTCTATTTTCTTAGATAGATACTAGGTTTTAGTAGCACTTTTACTTTTTCATGATCAACCTTGATAGAGATGGAACTCCTTCTTTGTGTTCTGGTTGTCTATTGGGCATGATGTGATTCTAGCTCTTGTCACATTTTCTGTGCACTGTCATCGTTGTTGTCTCTCTCCTCCACTAGACTGTGAATAGTTTGAGGGCAGGGATTATGCCTTTTTTAATCCTGTATTTCCCTAACCTGGCAATAATGAGTGCTCAGTCAGTAGTAGATTACAGAGTGAATGAATGGATCAATGGCTACATAAGGCCCAGAAATATTCACATTCTACTCTGTCATATGTTCTCTGTGATGGAGGGGGTAGGGCAGATGGGTGCAAGTCTCAAATAAAATAACCCCCCAGCTCCCTGCTCATCTTACAGTATCAGGCCCTGTGAATCATTTCAGGGGCATCCCTGACTGTTCTCTCCCATCCTAATTAGAAGTGTCCTTAGGTCTTTTACTCCAGGTAAACTTTTTTTTTTTTTGGATGTGCTGTTTACACCCTCATGTCATTTGCATCATCTTTAGATCTGATGATAATTGCAAAGCCTGCAAAACAAATTCTCATGGAGGAGGAAAGGTGCATTCTGAAGGCCTAACAAACTCTTCAGATGACAATATAAGACCAAAGTTTGTTTTTGTAAGAGGTGTTTGCTGCTGTAAGTGGCAGTTTTATGCCTCTGCAGGCTGCTCTTCAGTAATAAACATTCAGCTCTACAGGGATTTTCTGATTCTTGTACTTGTGGTTTTTCCTTTTAACTGCATAAGGACTATGTTCCAAATTGTTAAATGCAATTTCTCAAGCAGTCTTTATAGCTGACCCTTAGCCTCATTTTGCAGATGAGATTCAGAATAGACAGGAAGGAACCTGTTCGAAATCACACAGTTGGAAAGTGAAAGCACTGGAATTAGGACATGGTTGCAACTGGGTTCATAGGTAAACCTCTTTCCATTTTGGCAAGTCATTCAGCTATGACTAATTTTATTGGATCTCTATTTATTGTCTAGTTGCATCCTAATGACCCTCCACCTTTTCCCCTCTGCTTGAGCAGAGCCTTTGTATATTTCATAAAGTAATCTCTCTTCAATTTCTGACCTATTCTCTATGGGCTGGTTCTAAACTGGAGGAATGGAATACTGTGGATCTCTCAGCCGTGACCTTTCATCAAATATGGTACTGAGTGCTCACTGTGCCCCAGACACTGTATTAGAACCTTTAGGAGTTATACAGTTCGATAGTGTGTTTCTGCCCTCAGAGAGCTCACAATCTATATGGGAACAAAATAACTTTTTATAACAATGACACAAGGCACATCTTAAAACTGTGATGAAAGTGGTAAAAGCAATCCAGCATGGGGAGACAAAGGTGGATGAATTTTTGCTTGCTTGACATGATCAAGGAATCCTTCATAAGGAGATGACAAGGAATGAGACCATGAAAGACAGATTGGCTTTCCAATGCCACTGCTCAGCAGAGAGCATGTAGGCAGACGTAATAAGAGGAGTAAAGATCTACATTTGTAAAAATATAGAGCATCGTCTGGGAATGAGGAACATTCAAAATTTCTGCATCACAGAATGAAAGAAAGCGGAAATGTGGAGATGACAGAGCCCTTGGTTGAAATATATCCATATGAGGAACCCAAGATATGAAAGAGAATGTGAAATATGTGGTGGTGAGGCTGAAGTGAGGAGCTTGAATCTTGCTTGCTCAGCATTTGTGTATACTTCCCTCCCCCTAATCTCCGGGGTTTCATGAGACATTGTCAGAAATCCAATTGACAGTGTGGATTATTAGATGATCTCAGATGTTCCTTTATGCTCAAAATAGTGATACATGAGTTTCCAGGCAAAGAGAGATGGAGTTCCTAAACATCTTTGTGTTCCTGAGTTTTTTACAAAGAGGGAGCAGCTAGTGACGCTATATACGATAAACGGCTTTCTTTCAAGGCCTCAAACATCTCATATTTATACTTGCTTTAAATTTTTGTACTAGTGGTTCATTCTGTCAATGACATCATTTCTCAATACTTTTGCATGATTTATGTATTTCTCATCATTTAAATGCCTAAATGAATATGTTCCCAGTGCGTCCTTCTTTTAGAGGAAGATTAGCCTGGAAGGTACTGACTTGACTCGGTCCTTTCCAAGGCTGTCTGAAGGACTCCAGCAATGTGCTGCCATGACCACACATCTCTGAAAACTTTAGAAAATTAATATATTTTAATTGCAAGCAATTATGGCCACTATATATTTCTTATCACACTCTTCCCTCGGTCATGATTTTCCTCATGTTGAGTAGCTTTTGAAACTTCATGCCTCGTATTCTCATCCCCATAATGAGACTAGTAACTGTAACTACTTCTCAGTGTGGTTGTGACTGCAAAATATGTACATATGTGAAAAGTGCTTAGAACAGTGTGTGGCCTATATGCAGGAAAACTCTATTTAGTTTATTCTTATCACTATAGCTAGAAATTGACTAAAGAGTTAACATCTCACTGGATTCAAGATCAAGCTGGATCATGCTAGACCACTTACTAATATTAAGAACGTCAAATTTGTGCAGGCCCTATGGCGAAGAGGTTAAGTACACGAGCTCCACGGCTAGCGGCCGGGTGGGGACACCGGGTGCACCGATGTACCACTTGTCAGGCCATGCTGTGGCGGCATCCCATATAAAGTGGAGGAAGATGGGCAGAGATGTTGGCACAGGGCCACTATTCCACATCAAAATGAAGAGGATTGGCTTGGATGTTAGCTCAGGGCTGATCTTCCTCACAAAAGAATAAAAAGAGAACGTCAAAGCAGAAACGGTCGAAACTCCTGCTTCTATAGTTGATGTAACTAAGGCCAAGGGAAATGAAGTGGCTTGTCCTAATCTCATGGCTAGGTAAGGTCCAGGCTAAGATTAAGATCTAGGTTTTCTAATAGAAAGTGAAGGGACTCTCAAGCATACCATCACATGCTTATGTTATACACCACAGAAGGGCTGCTTGGAACAGTTGTTCACTCCCTTCATTACTCTCTTTTTACACAGCCCAGTCATGTGGGCTCTGGCCCTTAGAATAGGCAAGAGAAGAAGTGGGAAACACAATAGAGGCCTGCCGGGAAGCCTGTAGAAACACGTGACACTTAGGGCAGAGGAACTAATTTTGAATATAACAGATACACGAGTGGTTAGACTTGTTGACGCTACTTCTGCCCATTAGGGGACAAAAATCCTTAGGGTAGATTTGTTGACAGCACAGGCAGATATGTATTCGTATCCCAGTCTTAGAAGTTAGAGCCATACCTCATTACCATATACAAGGATTAACTCTGCATGGTGGAATGATAAGGATGTATAAAAACATAACCAATTATCGCCTGAAAATTGTATGGGTGATTTTTTATGATCTTGAACTGGAGAGAGTCTTTGTAACTAGGACAGAAGTGTGTATATGCCACGAAAATGGACTGATATAATAGATCACCTTAAAGTACAGAAGCATAAGAAAACGCTTAATTAAGTATTCCACGTGGGAAAAGAACTCTCCTCATAAGTAAAATCAAAAGGCAGACGACAAATTGAGAAAACAATTGCTACTTGTGTCCCTGATAAAAGATTAATTTCTGTAACATGAAGAGAACTACCAAAGCAAACCCGAACACAAAAACGAAATTTTTCACCCATGCAATGTGTGAAAAGCCAAAAGTTCATAAAACACTCTGTGCAAGAGCTTTTAAACATTCAACGCAGTACCAGTTGGTGTAGAAATCACTTACTCCAATGGAAGACAATATAGCAACTTTGATAAATTACTCTGAACTCCGTACACAAATGCAATATGCACAAGGTTATTCATTGTTTGTACTAGCAAAGAGCTAGAAAGATCCTCGGTTTCCATCAAAAGAAGATGGATTACATCAACTTTTGTTCACCTCTACAGGGGACTGGCACGTGGCAAAACGAGAAGCTTTCTCTTTGTACTGTCATGGAAAGGTCTCCAGAATACAGTTTTAAGTGTAACAGGAAAATTCAATAAAGTTTGTGTAGTGTATTGTGTTTGGATAAGGTAGGAGGATAAGAATATAAAATTATACTTGCTTGCATTTGAATAAACAGTTGAATGATATCTAAGAACCTAAAACACAACCAGTTTTAGTTAGCACAAGAGAGTGGGGACGAGTAACAGAATGGTCTTGACAGGGAAAAAGGATCAATGAGACTTGCGAAGTATACCTTTCTATAAAGCTTTGATGAGATGTAAACAATGTGATTATTTCAAAATAAGAATCAAGTTAAAAGAATTCTCAGCAGTGGCACATATTTGTAAAGTAACTTTGGGCAAGTCATTTAAACTTATGAGCCTCAAATTTCTCGCCTGTACAATGGGGGAAAATAGCATAGACTTAAGGCCTTTCAGTTGTTTGCACAAATGAAGCTCATTCTTGACTCAAGTCACTTACACTTCTGTGCCTTCTCTGCGAAATGTGCAATCATTGGGGTTTTGGAGAACACCTGTATTTCACCTTCCCACACTTAGCTCTGATGACAATTTCCTCCTCAGAAAATCCTTCTGTTGCCAACCTGTTTCATAGAGTCACTGCTCCACTACGTAGCCTGTGCCCTATTTTTCTCTTTTATTTTCCTCATATTGTTATCATTAGCTATGCGGCTCTCTCTCTCTCTCTCTCTCTGATTTTTTTTTTTAACTTATTTTTTTTATCACCGAGGGAGATTTACCCTGAGCTAACATCCGTGCCAATCTTCCTCTAATTTGTACGTGGATTGCCACCAGGGCATGGCTGACAAAAGGTGCAGGTCCGTGCCCAGGATCCAAACCCAAGACACTGGGCCACCGAGGCACAATGTGCTGTACTCAACCACTAGGCCACGAGGCCAGCCCCCTTAATATTTTGGGTCTTCTTCGTTATGAACATCATGAGAAGAGGGCATTGACTGTTCCTATCATGTTGAATCCCAATAACCCAGAACCATGCCTCAAGTCTGACATATTTTTCGAATGAATGACTGTTAGTACCTAATGCAAGATGCATAGAAGAGGCTTAGTTGATTTTTGCTCTTTCTCTCATGGGCTACATATCAGGGGTCAGGCTATGCTGGGCATGATTTCCCCACTTCAGACATCCAAGTCGTACTGCAAGAGAATATCTTTCTCTGCTTAACCACAACAGCAAGACAACTTATATGGATCACATTTTGAGCAAGAATTAAATAAAATCCAATGTCTTCCTGAGAAAAAGGTCATTCTCCTGCTCCCCAGATTGACCCTTTTAATTTAGTGAGACTTGGGCTCTTCTCCCAAGCATAATACAATCTCACTCTGATTTTGTTCCATATCAGATGGAAACCAAAGATCTCAACATTCTTGAACGTTCTGGAATTGTTACAATTTAATATGGTAGGAGATTCTGAGACTGTAGTGAAGGAGGGTGTTTTGATAAGAGATTTACTTGAAAGATGATGAAATAGACAAGAGTGCTTAGGGCAGACTGGAATGGGGAAAGACTGGAGGCAGAGAGAACAATGAGATGATTCTTGCCATGGCCTAGGTTCAGAGGTAATGAGGACTGGAAAAGCGATGGTGGTGGTGGGAATGGAGGGCAGAGGTGGCTGACATCTGCTAGCCTTTTGACTGCAACCATGTGAATCATCCCTCAACTCTCTTGTTGAGGTACAGAGAAGTACTATTCCTAGCGGAAGCTCCAGTTGCTAGAGTTCTAGCTGTAACAGATTTACATTTCCCTTCTCAGCTTCCACTGAGGCAAATGGAGAATTTATTACCCTGAGCAAGTTCTACAGGTCACTATCTTTGTCTCTTTACATGGGTAGAGCACAGAAGTTTCTGGAAATCATCTTCCAATGAAGCTGCATTTTAAAACAATATCAACTAAGAGAACTGATTGGAGATGGGGGTGGGTATGATATGGCGTACTGGAAAGAGCCATGGCATGGGAATCAGGAGGCGGGTGTTCCTTCAATGGGTTTCTCCTTATCCAAATGTGGCTTTGTGCTAGCCACTTACTGTTTCTGAACTTTTGGTGTCCTTTCAGATCAAGTGACGTGCTTGGGCTTCAGTGTGTTTTTAACTCTTCCCAGTGATAGCGCCCTTGGTTCAAATCAATCTGTATGAGGAAACAAGATATGAAAAAGATAGCTGAAGTATGTAGTGGTGGGACTGGAGTGAGGAGCCTCTGGCTAGAGAACAACTGGGCCACCGAAAAGAGGCCTGCTGGGAACCCTGCAGAAACACGTGACACTTAGGGCCACCGAACTAATTTTGAATGGATCAGATTCGTATTTTACCATGGCGGTAGATTTGTTGAGGCTACTGCTGCACTTCAGGGTATAGCCTGAGACCACAGGCAGATCTGAAGTGATATCCCAATCGTAGAAGTTAGAGCCATACCACATTACCATACAAAAGATCTGACTCTGCATGGTGGAATGATAAGGATGTATATAATCATAACCAAAATATCGCTTGAAATATCTATGGGTGAATTTTTATAATCTTTAAATGGAGAAAGACTTTGTAACTAGGACAGAAGTGTCTATACGCCACCAGAAATGGATTGATACATTTGATCACCTTAACATACAGAAGAATAAGAAAATGCTAAATTAAGTCTTCCATGTGGCAAAAGCGCTCTCCTCATAAGTAAATTCAAAAGGCAGATGACAAATGGAGAAAACAATTGCAATTTGTGTCCCTGACAAAAGATAAATTTTTGTAAGATGAACAGAACTACCACAGCAAACATTAATACAAAAATTAATTTTCTCACCTAAGAAATGTGTAAAAGCCAAAAGTTCATAAACCATGCTCCAAGGATCTTTTACATATTCAAGGAAGTACCGATCACTGTAGAAATCTATTACTCCAAAGGAAGACAATATAGCAACCTTTATCAAGTACTTTGAACCTCCTCCAGACAATGGAATATGCACAATGTTATTCTTTGTTTGTACCAGCAATTCAATCTGAGACAGAAGAGGTTAAAAAATCTTCCTTGCGCTAGAAGAGAGCAACAACTTTGGGATACGCTTTGTTAACTGCAGCTGTGCATATTCAGCATAATCAATTGTTGTTTCAAACTAACCAGGGCTTTCTGTCCCTCCTTAGTATATGAGTGAGCTGTCTTTCCCAGGAAATCAAGGTCCAGACATCAAGATTCAGCCTCACAAGCCCAAACACAGGCTGAAGATGAAAACAAACAAGTCCAGACAGTCAATGAAAAGAAATTCAGTTTTCATGGTAAAATGCAAGCTGGTGGGAAGGTGCCAGCCAGCACATCCACATGCTCCACCCCCCTTACCTAAAATCCCAACACATGCTCTCCCTGACAACCTTTAAAACCCCACGCCTCCCATCTTATGGGGAGACTGGACAAATTTGAGAGCTCTCGTCTCCTGGTTGACGTCAACTGAAATAAAAACTCTTTCCTTGCCATAAGCCTGGTGTTCTAGTTTTATTTGGCCCCTCTTGTGTGGTGGATAAAGGACCTGGGTACGTATCCGGTAACAATTTGGCGAGCCAGCCAGGAGGTTCTTTGCCCATGGCTCCTCAGCCCTGGACCGACTGGGATTTCTTGTAAGCAGTCCACCAGCTGCCTAGGTGATTTGCCCTAGGGACTGCTCCCAGTACTTTCCATCTGATCCGGCACCACTGACCCTAGGCACATTTTCTTATGGCAAGGAAACAGGCTCTCGAACTGTTTCTTTGTTTCTGCTTGTGGTGAGTTGGACTCAATGTGGAGTAGGGTAAGTCACCTCAGATGTACACCGAGAACTCCCTTACCCTCCATTTGGGGTCCTATCTCTTTGAGAGGCAGGGCCATCTGTTTCATAAGGCACCCTACCAGAGTGGGAATAGTCGTAGGACATTTACCCGGAATCTGTTGGGTGCACCTGTCTATTCTGTTTGGGACCCCGTCGTGGCTGTCTGTTCTGTGTGTTTGTAATTCTGAAAGGGGGGGAACTCCATCTGTCCCCAAGAAAAGCCCTCTGGGCCACCTCTTGGCTAAATGGGCTGACTTTAGCTATGAACCCATGTCCTAGAAGAAAATAGTTTTCTTTTGTAACACCACATGGCCACAATATTCCATAGACTCCAGAGAGAAAGTCGCCAAAATGGGGCAATTTCAGTTTACCCAAGTGGTGTATTTGCTTATGCAATTGGAAAAGCCAGCTAAAAAGTTAAACAAGCAATGGAAAGCCTATTTTAATCTTTTGAGGCTTCCAAAGGAAATCAGGAATACTTTACTGCCTCTTTAAAAGAAAATAATTAAACACGCCAGCAGCTGAAGCTAAATCTGCTGCCCCTGTCTCCTCTCTTGCTGAGCTTCCCCACTTCAACTCCCTTGGAATTCCTGATCTAAAATTAAGCAAGTGAAAATAAGTAAACTTTTGAGATAATTTGGAATTGTAATGGCCATTCTGGAGAAATTCTGTTTCAGATGAGTCCACCTTAAGGGTCACCCTTAAAAGAGAGGATTCAAAACCTCTCATGATGGGATGCAATCTTTAATTAACATACAGAATCTTCTAAAAGACAAAGTTATTTCAAAAACAGCTGTAAAAAGTTCTTATAGGAAAAAGAAAAGAATCTTTAGTAAATATTTTTAGCCATCTGAGCAGATCCACCTGTGAGAAAAATAGTTTGGATCTAACTGTTCTTCTGAGTTTTGTACCTGAGACCTGGCTAAAATTTTGAGGATCTCTGTGTGTGTTTATCTGTCTCTGTGTGTATTTGTGTGCCTCTAGATGGTACAGTTTCTAAAGGAGCTCTATTTAATTGGCTTGGAGTAAACATTTTTACAAGTTATTTCTAAATATAATAGAGCTAGCCCAGATGTCTTTCAAGTTAACATTGATATGAAATGATCTTTGGTGAATGAAAAGCTTGTGTAAGTTTATTCGTTTAATTGAAATAAATATGTTTTCAGAGTTATCAACATTGGATATGATGCAAACATGTTAGCTCTGTTGCAAAATTAGTCAGCAGAAGTAGTAACAGAATAATAACTGTTTCTGTCTGATGTCTCATAAGGTTTTTTTTTTTCCAGCATCTTTGCCTTTTAATATAAGATTTGTTTTCATCATTTCTGAGTGTAACATATTTCTTCTAAAAATAGAGCTCTTTGCTTGTTCTGAAACTTCTTAACTTTCACTTGGAGGTGAAGGGGAATAAGGCTGACTGTAATTCTGGCGTGACATTGCCAATGTTTCCTAGTGACGGACAAACTTTTCAAGGGATTCTGGATGCTCGCAGCAAGGAAGAGTTCATTGTAAATCCATGGTACTGAAGAAACACGAAAAACATTCCGAGCCCCCATCCGTGACTGGTGTGGAGCCCTGAACACACTACTGACCAAAGGTAATCAGTCACGGTTCACACAGGACCAGATGGCAGTGGCCCTCATAAGGTTTGTATAGGCAATCTAAATGTAATCATTGGGAACAAATAAACAAAATAGATGTGAAAAGGATGAAAGTTTTTTGAGGAACCTTTTTAACAATAATTATGTTTTGTGGTATATACGCTTGAAAAAGAGCTTGCAAAATCTTTTTGATAACTTGAAACTTTAGAGTTTTGCTAAATTAAGTTGATAAAAATTTGTTGAGTATCTGCGTCATTTCCACATAAGATAAAACATAAAAAATTGGTTACTAAGCATAGATTTGTCTCCCTTTGGTTTCTTATCTCAGAGAAACTGAAAGATGCTTGGGTTTATTGATAAACATGTTTTGTATATGTTGAGGAATTTTCTGAGAAAGTACATATTTCTGGAAAGTTTGTATACAAGGAACGTAAAATGTATGTTGTCCGTAAAGAAGGTATAAAGAATAGAGATATTTTTGGTTGTTTTGTTAAGAAAGATAAATTTGTCCTAAAGGACTAGGAAAGAAAAAGGGAAGAAAGCATGCGACAAATTCTGAACATAACAAGTAAGTGACAGAAGGTTCGTGGAAGTAAAACCCTAAGGAGTTTTGTACATGGTCAAGTTGGCTGAAGTAAGCTGGTAGAAAATTAGGATTTGGCTTTCTCTTATAAAGGTAACTTTCTTAAACTTTGGTCTGTTCTTTATATAGAGGTTAAAAAGGTGTTCCTTTGAGTAAGTCTATGCAAAAGAAAGAACATCTATGTTTTGTTAAAATAATTTCCTATGTTCACAAGTACTGAGGTCTCTCTATTAAGGTTTTTGTTTTTGTTTGTTGACTATTTTAACTCTCTGTTTGCCTTTGACTGTTTCTGTTGTCACCTTGATTAAATGAGTAACTAGTCATTGTTTCCTATTAGACCAAGTGTTTTAAAATCTTTTAATATTTTTGATAAACTTCTGCCAAATTTAAAGTCTTTTTTTGACTTAAAAAGGAAACTTTGAGAATTTTCAATCAGGCTTGAGACTTAAAGAATTTGTTCTCTCATTGCATAAAGAGAAAGCTATTAAAGTAATTATACTTATTTGGTATGGTAAATATTGTCAAATAAACGACAATAAGCCTTCCTGGGTTATATGTACGGATAAATGTTATTAATCAGCGTTTTAAAAAAATATATAACATTCTAAAAGTTCTGATCTGTCCTGGTTGTCAGTGATAATTCGGGTTATTATCTCAAAGAGTTGTATGTTACAGAAATAGCCAAATGTCTTTATCAATTGCCATTTTTGAATATTTTGTCATTTGCAGAATGTTGTTGCTTTACTCTGATGTTTTTGCAGATGTGTTTCATCTTTACAGACATTCATGGAAAAGACTCTGACACTTGCTCTACAATACAGGTCTCTGATAAACTTTCAGATTATGAAACTGAGCTGGACAAAAAATGACAGAACTGTAAAGGAAAAACTGATGGCCTCAAGAAACTGCTAACAGAAGATCAAGAGTTGGTTACATGAAACTAAGTAAACTGACAAAAATGATTACAATTTTTATGACTTTTGTTTGGAATATTACTTTTTTTTAGTGTTTTGTTTTTACAGGTTTAAGGAAAACTTTTCCTGTTTTCTTTTAAGAAACCATGACTTGGCAATTTGTACGCAGAATTAAGGCATTTACCTTTTTCTCTCTACCTGATCCCTCCAGAATTTGAAAAGTCTGAGTAAGTGTATGTTCTTATTTCAGGGCAATATAGTTATTTACATAAGTTCAATAAGAATCTGTTCTTGTTATATCAAGACAACTGGGAACATTGGTTATATTATCAAAGCTTTGATTGGAACATCATATTTAAAAAACACATGCAGGCTCGGATATGACCAGACAGCTTTTGAGGAATGAAGATTGGACTGTATGGAATAAAGCCACTTGGAAATATTGGCCTGGTACCTTATTCCCAAACAGCAATCTTATGGATAAGTAAGGAAGGTCACTTACCTGGCAGGTGCCTGGAACCTCAGTATTTTGGGGACCCTCAAAAGAAGAGAGGAATTCACCCAAATCTGTAGGTATTACAGGCAAATCTGATGACAGGTCATTGGCTTGGCTTTCCTGGCCTCAAGAGGCCTTCCAAGTTTGATCTGAGATTTCTTCTAAAGAGTTCTAGCAAAGCAGAATTAAAAGAGCCTATATGATCAATTGCTATTCTTGCTGTACTTCTGTAAATAATTGGGCCAAGTTTATTAAAACTAGACTTATTTTGCAAACTAATGAGTCTTAATTTGACTATCTTTGATAAAAACGGGGGTGATTTAGAGAGAAAAATTATGTTTCAACAGAAACGGTAATACATATTTATGGATGTTGGATTCTGGTTCTGTTAATTGCCTTTGAGGTTTTTGTTTACTATCTGTAAACTGGACTGGATCCTCAATTCTAGTTTCCTCAAATATCTGGTACAGATCTCCAAATTAACGTTTTCAATGTTTTTTTTTTTTTTTCCCTGTCCTTTTCATTTCAAATCATTGAGAACTAAAAACATCCTTTTTCTTGAAGCCCTGCAAACTAAAGCTTGACAACTTATTATAAATCTAACCGAGAGCACCATGATAGCCCATGTTTGAACAATCTTCATGCCTGTTGCTGTGTAAGCCACTTAAAAGGTTTACCTAAATGACTGATGACATCATTGGAGACGTTGTAAACTGCAGGGGAGGCTTCAACCCTGATATCTGGAGATCTTCTTAACTGGCCATCCCGGGAGCTCAGAAATTGGTTTATAATTTTCTCCAATCATTAACCTTGTTTTTTATTTTTATTTCTCTAGAAATGCTTCTTATTAAATATCTAGTTACTTGCTTACACAATGTAGGCCTAACTTTGGGAAACACTTTCTATGTCCTAGAGATGATCCAAAAGACCTGGAAGGAACTTTAAGAAACTAGGCACTGGCAGATGTTTCTCTGCACCCCCTTTCTCACAAGGACTGGGGACTACTGAAATCCTGGACTTCATCCCTGCTGGATAGAATCATATGAGAAACGCCACAGGGAATATAAACCACGCTACAAACAAACATCACAACTGGGACCACCCAAACCTTGGGTGACTTCATACTCTTGACACTGACTTCTCTGAATGGTCAAGTGAATCCCTAACACACGGCAAGTTGCTGTTCAGAAAACGGTCTTCTAAAGATAAGTAATAAATGACTCCTAGGTTCTTACCTTATTTATTGGAGTATAGACAGCAGGCTACTTGGCCACATCAGATTTCACTTGGAGTTCTAGACACTAACCTTGATTGTTTTACAGGCCTCTTTTCCTAGATTCCCCAAGGATTGAGGTCCATTATGGAGGGATACTAAAATTTGGGCTGTCTATTTTGCTAATATGTGTGGTCATCTATGCAATTATAAAATATGAACTTCAGTATTCTTCCAAAGCCATTGATCAGAGTACTAAAATATTAGTCATGCAAAGCATATCTTGCTCTCCCCACCTGGTAACACAAATTATTTAAAAATAAAAGTAAAGTAGTTTCATTCCTCTGATCCTGATCTTCACCCTTTTACAGCAGGAAGTAGCTAGAGCAGTCTTCACTCCCATTCCCCAAGATTAAGGAATGATCATAAGACAGTGGGGATTGAAACCGAGTAAGAAGATGTTAAAGAATCTTCCCTGGGAGAGAAGAAGAGAGCAAAAACTTTGAGATAAGCTTTGCTAACTGCAGCTGTGCATATTCAGCATAATCAACTCATGTTTAAAACTAACCAGGTCTCTCTGTCCCTCCTTAGTATATGAGTGAACTTTCTTTCCCAGGAAATCAAGGTCCAGACATCAAGATTCAGCCTCACAAGGCCAAATGCAGGCAGAAGATGAAAACAAACCAGACAAGTCCAGGCAGTCAAGGCAGAGAAATTCACTCTCCAAGGTCAAATGCAAGCTGGTGGGAAGGTGCCAGCCAGCACATCCACATGCTCCCTCTCCCTTACCTAAAACCCCAACACATGCTCTCCCTCACAACCTTTAAAACTCCTTGCCTCCCATCTTTTGGGGAGACTGGACAAATTTGAGAGCTCTTGTCTCCAGGCTGATGTCACCCAAAATAAAAACTCTTTCCTTACCATAAGCCTGGCATTCTAGTTTTATTTGGACCCTCTTTTGTGGTGGGTAAAGGACCTGGGTATGTATCTGGTAACACAATGACCTAGAAAGATCCTAGGTTTCCATCAACAGAAGATGGGTTACATAAACGATTCACCTCTACAGGGGAGCAGCATGTGGCAAAATGAGAAGCTCTCTCTATGTACTGTCACGGAGAGGATATATTTTTAAGTGAAACAGCAAAATGCAATAAAGTTTATGATGTATGTTGTATTTGGATGAGGAAGTAGTATAGCAGTATGAAATTATACTTGCTCCCATTTGCATAAATAATTGCATGATACCCAAGAAACCAAAACTAAACCACTTTTAGTTAGCTCCAGGGAATGAGGATGAGGGCTTGCATAGTGTGGACAGGGGGATAGGGGAAGTGAGACTTCCAAAGCACGCCTTTCTATACTGCTTTGATGAAATGTAAACACTTTGTTCATTCCAAAATACAAATAAAGGTAAAAGAATTCCCAGCAGTGGCACGTCTTTGTAAAGCAAGTTTGGGAAAGTCGCTTAAACTTCATGAGCCTCAATTTCCTCATCTGTACAATGGTACAAAACAGCATTGACTTAATGCCTTCCTAGACTTGTACCCACAAACGAAGCTCATTTTTGACAAGCTATTTACACTTTTATGCCTTCTGTGCAAAAATGTGCAATCACTGGGGTTTTAGAGAACACCTGTATTTGATTGTCCCACACTCAACTCTAACCTCAATTTCCTTTTCAGAAAATCCTTCTGTGGCCACTCTGTGTAATAGAGTCCCCACTCCACTCATCAGCATCTTGCCTATTGTTGTCTTTTATTTTCCTTATAACTACTTATCATTAGCTAAACTTTGCTCTCTCTCCCCATTTCTTTCATTTGCTGTTTTTTTTTTTTTTTTTTTCGATAATATTCTGTTTCTTCATTATAAACTTCAGGAGAAGAGGGCTTTGGCTGCCTCTATCACAGGTGAATCCCAAGAACCGAGAACCATGCCTCATGTCTAAGACACATTTTTTGAGTGAATAACTGTTAGTACCCAATGTAAGATGCATAGAAAAGGCTCAGTTGATCTGTGCTCTTTCTATCATGGGCTACATATCAGGGATCAGGCTATGTTGGGCATTATCTCCCCACTTCCATTATCCAAATATTAGTTTGTAAGAAGATATTTCTTTGTTTAACCTTAATAACAAGTCTTAAATTATATGCATAGCATTTGGAGTAAGAATTAAAGAAAAATAAAAGACTTTCTGAAAGAAAGGGCGCTCTGTTTCTCCCTGGATCGGTCTTTCCTATTTAGTTAGAATTTGGCTGTTCTCTCACGCTGATTACAATCTTACTCTGATTTTGTTCCATAACAGATAGAGACCAAAGAACCATGCCCTCTGAGATATAGTCACAGAATGAAAGGGGCCCTGCAGCTGCTTGTACCTTAGTGCCAGATAATGGCTCATAATTAGTTAGCATATCTTAGAGAAAGAGCCTAATTATCTATTCCCTCTGCAAAGTATGTGGAGAGAAATCTCAGTGTCTATTTTTTTTTTCTTTTCTTCTTTAAGAAAAGTAACATCTTTGAACTTGATTTCACCTTGGGATGGAAGCAGGAGAGAAAATAAATGTGTATTTTTTTTCTTCTTTTCCTGCAAATAGTTTTTTTAAACTCTGGTTTTCTGGATTTATAGAAATATTTAGACCAGCATAAGGGAGTTAGACCTTTAAGCACAATACGTGTGTGGTGGTGTAAGTGAAGTTCTCTCTAATTCACATATTTCTTCCTTTGGACTCCCCTTCCCAATGCCCAAGCATGGCGGTGCCTATAGGAGGCTTGTCCTCATGCTTAATTTAAAATGTATATTATCGTGTTGTATTTACATAATATAATATACATATATACATATGTGTGAGTATAGTCTTAACAAAATGAGGTGGAGAGAAGAGTTATTTTTCAACCACTTTGCCTAATGTCAGCAGCTTATCTGGCTAATTCCAGACCCAATAACACATTTTCAGGTCTTCAGTATTTGGTGGATACTTGAATTTCCCACTACATGGACACAGACCGAATTAAAGATGTAAACAAGCTGGGATATTGATATACAATATTACAAACATTATGCAAGGGAATCTTTAAAAATTCCCCTTTGCACTTAAGAGCATAACAGAAATGTCCAAGATGGGAGTTTGGATAGGCACATGCTCTCTGTGAGATCCATTTCAGTCCCTCCTGCGTGTGTGTGTGTGCATGTGTCTTATATTTCTTGTCTACGTGGTGTGTGAGGAAACAGTGTTTCATGCTGGTGCTTCTTTCATGGATCAGGGAATTGTAGAGGGTCAACTGACTCATTTCAGGATAAAGAGATTGGAACCAAAACTTATGATTTTCAGCAGTCGAAGCCAGAGCAAGACCCAGAAGGTAGACTAGGTGAACCTGAGGCATTACTGCATTAGATCAAAAAAGCTCAAGGCAAGGAACATTTCTTGTTCAAATTTGCACCCTCCAGTGGTATACAGTGGGCAATCAACTGATGATATTTTTAGTATCCATAATAACAATGCCTTAAGTTTACAGAGTACTTTGAAATGAACCAATATTTTTCATATTTATTAGTTTATTTAATGCATATGCCAATAGTTCAAAGCTGGCCATATTACCCTTGGTTTACAGAAAAAGAAACAGATCAGAGAAGTTAAGGAATTGCCCAAAGTAACAGAGCAGGTAACAGTGGTTCGGAGTTCTGGTATCAGCTCTTCTATCTCTAAATTCACTCTTCTTGCTATGCCAAAGCTGTTCTCATTTATTGTAATGATTGAAAGAAAAATAATGAAAGAAAGAGAGAGAGGAAGAGAGGAAGGAAGGAGGGGAGAGAAGGAGGAAGGAAAGGAAAGAATAATACCTGGGTAGTGTGCCATGCCTCAGGTTTGCCAGGAGATGCCTGGCGAAGACGACCCAGAGAGAAGATCCAGCAGGATCTGCTTGAGAAATCCAGGCTGTAGTGTCAGATGCAAATTACAAATGTAGCAGGGGGAAATGCATTCATATTGCACTCAGATGTGCAAAAAGTCTATACTTCAACATTTTTTCTTATACCTGATATCCCCTTATGGGCCCGGAGGCTACTAAGCAGCAGGGGCCAATCTATTAAAGGTAATTGAACTGATTGTCTCGGAATGTCCTGTCTCTCAGATGCCTCTTCATCTCCACGCTCCTTTCCAGATTGGCCTCTTGAGGTATAGGGAAGGGGCTTTAGGAGTCTTTATGGTGAATGAAATGGGAGGAGTCTCTTAGATTCATGTGAGGGAATTTGTACTGGCTTCTGGCTTCTGTGGTCTCCAAGGTAAATTTCTTGTGAACCTAGTTTTTTCTCAACCTGCTGACTTCCTCAGCGGGTGATCTCCAGATCTCTTCTCCTTTAGCACAGGCAGGGCACTGTGGTCTTCTCTTTTTTCAAGGCCCCACCCTGGTCTTGCTGGTGAGGGTGATATGGGTTATAAGAATTGCAGAGAGTCTAGGAAGGCTCACGGGTACCTGGCAATGCAGTGCATGTATAGGGTCCATATCCCTAAGTGTTCAAAGCAAAATAGGCCTCAGACTGTTGCTACCGTCAGGCCCAAGACAACAGCCTCTACCCACCATCCCACCATATCACATCTCTTTTCAAGTGTACAGAGCTGAAGGAGAGGAGAAATGGTGAAAATTTTTTGGTTAGTCTAAGGATATAGGGTGAGTAGCCAGTTCTTGAAGGTGGATTTGATTATAATCGTAAGTAGGCATCCTAAGGAGGCCTCAAGGGCCAGTGGAATCAAACTTCTATAAAATGGACTATAAATACTCTCTGCCCACCACCCAACTTCTCAGAATCTGCCCTATATAGGTGAGGTGGGCTCTCTGAGTTAGGCAAGCTGTGAGGGCCTTTGGCTCCTGGATAGTGGCTGGATGTTATTAAATTTGATATTCCACTCCTATATTCGAACAAACTTGTTTCCAGTCTGAGAACCATTACTTTTTCAGATACTTCATTTCCATCTCCAATACTCAAAGTTGGTTTTCTCTACACAGATTTTTTTTTAATCATACCCACCTTCCCCCAAAAAAGGGTTCATCCCTTTATGTGAGTTACAATATTCACAATGAATATAAAACAACAAAGCTTCATAAATTATAGGCAGATGGGTAGGTTCACTCACTAGCTAAATGGTTCCCCTTATACAGACAGGCCATGTGATAAAAATTCATGATATAAGACAGTGAAAGGTGACTGCATATAGTAAGTCTGGCACGGTGGCCTGAGGACCTCAATACCCTCTGGAAAGTAAGTGTCCCAAGGCCATAAACCTTAAAATTTGATGTGCTCATTCTCATAGACTTACAAGTGATAATGGACCTTTTATTTCTATAAACTTCCATCATTTCCCTACTGATGAACAAAATGAAATTTTGAATTTTGAACACTGTGAACAGTAAAGGTGAATTTCCTGTTAATCATTTAGGGCCTATTCTTGTACCAAGAGCCTCCCTCTCAGGACATCTTTAGCTGGGAGAGTAGAAGCAGCAAATTTACCACAAATTAACACAGCAGAAAAGTTCAGATAGAGTAACGAACCTCTTAGGGCTGACACCGAGAGCCCCAGGGACAGCAACTCCTATGTGAGTCTCTTGCTGTCATTTGCCATTTTGATAGTTCAAAGGTGATGGCTTTTTGTTTTAACACAATTTTGTTGTAACACATTTTTCATGTGTTAATAGGCATTTTATGTCTTTTGTGAACACCTTCCTTTTTTTCCGTTTTTATTGTTTTTCAAATAATTTTCAGCTCTTCAAAGGAAGGAACTGTATTTTTCCCATTTACGGAAAGCCTATCAAATTCAAATTCAAAGTGAATATCTTCCAACTGCCCTCTAATTTGCTACTACTTATAACTTCCAGGAACCACTCAGCTTTCTACTTTAGAACAATGTTCCTTTTCATTTCTGCCATCCTTTCTCTCATCTCTTTTCTCCTTCCGTAATTCTTCTGCATACGTGATGAGCGGCTCACGTGACATATATATCATCTGGTCCCAGTTCCCTGGAAATGGTAGTTCATCTTTCACTCTTACTGTTTTTCCTGCAAGAGTCTGTTCACACCAATTCTGACCTTTTATCTTTGTGAGACAGAAAATGGTGCACAGCACTAAATATACTATAGTGAAATGCTTTACCTTGCCTGAGGAGCCGAGGAGACAAGGTTCTTCACCTGGATACATGACTGTTATTGTCTATCACATTTTCACCCTGATCCATCATTGTGTATTCCTGTGGAGTGATGGCCAATACCTAGCTTGTTTCTCTAGCCTTTTTCTGAAGTCTAAATTTATCCTTGATGATTTTGGAATTGCTGCTGGGTTGAGCCTGGCTGAAGGCATCACAGTCCCTCTTGTGAAAACCTAGAGGCTGGGGAATAGTTTTATTCTGGAGCAAATTCATTAGAATTAGAATTTAGTCTCCCTCTCCAATACCAGGCTCTTATCTATGAGATGAAAAAGGGACCTGGAGGAAAGCAGCCACTAGATATCCATCTCTAATTCCACAGTAGTGAAATTTAGTCCATGCCCCTTGGGGTTCCCAATTAGTCAGAGGGTGAATGTCAATCGCTGTGTCACTCTGCCCATTTTCCTTATGGTCTCCTGTGTTTCATGGGGAAGGAACCAGGGACATGCGGTCTCTATCCTGCACCCAGGCTGGTGGTGGTATGGGGACGACATTTACTCATCTCACTTCCAGGTGCCCTCCTTGAGTTTCCATCTTCAGGTCTGTATCCTATTGTGCATGAAAGTTAACATAAGAATGATATTCCAGAGGTCCTTATTTTATATATGTGTGTGTATATATGTCCCATATAATACATTTCAATACAAGCTTCCACCATTAACCACTGGTTTTAGAGTTTTATTTTGTGTGTATGTGGCTCCCTTACTGGCACACTCCTCTTCTAATGGATGTACTCTCTCTTGAGATAAGGCAACAATTTAATCTTATTTCTGTCCAATGTAACAGGACAGCTCTTTCGAAAGTGACTTTGTAAATTTTTGTTGCCAATGATTTTCCACTCAGTTATAGTTTTTTTATAGTTTTATAGTTTTTCTCTCAGAATAATCAAGCCTAATTGTCTGTTATTTCAAATATTTTATTTTGGGGGTGCTGAGGAGGTAGAAGTTAGGCATCTTAATGTTACCCCCATGCTTATAAAACATAAGGTAATATTTTCTACTTGATAAACACTAGAACAATTTAATGGGCAAATGTTAGATGCAGTGATGTTCCTTAAGTTCATAAAAGGCTGTTTCTGGGTCAGCAAATCAATTAACAGTAAGTATTTCAGGAGAAAACTCTTGTGAGAAATTCTGTTCTGTGTTGATAGCAGCACTCATAATTGGGGATATCTGAAGCTTTCACAGGAAAAGGAGATACTGTGCTGTGGTCAGGGTATTGGTGGTTGACTTTTAGATTTTCTGTTGAGATTTTGAGTAGGAAGAGGAAAGGAATTTGAAGAGCCTGGAAATCAATACAGCCGACCTCATCGATGTGGATGTTCTGCCACCTGTTGGTGTTTTCTTGCCATTGGCTAGGTTATGAAAGCCCATACTTAGTTTTTCATCCTTGTATAACTGACACTAATATGCCATAAGGCTGTTAAAGCTGGCACTTGAAAATATATATATTAGTGAGTATTTTTATTTTTGTACAAATAATTGTGCTAGGTAGTATAGGGAGGGGGAATACAGAGCTTATGCTAATACAGTAGTCTCCCCTTATCCACAGTTTTGATTTCCGTGGTTTCAGTTACCTGCAGTCAATCTTGGTATGCAAATCTTAAATTCCAGGAATAAACAATTCATAAGTGTTAAATTGCACACCAGTCTAAGTAGCATAATATGATCTCGTGCCTTCTTACTCTGCCCAGGACATGAATCATCACTTTGTCCAGTAGATCCACCTTGTATACACTATTAGCTGGTTAGTCACTTAGGAGCCATCTCGGTTATCAGATCGACTGACCAGGTATGGCAGCGCTTGTGTTCAAGTAGCAACTATTTTACTTAGTAATGGCCTCAAAGTGCAAGAGTGGTGATGCTGGCAATACAGATGTGCACAAGTGAAACCATAAATTGCTTCCTTTAAGTAAAAAGGTGAAAGTTCTCAACTTAATAAGGAAAGAAAAATAATCATATGCTGAGGATGCTAAGATCTACAGTAAGAATGAATATTCTATCTGTGACATTGTGAAGGAAAAACAAATTCGTGCTAGTTTTGCTGCTGCACCTCAAACAGGTAGGAATAGGAAAAAACATAGTATATATAGGGTTTGGTGTTTTCTGCTGTTTCAGCCATCCACTGGGGGTCTTAGAACATATCACTCATGGATAAGGGTTGCTGTCGTCCAGGGTTTCCAGCACCTCCACCTTCAGACATATGGTTGAGTGGGTCTGTCAGATGTCTCTTGTGTTATGTGAATGTCCTCTGTTTGTATATGAACGTCATTGTTATTTTATCTTATAGTGGGAGAGTTTACGGGGAAACCTCACTCTGCCATGATGCTGCAGGGTGCTCTCTTTTCTTTTCAATAATAGCAATTGTGAAGGGTGTGAGGTGACAACTCATTCTAGTTTTCATTTGTATTTCCACAGTAAGTAGTGATGTTGAGCATCTTTTCATGTGCCTGTCGGACAACTCGATGTCTTCTTTGGAAAAATGACTGTGCTTACCCTCTGATTATTTTTTCTTCACGTTGTTTTTGTTTTGAGATGTATGGCTTATTTATATATTTTGGATGTTAACTCCTTATCAGAAATATGATTTGCAAATGTCTTCTCCTAATTGGAAGGTTGTCTTTCTGTTTGTTTGGTGGTTTCCACTGCTGTGCTTTTTAGTTTGATGTAGTCCCACTTGTTTATTCTTTCTTTTGTTTCCCTTGCCTGAGGAGACATGATATTCAAAAAGATACTGCTAAGACTGATGTCACAGAGTGTACTGGCTATATTTTATATTAGGAGTTTTATGGTTTCAGATCTTACATTCAAGTCTTTAATCCATTTTGAGTTAATTCATGTGTTGGTGTAAGATAATATAATACTTGTATTCTTTCACATGTGGCTGTCCAGTTTTCTCTATACCATTTATTGAAGACACTTTCCTTTCTCCATTATATGTACTTAGGTCCTTTGTCAAAAACTAGCCGTCCAGAGAAGGGTGGATATATTTCTGCGTTCTCAATTCTGTTCCATTAATCTGTGTCTCTGTTTTTCTGCCAGTACCGTGCTACAGTATTTAAACTGCTATAGCTTTGTAGTATATTTTGAAACCAGGGAGTGTGATAACTCCAGCTTTGTTCTTTCTTCTCAGGATTGCTTTGGCTTTTTGGGGTCTTTTGTTTTTGTATATAAGTTTTAGGATTCTTTGTTCTATTTCCACGAAAAATGTCGGTGGGATTCTGATTGGGATTGCAGTGAATCTCTAGCTTCCTTTAGAAATATGGTCATCTTAACTGTGTTAATTCTTCCAATCCATAAGCATGGAATATCTTTCCATTTCTTTGTGTCTTCTTCAATTTCCTTCAACAATGTCTGACAGTTTTCAGCATACTGGTCTTTCACATCCTTGGTTAAATTCGTTCCTAGGTATCTTGTTCTTTTTGTTGAGATTGTAAATGGGATTGTCTTCTTGAGTTCCCTCTCTGCTATTTCATTGTTAGTGTATAGAAATGTGACTGATTTTTGTCTGTTGATTTTTGTACCCTGCAACTTTCCTGTATGTGTTAATTATTGCTAAATATTTTTTTGGTGGATTCTTTAGGGCTTTCTATATATAGAAACATGTCATTGGCAAATAGTGACAGTTTTGCTTCTTCCTTTTCAATTTGGTTATGTTTTATTTCTTTTATTGCCTAACTTCTCTGGCTAGGACTTCCAGTACTATGATGAAGAAGTGTGCCGAGAGTGGACAACCTTGTCTTATTCCTGTTCTTAGAGAACAGCTTTCCATTTTTCATCATTGAATATGATGTTGGCTGTGGGTTTTTCTTATATGGCCTTTATTGGGTTGAGGTAGTTTCCCTCGATACCCATTTGAGTAAGAGTTTTTAACATAAATGGCTGTTGATCTTGTCAAAAGCTCTCTTGGCATCTATTGAGATAATCATGTGATTTTTATTCTTTGTTTTGTTAATGTGGTGTATCCTATTGATTGATTTGCAGATACAGCACCATCCCTGTATGCCTGGAATAAATCCCACTTGATCATGGTGTATGATAATTTTAATGCATTATTGCACATATTTGCTAATATTTTCTTGAGGCATTTTGCTTCTGTGTTCCTCAGCAACACTGGCTTGTAATTTTCCCTTTTTTGCATTGTCCTTGTCTGGTTTTGGTATCATGGTAATTTTGGCTTTCTAAAATGAGTTAGGAACCATCTTGTCCTCTTCAGTTTTCTTGAAGAATTTGAGAACGATAGGTTTTAAATCTTTCAAGGCTTGGTTGAATCCACCAGAGAAGCTCTCTGGTCCTGGACTTTTGTTTTGGGGAAGTTTTTGATTACTGTTTCAATCTATTTACTTGTGATTGGTCTATTCAGATTCTCTATTTCTTCTTGATTCAGTTTTAGGAGGTTATATGAGTCTAAGAATTTATCCATTTCTAGTTTATCCAATTTGTTGGCATATAGTTTATCATACTATTCTCTTATAATCCTTTACATGTATCCATGGTATGCATTGTAATTTCTCCTC
Organism: Dicerorhinus sumatrensis harrissoni; assembly: GCA_014189135.1. Classification (NCBI taxonomy): domain Eukaryota; kingdom Metazoa; phylum Chordata; class Mammalia; order Perissodactyla; family Rhinocerotidae; genus Dicerorhinus; species Dicerorhinus sumatrensis. The sequence continues at coordinate 16,270,880 of JABWHU010000190.1, read as the reverse complement.
TTTTATTTCTGATTTTATTTATTTGAGCCTTCTGTCTTTTTTTCCTAGTGAGTCTAGCTAATGGTTTGTCAATTTTTTTCTTTAAAGAACCGTTAGTTTCACTGATCTTTTCTATTGTCTTTTTCATTTATTTCTCCTTGGATTTTTATTATTTCCTTCTTGTACTGACTTTGGACTTCATTTGTTGTTCTTTTTCTAGTTCTTTAGGTCTAGTGTTAGATTCCTTTTTTGAGACTTTTCTCATTTCTTGAGGTTGGCCTATCTTGCTATATACTTCCCTCTTTGAACCACTTTGCTGCATCTCATACATTTTGGCATATTGTGCTTTCATTTTCATTTGTCTCCATGTCTTTTTAGATTTCTCCTTTGAATTCTTCATTGGTCCAATAGTTGTTCATTAGCACGTTGTTTAGTCTCCACATATTTGTCACTTTTCACTGTTCTTCTTATAGTTGATGTCTAGTTTTATACCTTTGTGATCAGAAAAGCTGCTTGATATCATTTCAATCTTTGTAAATTTATTGAGACTTGTTTTGTCACCAAATATGGTCTAGCTTTGAGAAGGTTCCATGTGCACTGTAACATGTTTATTTTTCACCACCTGAATTTATTTGTAGCTTTAGTCTAGTCCTGAGTTAGACATGTTGCTAACAGATTTTCATTTCCATCTGTAAAGCTCATTTCTAAATTCCAAGGTATTTTTTCTGGAATTTTAATTCTAACTCCATGGAAATATATATAAAATGACTATTATTTTGTCACAATCATATTTTTTCCATTGGCCAAAATATCCTATTTATCTTTTTTTATGAAGGTTATGATTGACATAGAACATTATAAAGTTTCAGGTGTACAACATAATGGTTCAATATTACTAAATGATCACCATAATACTCTAGTTAACATTTGTCACCATATATAATAACAAAATTTTTTTTCTGATGAAAAAATGAGTCATTTTAAGATTTACACTCTTAGCAACTTCCAAATATGCAATACAGTATTAACTATATTCACCATACTGAACATTACATTCCCAAGGCTCTTTTTATGAATCAAAGTTTATACTTTTTGACATCTTTTATCTGTTTTGCCCACCCCTATTCCACACCTCTGGTAATCACCAATCTGGTCTCTTTATCAAAGAGCTTGTTGTATTTCATTTTTTTCAGTTTCCAATATAAATTAAATCATATCATATTTGTCTTTCTCTGTCTGAGTTCTTTCTCTTAGCATAATCTCCTCAAGATCTGTTCGTGTCACTGCAAACGGCAAGATTTCGATCTTTTTAATGGCTGAATAATATTCCATTGTATATACGGAACATATTTTCCTTATTGATTCATCCTTTGAGAGACATTTAGGTTGTTTCCATATCTTGGCCATTGTAAGTAATGCTATGATGAATATGGCGGTACATATATCTTGTTGAGTTATTGTTGTTTCTTTGGATAAACACCCAGAAGTGGAATTGCTGGATCATATATTTTTTTTAAAAACTTTTTTCTAGTACATCCATACTCTTTTCCATACTGGCTATAACAATTTTACATTTCCACAAACAATGTAGAAGGGTTTTAATTTTTCCACATTCTAGGCAACACATATTTTTTTCTTTTTAGTAATAGCCATCCACACTGGTATTAGATGATATCCTCTTGTGGTGTTAATTTGAATTTCCCTGATGAATAGCATCTGACCCTATAGTAGGCCTTCAGGAACTGTTTGAAATTGCAAACAAATAAATGGCTGCACAAAGTACTGATTTGGTCAAAATTTGGGTCTATATTTTGCTGCTCTTTTCAGTCCCAGCTGAGCTCAAACAGCCTAAAGTATAGCTGATAATTTATGAAACAATGTATGATTATAAAACATCAGATCCTTACTACTCTATATAATGTCAGAAAGGAAGCTTGCCTCTTAGATAAATAATAACAATCGCTAATCATTATCAGGTAAGAACCCAGATCAACTGTTTCCTCCGTCACATAAGCCTAAGGGACTTCACTGCTTTTGTCTATTTGTCACAGGGCTTATTTTCTTTTGTGATTTCTTTCACCCCAGTATCGACTGCAGAGTATTATGTGACTCTCCATTTTGCGCCCTATTTCCAATTTGGCCATTTAGACTTCCCAACACGTACTAGTTTTTCTTTTTTGTCATCTCTTCCACACTTCGATTATTGAGGTAGAATTGATGAAATTTGTAAATATGTAAGGTGTATGACTTGACATTTTGATATAGGATACATTACAAAATGATCACCACAATCAAGCTCATTTACATACCCATTACCTCACGTAGTTGTCATTTTCTTTCTTTCTTTTTTTGTAGCGACAATGCTTAAAATCTACTTGAAATTTAGCAAATTTCAGGTAGGCAATACAGTATTTTAAGGATAGACACCACACATTAGTCTCCAATTTTCTCCTCCAAGACCTCAGGACATCTCCTGCCTACACTGCCAATGACTCTCTAACAAGTGCCCCTGGTTCTGGTCTTTGAAGATACCTGGACCTGCCCTGGAGAGAGGATCTCTTCTTTTAAAAAGACATGAGTCCTTCCTGGGGAGACTCTGGTCATCCTAAATTGACTTCAGGTTAATTTCTTTTCCTCTCTTAGAATTTACGCAGGATATTTTATTTGAAAAATCTATCCTCTTCTCTTGCCCAAATCTCCTTGTGATGGTACTTAACAGTACATTTTATGGGCAATTCATGAGACTGCTGTTATTTTGGTACGAAACTTGCTTCTTCATCTAGCTAGTATGGCATCTCTAGGTTCACATGGGGCTTTCCATCAACCTATCTGCTAACAGTTTTTTGTCAACAGTTTATCTTCCTGATTCAAAGAACCCTTGGCCTTCTTTCAACTTCTCATCCAACTCCTATATTTTAAAGGTATTTGTCTGGACTAAAATGATTGGTATGCCTTTCATAAATGAATGGCCATTGTTTAGGTTTTCAGATCCGCCTACAGTTGAGATTTTCTATCTCTATGGGAGAAAGATTTAGAAAATGTTTCTAGGAGTTTCTTTGCCATATGCAAGAAAGAGATGGATCCAGAATAGATGGTAACTAATGACAAAAATAATTCATAACATCACAGAAGAACTAAGTGTTTTCAAGTGCTAGAGCATGTAACTAATACAGGAATATTAGGGAGAACACACAGCCAGAGTCATGAGGTGTTTTTCAAAGAAGTGTTTTTATTCTACAATCAGGTTTAGCAATAATTGGAATAGAACATATGAAGAGTCTCTTTGTAGATGATTTAGAAACTTGTTTAAATGAATCAGATGCCATAAAATTTGGAGGCCACTTTCATATTCTCCTAGGGATTATTAGAATGAAAGTACATGCATGACATTTTCCATAGAAAATAGTGACTGCTGTCAGGTGGGAGGCACACGTGGAGAATGCTTTTTTCCTCCCTGCAGTAGATGACATCTTTAGGATGGTGATCATGATACAAACATAAGGAAAAATGATGACCAACACAGTGAACATTAAGTTAAATCCCACAAAGACAACAAGCAGCATGATTTTAATGTCAATGTTGGAGCACGAAAGGGTGTATCTGGGGAAACATCACAGAAAAAGTGATTGATAGTATTGGATTTTCAGAAGAATAGTGAAAATGTAAAACCTGTGTGTACAGAAGCCTTTATTGAGCCCATGACATATGAAGAAGCTATCATAATTATGGGTTACAAATGGCTACATGCCAGTCCACTGCCATAGCAGCCAGGAGGTAACAGTCACTGGTCGCAAATGTGGCATAAATCTATAATTGTATGACACAGCCCTGAATGATACTGATTTATTTTCTACTCTCAAATTTTGCAGCATCTTTGGAGTGACAGCAGACGTATAACACATATCAAAAAAAAGGCCAATGTTGTAGGAAAAAGGACATGGGTGTTTGAAGTCTGGAATCTATCCTGATGAGTAGGATCATTCCAATTTTACCCACCATGGGGGTCATACGGATCACTAGAAATGCAATGAAGAGGACACACTGCAACTTGCATTGGACACCAAATCTGAGAATAAAGAATTCAGTCCCTTCAGTGCTACTTCCTTGTGTAATGGCTACGAAGGTCTAGAAAGGACTAAGAGGAGGACCAAGAAAAGAAGGGAAATATTGGTGACTTCTGGAAGGAAAAATGTTCTTATACTTCATGTCACTTTTTTTTGAATTTGATTTTCACGGCAACCACTCCCAACAGGGTTTATAGCTTTCCAAATATTCCTTCCATTTTCTTAATAAGTAACTACCACATGATAAAGTTATATTTGAGCCATGGATTCACTTTCAAAGAAAGATTTCATAGTAGAAGACTAAATTCTAATGTGTGATTCTAAAAAACATAGATTAAAACATATTTCCACTTTAAACATGTATCTATATTTGCTTAAAGCCATAGGTCGGTATGATTTTGTACCATTTCTACAACCTACAGTGTTTCTAAGCCATTGATTCTTTGAATCTTAAAATTAGTAGCATTAAATAGAGAAATTTTCCCACACTATGTTCATGGTCCACATATGTTTGAAAGCTTCAGAGCGTCTTTGTACTTCTGTCCTTAGCGTGCACAGTGACTGCCATCTAGCTGATGTTCTTCACAAGCCTCATAATCCTCTCATTATATGTATATATATATAGAGAGAGAAATGGATTTCTCAGAGATAGTCTTTCATTTCCTATTGCATTGTGTTTCTTTTTTTGTGTGTGTGTGAGGAAGATTATCAGTGAGCTAACATCCAATGCCAATCCTCTTTTTACTGAGGAGGATTGGCCCTGGGCTATCATCCATGCCCATCTTCCTCTACTTTACATGGGATGGCCGCCAAGGTGTAGCTTCACAAATGGTGTGTCAGTCCACACCTGGGATCTGAACCTGCGAACCCCAGGCCGCTGAAGCAGAGCATGCAAACTTAACCACTACACCACTGGTCCAGTACCTGTTTTTCCTTTTCATATGTTAGCTGCAGGACAAATCATCTTCTAACAATTTTGTTACTATATAACAGATATTATTTTAAGTCATAAATCTCTTTGTTTTCTATACTGAGTAATGCTACCTCTGTACCAGGTTAGCAAGACAGCTGAGATGTGTTCACCTATGATTTTTTGTATACTGCAAGTCCTCAATTCCTTGATTCCAATGCTTTTTCTCTTAAATAACATTCCATATTGCTGAGCACTACTTATTGTGAGGTAATGTATCATGGACCATTGGTATGGCAGAAATTGATTTGCTGCTCATCAATACATTTGTCTTTTCTTCTGAGCATAGAGCATCAGTGCACACTTTCAACCAAACTTTGATATGTGTGACCATGATACCACGTTCTGCCATGGAACGTGGGCAAAAGTAAAGAATGCCAATTCTAGGACTGTACTAGGATATGCCTCCTCCTGTCAATCTGGAACCATCTGACTTTCTACTCCTTTTCCTCCTCTCTGTTGCCCGGATATTGGCATTCAGAAAACATTGAAAGCCATGTGTTAGAGTTGCCAGATAAAATATAGCACAGCCAATTAAATCTGAATTGCAGGGGAACAGCAAATAATTTTTTAGTGTAAGTGTGATATAAATATTGTACGCAACATTTATATTAAAAAATTACTTACTGTTTATCTGAGGCTTACATTAAACTTGGTGTCTTGTATATTTATTTGTGAAGTCTGGCAAGTCTACCTACGTTGCTTACTGTCGTCTCCCTTCAGGGTGTGTTCCTGAATGACTGTGTGGAGCAGAGTCCCCTTGCCAGCATGCCTTTTCTCTATGGCGTTTTAAGTAACTGAGAACTTCTATTGTGATAAGTCACTGAGATTTTGGATTTATTGATTACAACAGTATTATTTTATTCTTGTATTATTTTAATCAACCTTCATTGCAGTCATGCTTTGGATATTCATGAGTGGCCTTTATTCTTTTAAAGAGATAGTAATTTGGATTACTGCTAAGAACTGACTCTTGTGAATTGTGAGTCTTTGCATTGTTCAGAACACATTATTCTGCAAAAAAGAAAGCATCATTGATAGACTTCAGTGTCATATTTTGTTTTCTATACCTTATCTTAGAATGCTGTAATATTTGTCTTTTCAGGTATTAAAATTTTAATTTAAGCATTTAAAAAAATTCTCTAAACCTAAAATCACAAATGTCAAATGGCAACTGCACGTGAGGATGTTGCTGTAAAATAACAGAATCAATTTTACACGCAGCATCCTTGCAAAATATTAAAATTAATATTTTATCAGAAATTTGACATTTAAACGAATATTATCATAGTCAATGTACTATGCTAAATATTAACTTGTAGTGATAAGACTTTCATAAAATAGGTTTTGAGAATTCTCCTTTAGTAGTTGTTTTCAGAATCTCTAATCCATTTTCCTGTACAAAAACCAACAGTGAAAATTTTTGCTCCTTATGGGGCCATTCAAAACAAGTGAGAAGGCGGGAAGAATTATTTTTGAAAACCTCATTCATCCTTCTGCTCCGGGGTGTATAATATAACAGACAATGAGAAAACTAGATGGTACAAAAACCCTGAAAATACTGGATGAAATATAACAAAGATCATTGTAACGTCATACTTAGCTCATGAGCAAGTAAGGAAAATGCCTAGCAATTGAAGATTGAAAAGGAACCTGCAAAGCAGAGTGGTGGTCACGAGATATTGCTTGAGCTGATACAGACTTTTGCCATTACATGAAACATATATCTTTGTTTTAAAGGGCGAAGTGGGGGAGGGAGACTATATCTTGAATATGCAGAGTATAGATGCACTGAAGTATACAATCTTAGTAAATAATGGGTACGAAAAAAATCACCCTCATGGAAAACACCTTCTGCTTAGGCAAGAAAATTTCCCACCTGAGTATCTGTAACTACCACTTTGAGTTCACATGGGTTTGGAATTTAAATTTACATTACTAGATTAGAACTTAACAGAAAAGTGTGCTGGGTTGTGACTACCATAACTATCTGGCTGAAACAAAGTAAAATCCTTAGGAGGAATAAACTAATAATCCAGATTCCTGCAGATCAAATCATTAAAAATGATAATTGAATTCAAAAAAATTTGTAAAATAGAAAGAAAAAGACATCCTGAACAAAACTTAGCAGAAACAACAAATAGCAGAATTGAGTAGCATGGATTTGAGATATTAGAATTATCAGGTAAAAAATATAGAATAACTAATTTTTATTATTTAAAGAAATTTTAAAAATACAAATAAGAGCAAAGGAAAAAGGATAAACCATGAAGATTTATAAAAGCATTTTACAGATTTCATTAAAAAAATCATTGAAATAAAAGACTCATTTGGGAGCTAAATGAGAAATTAAAAACATCTGAAGAGAGAATTGGTGAGCTGGAAGACATACATGAAGAAATTCCATAGAATGTGAGAAATAGTGACAATGAGATGGAAACTATAAAGAGAGATTAAGAAATGTGTAAGTTAGAACAGAATGTATTAAATTGGCATATCAAAAGGAAAGAGGATGATTTAGGAATTAATGGCTGAGAAGTTTTGAGAATTGGAAAAAGATAAAAAGAATTGGAAAGCATGAGGAATCTCAAGCAGAAAAATAAAAATCATCCACAGCTAGAAATACCATTGTGAGAAAAAGTAGAACAAAGGAAGAGCGAAGATCATCAAAGCAGTCAGAAAGAAGGGAGTGAGAGAGTCTGAAAAAGCAGACTTCCCAACAGTTTCAATAAAAGCCCAATGGAGCAGAATAAAATCTTCAGGGAGCTGTGAGAAAATACTCAAAGCCTAGAACTGTATACCTATAGAAACAATTGTACAAGGGAGAGTTAAAACATCACCTACATTGTTTTAATGCCAAAAATGTTTATCCTGAATCTAATCATGATGAAGCAACCTGAAAAAATTCATATGATGGGAAATTCTATAAACCAACTGGCTTGGACACCTAAAAACTGTCAATTTTGTCAAATACAAAGAAAAACCGAGATAGGGAACTATTCTATATTTAAAAAGACTAGAATTATATAATATATATATAGTATATACTATACTAGATATTATAACTAAATTTAATAAAGAAGCCTTGATTGGATCCAGAATCTGAAAATAAAACATCTACAAAGGATATTGTTGGGACAAATGGGGAAATTTGAATACTGAGTATATATTAGATAATGTTATTTTATCGATTTTAAATTCTTTTGGTGTCAACATTTGGTTATACCAAAGGTTTTCTTGGTGGGAAGTATATGCTGAATATCTTTTCTCTATCTGTTTGTCTATGTAGAGATAAAGCACAATGGAAAGAAAAAGAATTAGTTAATCTCAGTGAAGTATATACCATTTCACTGTACTCTCATTTTAACTTTTATGAAGGTTTTAATCTTAAAAATAATAAGTTAAGGGCCTGGCTCCGTGGCCATGTGGTTAAACTTTCACATGCTATGCTTTGGCGGCCTGGGCTCACAGGTTCGGATCCTGGGCGCAGATCTCTTCCACTCAGCAGCCATGCTGTGGCAGTGTTCAATGTACAAAATAGAGGAAGACTGGCACAGATGTTAGCTGGGGGCTAATCTTCCTCAAGCAAAAAAAAAAGAGAGGAGGATTGGCAATGGATGTTAGCTCAGGGAAAATCTTCCTCAGCAAAAATAAATTTCAAACAAGAATTTAATGAAAAACACGGGGAAATAAACACTTTCACGTGAAAACAAATGGATAGGGTGGAACGTCAATAGTTACACAGTAAGATACTTTGAATGACTGTCGTTCAGAAGAGAGGAATATGATAAGATAAAAAAGCCTCAGAAGAAGAAAAATGCTGAGCTTAAAAACTGGTAAATGTGGGAAAACTGGAAGAGAGGGAGTATAAAATATTAATAATATTGTCCATGGGGAAGTTTTTAACAAAATATTAGATAACAATAATATAGTATTGGAGGGCTCATTGGATTAAGGTGCTCTAAAATTCTGGTACTTTAGACTTTTACTTACATATACATATTTTCAATAATTTCAAAAGATAACATTAAGTTTTTTTAAAGTATAGGGGAATAAATGGAATTTTAAAATCAAGCTAAATAAATATAATAAAGATAAAAATAATAGAGAAAATTAAGACAAATAGAAATCATGTAAGAATGCATAAATAAATCCAAAGTAAATAGTAAGAAAAATAAATATGAATGGACTAAACTCATCATTAAACTTTAAAGATTGTCAAATTAAATTTTAAAAACATAAATCTAACCATGTGATATAATACACAAAAAATTGAAAAGAAAATAAAAAACAAATCATTAGTGGTATAGAAATAATGTTATAGAAAAAACCAGAATATTATGCATCAGTGAAAATGAATTCACAAGAGCTACATTTCTCAACTCAAATCTTAAACAATATAATGTAGCGCCAGCCCTGTGGCATAGGGGTTAAAACTGGTGCACTCCGCTTTGGTGACCTGGGTTCCTGGGTTTGGATCCCAGGTACAGACTTACACCACTCATCAAGCTATGCTGTGGTGGCGACCCACATACAAAATAGATGAAGACTGGCATAGATGTTAGCTCAGGGCTAATCTTCCTCAAGCCAAAAAATAAACAAAGAGGAAGACTGGCAAAAGATGTTAGCTCAGAGCAAATTTTCCTCACGAAAAAAAAATATATAGATATATATATATGTATATACATATATAATGTTGAGGAAAAGAGCTTATTGACTAATTAGAGTATGGTATAATACTGGGTCTTTATTGGTATTAGTGATATTTTACATGCATGGCTGTTTGGTGGTTACACGAGTTCACTGTATACTCTATATGCCTCTTTGAAACTATTAAATATGTTCGTATGTATTTCACACCCTTCAACTGCCTTTAAAACAGAGCTTACAGAAATATCTCTCAGCAAGTCAGAATGATGCCAGTTTTATTAAATCACACTGCTCCTTTATAACACATTAGAGAAACAAGGGTATTACCATTTTAATGTTTAAAGAGGTCAATTCAGTCCAAAGAAAAAAAAGTGAGCATCTCAATTGTTAAAAACAATGTTCCGAGACTCAGGGTCTAAAATGGTGAATAAGTCACATCCATAGTCCTCATGTTCAACGGTTATGGTGATTCTTTGTGACAAAACTCAGAGTAAATAGTATCCAAAAGGAGATACAAACCAAATACTGTTTGACTTCAGTTTAGGGAAAGATCTCATCTTGTTAGAGGATCTAGAAACCTTTCCTGAAATATGTGGCATTAAAATTGGTTTTAGAAATATGTTTGGGATTATATAAGGTGGTGATCTGTACAGCCAGGGAAGGCAACTCCAAGCAGAGGAAGGACCTTGCACAAAAGCATGGTGAAATTCCTCCAGATGCTTAGGGCAAGAGGCAACAGGGACTCACACCATATACAATGAAGGAGTATTGCTCCAATTGGTAGCAATTTCTATATTAAATCACAACCGACTTTTCCTGTATCTCTTGCAGAGCTATACTTTTTTCCCCAGCTTTACTGAGATATGACTGACATACAACATTGTGTAAGTTTAAGGTGTGGAATGTGATGATTTGATACACATATATAATGTGAAATGTTTACCACAATGTTAGTGAACATATCCTTCACCTCACATAATACCATGTTGTTTTTATGGTGAGAACATTTCAAGTCTACTCCTACAGCGACTTTCAAGTATACAATGCAGTATTGTTAACTATAGTCATCTGGCTGTACATTAGACCCCCAGAACTTATTCCTCTTATAACTGGAAGTTTGTACCCATTGAGCAACATCTCATTTCTCCCACCACGTGGCCCCTGGCAACCACTGTTCTACTCAAGGATATACTTAAGTAAAGCAAATTTTGATTCTAGACCTGACTTCTCCCTTTCCCAAAGTGTTAGCTGTTAACTAAGATGAATTATTTCAATTGCAAAACTTTTAGTGAGCACTAACAATATTGGAAGCGTTGTTTTACGTACTGAATGACCAAAGTGCTCCCAGCTGACACCGTCAGCAGATGCTGCTACTCTGTTTCTACTTCTGATTTTCTGGAGAAAGATTTTCTGGAGCGTGCCGACAATCAAAGATAAAATTTCTGGTGTTATTTCTCTAACTTCTAGACTTAGATTGTCCTTCCAGACACTACAGCCAGTGTCTGCTCAGAAAAATATGAGTTACTTTCTTTACAAGTCATATTTATGTTAGAATATCTCTTTCTATACCTGTTGCAAGGTGATATTCCTGCTTTTGCTGCAAATGGGGGGTTTATTTTTGAGGGCTTAGAGATTAAGACCTATTCCCGTGAGAAACTGAGACATTGGGGCTGTGTTGAATGTAGAGTATTGAGCTTCCCAGGAGAGACCATTAATTTTGTTCCCCCAAGTTTCTGTCCTTTAGGGACTTTGCATCTTGTTTACTTCCATGAGCTTAGGGAACATCTGTTCTAATCTGGGGCTGATCTTGGATTTTGAAAACCAGGTTTTGCATCCTGGATCTTCCACTCACTCTAAACCTCAGTTTCTCCCTCTGTAAAACAGGGCAAATGACACCAGAAAGGGCTGCCTCAGCGGTGTTGGAAGAGCAAGTGAGGGAATGCACATGCATACACCTTTTGAACTTGTGAAGGGCTTGGCCATGAAAGGGATTATCAGAATTATCACTGTTAGAAGGCCTCTCCAAATCTGGGTGCCATTCTTTCCTCTTTTACTGCTGCAGCTGTTGTCATTGTCTCGTAACTTGAGGACTCTTTGGGGTCTTACACAGCCAGGATCCTCAACTGAAACTCTGTCCCCAACATCAGCAGAGACATTCACATGCCTTTTTAACTTAACTCCATGCCTCACTTTATTAACCTGTGGTGTTTATTAGAAGAAATTTCACAAGATTTACTCTATAGCTCTAGACCATCATTTCTGAAACCTCATTACGGATCCTCCCTGAGCTCCACTGCTGAGTCATTCTACAGAATTGAAATCTATTCTCCCCCAGGCAGTAGATGCCCTGGCAGGGACTCTGCCTGAACAACAAAAGGTTGGTATAAATTTGTATTTTTTAACCTGCTCTTCTTATAGTCAGTGAAATTCCAGTGTTTATCAGGAAGTAATGAATGACTATCTTCTTTGATTTTTTTCCAAGGAGGATGGGCCCAATGATAGGCAGTACGGCATAGGGGTTTAAAGCATGAACTTTCTGAGTCATTTTGCCTGCATCCAAATCCTGGATCTATCACTTATTAACTGAGTGAACAATGACAAGTTACTGAACCTCTTGGAGACTTCAGACTTTAGGTTTCATGGGTTTAAGGACTGTATCATGAATTTGTTTATTTAATCCATATTCACTGAAGTGCTCGATACATTTGAATCTGTTGCCTGAATCTCTACCAGGTAGCAGGCATCAGTGTCTACCAGTGTCTACCACTGGTGGTCTAGGGGTTAAGATTCAGCGCTCTGACCACCAAAGCCCGGGTTTGTTTAACAGTCAGGGAACCACACCGCACATTTGTCAGATGTCATACTGTAGTGGCTGCATGTTGCTGTGATATGGAAAGCTACGCCACCAATATTTCAAATACCATAGGGTCAGCCATGGTGGACAGATTACAGTGGAGCTTCCAAACCAGACAGGCCAGCAAGAAGGAGCTGGCCATTCACTTCTGTGATGGCACAAAAAGACCGGGCAGGGTCCTGCTCTGCTGTGCACAATGAGTCAGAATTGACTTGATGGCACTAACAACAACAAAGCAGGCGATATTCTAGCTGCACTTTGATTGAACAAATGATGACTGTACAGAAGGATAATCCACACTAAACACTGCTAGTGATGACCAGCATTGCTTACCATGTTTCACTCTCATCAACTGTCCCACTACATCTTGATCACTGGCTGTGCACAATCATTCTTCCATCAAGTCTTAGAGCATGCCTAAAAGAAAATTAAATTTCTCAATCTTAAAACTAATGATGTCTATGGTTCCCCTCCATTGGCCATACTTGGGCTTCTCAAGGTGGTCTTTGAATGCCTCATAAAGTCCAGTTAATTCTACTTCTTTTCATATGCCTCCGACTTTCCATCTCCACAGCCACTGCCTTACTTCATACCTTTGCTACTTCTGCTCAGGATTACAAACCCAACTTCCTAATCAACTTCCTGCTCACCACTCTTACTTTCCACAAATCCAGCCTTTGTTAAATGCATATCTAGTGATGTATCTTTTCTGACTAAAGTCTTTCTATGTCTCTTCCATCTTTCAGAGTCAAGTTCAAACTCTTTGGCTCAGCACACAAAGCCCTTCACACTTTGCCTACTGCTGTCTGCTCCAAATATACCCAAGGCACCACGGCTGCTCTTCAAACCATGCTGTTTCCTCCTAAGCTTTCTGAAACCCTCTGTCCCTTCCTTCCCTCCACTTTCCCACCACTCACCCTTCTTCTGACTAATTCATACACATCATTGACTCTTGGTTCAGGGATATGTGCATTTGCTTCCTCCCCATACCTTGTGACTTAGATCTTTCTCTCTTTCTTCCCATAGCCAACAGGCACATATCTATTCTTTGTCCCTATGTGCTTACTACTAATGTGAAACACTTGTTTGCATTGGATGGTGAGCTCCCTGAGGGCAGGTATACTTATTTGTATTTGTGTAGGTGGTACCTAGCATGATGTCTGGAACTAGTATGTATTCAAATCTTCATGGAAAAAATAAATGAATCCATGTGAATGAAAGAGGCAAGATCTTTGATAGATAAATCTACCCCTTCTACTTTATGGTGATGACTACTGACAGCACAAAACCTACACGGCTAACAGTAATAATCCTTTCTGAAGGCTTGCCATTTCAAGACATCAGGCTGATAGGCTTTACATGCATTGTCTTGTTTTATCTGCACACAACCCTATGGCATAAGTACGGTTATCTACATTTTACAGATAAAGGAGCTGAGACTCAGAGATGTGAAACGAGTCAGCCATGACCACTCTGATAGTACAGGATAAAGATGGAATTCAAATAAGTCCATGTGAACTCAGAATTTAAGATCTTAGTCATCATGCTGGAATAGATTCAAGTGTGAAAAGATCTAAAATGGGGAAATCTTCTGTCTTCTAGAAGAAAAGCATAAATTCAGTGATTCTATGTTAAATGTTTTATGTTAATGCAATAGATAGTATTAGCCCCTACTGTGTGCCAGACATGGTTCTAGGCACTGGGGATACATAGGAAACAGGAAAATATGGCTATGAATCTTACGGAATTTGCATCCTAATGTGTGGAGAACAGAGTATAAACAAGGAAACTCACTAATAAGCAAGAAAATTTCTCACAGGGATAAGTGATAGAAGGAAAATAAAATACTATGGAGTAAAGGTGCCTGAGCGTTGCCACCACCTCAATCAGGAGAGGCTTCTTTTTAGAGATGCTCTAGTAGGAAAAGCAAACACAACTCAGGGAAAAGATGGCTCAAAATTTTTAAAGTGGGAACTGGAATGAGCTTGGCTTGTTTGTGTGTTCCAAGAACAAGAAAGCAGCCTGGAGGGACTGAGGGAGAACACGTTACACATTGGGTCAGAGGCCCAGGAAATGGTCTTATCATACAGGGCCTCAGGGTCTCGGTGAGGAGTTTGGGTTTTATTCTAAGTGTGATAGGGAGTCATTGTAGGTAAGTGGGGGAAGTGACATTAGAGAGACCACTGCACTGGACAGATTATTCTTGCTGCTGACTGGAGTAGAGATTATAAGAGCAAGAATGGAAGTTGGGAGACGAGGCTCACGCAGTCTTTCACTTGAGAGATAACAGTGGCTTGACTAGGGTAGTGTAAGGGAAGTGGAGACAATGATACTTAATTGCACTACTTTGACAACGTAGGTTTTATAGGAATTGCTTTTTGTTAGAATGTAGGAAGTAAAAGAAATGGAGAAATGAAGTTTGACTCTAGATTCTTGTTCTGATCAATTGTGTGAATGGTGGTGTCATTTAACTGAGATGGAGAAGATAGAAGGAGTAGGTTAAAATAAAGTGCAGATAAATCAGATATTACCAAATAAACCCACAGAAATAAGCCTCAGCATAATTGAAATATAAAATGGATTTCAAAAGGCTTTGTAAGGGACTTAGTCAAACCTGCAAATGGTAAAAAGCTGCTCACAGGCGTCCACAGGGGTCCGAGGAGACAAAAACAAGACTCCTTCGGCCCCTTTAGAGAACTACTCAATGGCGAGTTGCAGAGTAAACAATCCCGGGGACTACGCCTCTGCAGCATGTGACAGGCAGTGATCCAGGCAGTACCCTGCGAAGGCAAACAGAAACCAAACCACCAGAGCTCCCATTTCAGCTGACCCCTCACCTGCTTAAACTACCAGAGGGGAGGTCAGCTGAGTCCTTGGCAGCCTCCTGTAGACATGAGCAGGTAACCCACAATGAGATCAACAGCTCTGAGAGAGCAGGAGTAGCTGGTTTCCATATCCCTTCTTTTCTGACAGTCTATAGTCTGTTATTGAGGCAGCACATGTAAGGCGCATTGATACTTTTCACCGGAAACACCTGCCTGATTATCACCACTCCATACTGCTATACAAAGAATGTGAGGCTTACCTGGACACCTGGCTCTGATTCATTTTGTTCACCCACCTCGTGTCAGCTGATTCTAAGCTGTGGCCCTCTAGTCCTAAAATAGCTTTGATAGAGGCATTTCCTAAGTTAATATCACCATCATCAGTAGTTCTACGGACAGGAAAACGGAAGATTTATAGTGATACTGTTTTACCAGATTTTTCTGTAGCCCAAAAGGATGGATGCCTCATGATTTCTTCATGGCCAAGGGACTTTGTTACAAAAGGTGGAAGAGGCTCAATCATTCAATCATTAAATGGATATGTATCAAGTACCTGATCTGATTCTGGCACAGGTCTAGGCACTTAGGATCTGGCAGTGAACAAGAGACAAGTTCTCGACTCTCAAGAAGTCTACATTCCAGTAAAGGAGACATATGAAATAATACTGAAATTATTAACACAAATTTTGAGGGCATGTTGAAGGGTGCCAAGACCTATAGGTACAAGAGAATCCATCTGGCTATGAAAACAATTAGAATATCAGAGCTAGATGAAAACGTTGCTATCTTTCCTCCTAACTTCCTCACTTAATTTAGCACATGAGAAATACAATGCACAGAGGGCACAGCCCAGTAGGCATTTTTGCCAGTGGCCTCTCTTTCTGGAAGACAACATTGATGCCTTCTTAGAGTTTTCATCGTTGCTACTGCTATTTTTTTTTAATTTGAATGGTGATGGATTTATTGTCACATTCAGATGTAAAATTAGTATTTTTGTTATGTTTTTAAGAACTTATATTTTACATACCTATTGAAATATTTATGAATTAAATGACATGATACCCAGGAACTGATTGAAAACAGTCAGGTGAGGGGAATGCAGGGGTTTAAAGGAAACAAGATTGGTTATGAGTTAAGAATTATGGAACTTGAGTTATGGTTACATAGAGGTTCATTACAGTAGTCTCTTACCTTTGTATTTGAAAAATTTTCCATAACAAAAATGAAAAAGAACATATACAGCAGGATAATTAACTGGGTACAGAGTCCCTGAGTTACATACCAGCTCCTGGGGTCCTTCCCAGAAGCCATCAGCCTATAGACAGTCCCCTATGTAAGATGGTTTGACGTGTGATGTTTCAACTTTACAGTGATGTGAAAGCTATACGCATTCACTAGAAACCGTACTTCATATTTTGAATTTTGGCCTTTTCCCAGGTTAGCAATATGCAGTATGATACTCTCGCATGATGCTGGACAGCGGCAGCGAGCTGCAGCGCCCACAGTCAGCCACTCAATTATGAGGGTAAACAACTGATACCCTTACAACCATTCTGTAACCAGATAACCATTATGTTTTTCACTTTCCATACAGCATTCAATAAATCACAGGATATTCAACACTTTATTATAAAATAGGCTCTGTGTTTGATGATTTTGCATAACTGTAGGCTAATGTAAGTGTTCTGTGCCCATTTAAGTTATGATGTTCGGTAGGTTAGATATATTAAATGCATTTTCAACTTGCGATATTTTCAATTTACAATGCATTTATTGGGATGTAACCCCATAATAAGTTAAGGATGATCTGTATATGCCTCTAACTGAGCCTGCAGAAAGCTCTGCAGAGTCCCCTGAAACAGGGGCCATGCCTCCTGCACTGGGCTCATGTCCAAGGGGCATGAAAACAAACAAATTCCAAGAGGTAAAACAGAAAACGGAGGAGAGAATGGAGGAGGAATCCCAAGGACGATGTCTGTCCTGGCCGGGTGACGGGCATGCCTTCTTCCTGCCAGTGCCCAAGCAGTACTTGGCTATGGAGACAGATGTCCTGGGTTTAAGTGCTGCCTCCACTACCTCCCAGCTGTGACCTCTGAAGAGTTACTTAACTTCTCTGCGCCTCGGGTTTCCTCACCTAGAAAACGTGGATCACAGTATCCATTTTCTGTGAGGATTACGTGTTAACGCCTAGCAGAGTAAGTGCTAACTAAACGTTTGCTGGTATGATTACTCTTATTATTGTCTGAGCTTCCCAATCATCTGTGGCCAGTGCACGTGGCGGTAAAGAGCCGCGTGGAGGAAATGCAACGGGACTTCTATGCTGCGAAGCCTCAGGCTGGAGGGGCTCACTCCACTCTCCCGACCATGGGGGACACCAAGCAACAGAAAGGCTCCCACTGCCACTGCTGTCCCTGCTATTATTACCCCCAGCCTGCGGCGACTGTGCTGAAGGGGCGGAGCAGAGGGTTTCTCCACACTGCAGGCCCACCAGGACGTCCCCTGAGAGAAGGGGCTCCCTGGGTGTGTGGACACAAGCGGCCCGCAGTGGGAAGTGGACTTCCCTGATGGGGCGGGTGGCCCTGTCCACAGTCCCGTCACCAACCTGTGCTGGACCCGGCTGCAGAGGCTGAAAGGCGGCGCTGGAGGAGGACGGAGGCGACGCCTCGGACTCCTCCCCTTCGAGCCCCGCCACAGGCAGCAGCAGGGTCTGGACCATGTGGGTGGGGCGGCAGCGACGCCATTCTCCAGCAGAAACTCCTCCAGGTCCATGTACTCCAGGTGGAAAGACGCGCTGTCACACGGAACGTCCCGTCCAGACGGGCGGCCGGAGGGAGGCTGAGGCGGCCATGGTGCAGACTGCCATGGCCTGTCTTCCTCCAGCGTTTCCTTCCTGTTTCCTTATGTAGCTGCGACTCGCGGGGCTTCTCCCTCAGCTTCCTAGAGCCAATGGAAAGCAGCTGGGGAGGCTCCTTCCCCCGGCTGTGTGCTCAGGCCTGCGCCTGGCCCACCTGCGCCTCCACAGGCAACTTCTTTCCGCCAGGCCCACGCCCAAGTCCTACCCAGGGGTCTGTTCACGGCCTCGCCTCCTGGGCTGGTCTCGCGAGATGGGGCCCAGCCCTGTGAGCCGCCCTAGCTGCAGACACAGACAGGCGCGCAGAGGCGCAGGTGTTTACCCGTTGCTGTTTCGAACGTGGCTCTGGACTGTCTTAATATTATCTTTCTTTTCAATTTATATTAGTCTTGGCTTGTTAATAAAATTATCAACTGTTTGAGGGCAGAACAATGGCATGCTGATATTTCATGTGCCTGCAGTGCACATTAGCCTCAATGTAGGTTCTCTGTAGTTACTATTTGGATTCTCTGAAGCTGGGCATCAGAAGTCCTTCTCCAAATAATACTCCATTGCATGCTGCTGGTGGCTTTGCCCGTAGAAACTCCAGCCAGGCCTGGGCCTTGTGCGCTCCACAGACCCATCCTGAGATGTGTTTGATGGCTTGAAGGGAAAAAAAGCTGCCCTGAGGGATATTTATTGAAAACACACTCTGGGTCAACGTTG
The DNA here is from genome assembly GCA_014189135.1 of Dicerorhinus sumatrensis harrissoni. NCBI lineage: Eukaryota > Metazoa > Chordata > Mammalia > Perissodactyla > Rhinocerotidae > Dicerorhinus > Dicerorhinus sumatrensis. Next base: position 16,251,982 of record JABWHU010000190.1, on the reverse strand, counting down.
CTGCTAGAGATATAACAGCAAACAATTCAGTAAAATATCACTGCTCTCAAGGAGCTGATGTTATTTTCTCATTTTCCTTCTGCTTTATAAATGACAAGGATCTACTTAAATTCATGTATTCATTTGCCAAGCACTCTTTTAGATTTCTGTATTAAAACTTGTTAGCTTAAAAAGCAAATTTTCATGTTATTTTATCTCGAAATGAATTTATTAGGGAAGAGCCAAAAGAATTGCCATCCAGGATGTGCACGCTATATGGCAAACCATGGGCAAATCCAGAAAACAAAAGAGAGTAGCTGCCTTTATAGAGACAAATGGGAAGTAGGAAGACACTGATCCGAAGAAAGGGCAATGGGGGAAAATAACAGTTCAGGATGGCAATGGCTTCTCATAACTGAGCTGTGGCATTTCTTGTTGGCTGGGCTCTTGCTGGGTGGAGAGAGAAATCTTCCTTCAGTGGTAAAGTAGTTTTACTTCTGTCAAAGGTGCAAGCTTCCAGTCTCGTCCTGTTTGGTGTAGTTGACAATGTGTGATAAGGCATGAGAGCTCACCCTACAGGCCTTCCCAACTCCAATTTAGTTAAGGTTTGTTTTATTAATTTCCACAAATTTATATTCCAATGAGATTAGATGACTACTAAATGAGGTAATTTCAGATGATGTTAAATATTACGAAGGAAATAAAACAGGTTAGTGGTTCGAGAATGATAGGCCATCACGGTGGGGGAGGGCACAGGGATTCTGTGCATGAATTGGCTTGGATGCAACATGACCAGAATGATAAATAAGTACCCCTCACGCAAAAATCCACGATTTCCCGGTAGATAGAACATCCAGTTCAAAAGTGCTGATGAGAAAGAAGAGGGGAAGCAAAGAGGACAGTTAGGAAGCTAATGCAGTAGCCCTTGAAATCTGACTCTTTAACATACATTGCATATTTGAAACTCAAAACGACTCCTTGTATTTCATTCATCATCTCTGGATAAAAGAGGAAATCTCTAGTAAAGGAAGGAGCTAGCACATGATCACATGATTTGTTAGGAGGAGAAGTATGACTATTAAGAGAACCCAAGAACAGGGCTCTGGCCACTGCATCCCCATGACTATAAACACTCCACAGTGGCTTAGAGCAGCCTCACTTTCTGGTCTCTTCAGCTCTGCCTAATCTTTCCTTCAATAAGTCATATGTCAGCACACAAACTCTTTTGGTGTGAGTCAGTGTTTGTGTTTGTCGCCTTGAGAAGGGAATCAAATGTCTCACGTGCATCCTTTTGCAATTGCCTGGGCTAAGAGTTCCCAATTACAGGCGTTAACAATTTCATCCACATAGGCAATTTCTTTTGGTTCCCGTACTGAACAGAGAGCATCAGAATAACCATTGGATTTTGGGCAGCAATTACTAGGAATTTTTGGAATGCTGGTCATGAGGAGAAATATTATTTACTGTTTTCATGACCGGGTAGTGACATTTTGTGGCTTTGGTTGTTGCTCTTAATTGGGAGATTTTGTAGGTCCTCTTGAAGTGGTCAAGCTCAAATAATCTGAGGTCTAGAGCTTAAATTTTATTTTGGACAGGATAATTGTCTTTTGTAAATACGATGCTTTCTCAGTATATTGAACGGGGCTTAAAATATAGGGAAAATTACCACCCTCTCATTGCCTTTCTAGCACAGCTGGGGGGTGTGTTCTGGTAAAAATGGTAGGGAGTTGGAGTTGGAGTCTCCCTACCACAAGTCAGGGAGAGGGTGTTGTGGGAATTAGGATAGAGGATAGTGGCTATTTACCAACTGATATGATAGTGTCTCTAGCTAGCCCTGGTTGTATAGTGGTTAAGATTTGGTGCTCTCACCACCACAGGCAAGGTTTGTTTCCAGTCAGGGAACCACACCACCCATCTGTAGGTTGCTATACTGTGGTAGCTACATGTTGCTGTGATGCTGAAAGCTGTGTCAAGGGTAGGGTCACCCATGGTGGACAGCTTTCAGCGGGGTTCCAGAATAAGATATATTAGGAAGAAGGACCTGACCACCCACTTATGAAAAAATTGGCCATAAAAACCCTATGAATAGTGGCAGCACATAGTCTGATACAGATCACTGGATGGTGCAAAAAGACGAGGCAGGCTCCAGTTCTGCTGTACACAGGGTCACTAGGAGTCGCA
>JABWHU010000190.1:16225872-16239103 GCA_014189135.1 Dicerorhinus sumatrensis harrissoni | reverse complement strand
CCTTAAAATTTCTGTCCATTTCCAAATAACCCCATTGGACCAGTCTCTAGAGAATCAGCTTATGGCTCCTCTATGGCTGTCCATGGGGAAACATGTATGCATCTCTGCCCCTCAAGAATACTGTTAGTGTAGAAACACTGTTAATGTGGGCTCATGTCAACCAGCCACCCTCACCTGACTCCATCAGTAAGTCAGCCAGTCTCTCTTCCCAACTAGACATTTCTGATCTCAGTCCCTTCGGCCTACCAATATGGATGGTCACATGTTAAGTTCTCAGAATAGCACTTTGAAACCACCTTCCATTAAACACACACACACACACACACACACACACACACACACACACTTGTTAAGTTTGGGGTGTTGGGCAGGCATATTTCTACAGTAATATCCCCAACGATGTTCTCGCAAACCACTCTCCCACTTTACACTCTGATCAGTTTTATATCCCTTTTCTAGCTGTGGGAGACTTATCTCTATCATTTCCTCTGGTTTAGATAGGCATAGGTGATTTGGACACACTTGGTAATTTCCCTTCTATCGTGTCTAGTCAAAATTTCAGTTTTAACAACTTGTTACATAAGAGGTGTTGATTCATAAATAGTTTGTATTAACACTGGACTTCAAGGGAATTTATTTTCGTTTAGACAGGCATTGTCTGTTACTCCAATTTGAGAAACATTTGTCTGTATTCACATAAAAGATATATTTTTTGGAGAAATGTTTGTACAATTAAACCTTCTCTGTAAACAGGGAAGACTTCAAAGGGAATTAGGCAGAGACTGACTATAGAAATGATTAATGAGGAAAGGGAAGGAGAAATCTCTCCAAGCACAGGAATGGGAGGAAGGAAAGGAAGTCTGAAAATCAATCTTTGGATCAGGGAAATAAAAGAAATTACAAAGTCACTTCATGGAAGATCCAAGGCAGCTCTTCTAAAATCCTTTTGTGATTTCCATGGTGAGGGAGTCATTTTCAGCTCCCCATCTCTGCTTTCAGGTGTGAGGCTTCTTGTACAGAAAAAGAACCTCTAGGATCCTAAAGATGATCATCACTAGGGTGTCAACAGACAATAGGGATAATGTTGAAGTAATTTTGGGACCAGTCACTTCAAATAGCTGGACAGCTAAGGGGTTGTGTAGGACTCTAGCAGATGAAACCAGTCATCGAATTCTGTGGGAGGCTGCAGAGATCTCTCACCTTCCTTTCTCCAGTCCATGAGTCAGAAGGAGAGGGCCAGATCAAAAGCTAGAATGATAGTGTTTGAAGAAGTAGAACCGGATAAAGGAATAATAGTGAATTGTGTCCTAATTGTATTCCGGGCCTCTAGGCTGGCCTGCAGTATAAAAATACCTACTTAATAACTCCATCAGGAAAGAAAGGATAGTTTACCCAGAAAATACAGCAAAAATACATTCTGACATTGCATTTTATATGGGTCAAGTACCCCTCCCTGAAACAATCACTGTTAAAGAAAATGGTATTCTCTGATTTTCCAAGCCTTTTCATATGCTTACCCTTGGAGCATGGGTGGAGATACCAATTAAACTTTGTGGTCTGAGAGTGGGAGAAGAGTGAGTCTATTTCAAAAAAAGGGTAATTATCCTGCAACAGGCAAAAAACAAACCCAAGTCACCTACGACATATTTTGATCACTCTTCTGTACCCATTTTCACAACTTCTTTCTCAGGTACCCATGGCAGCAGATGTTCCCATGGCTGCCTCCTGTCCATATGGCGATGTTGTACAAATTGGAAAAATCTGCTTCATCCTCAAGACACTTTACTTCCATATAGCAGAAAATTATCATAGGACACTTACTCATTTACAATACCCTTCACTGCCGTCCATCAGAAACACCACTGTGATAAATATATACATCTAGGAGACCTTGATGGAAAGGGTGCTTCCTTAGATGTGGGGCCCATATGCACTCAGTGTGTGGCAGCTTTGGATGTCCCCTTTAGGCAAAATCAATTCTTATTGATGTAATTGTGAACCATGTCATGGAAAATTCACTCTCCATCAGGGAGATGTTTTGCTACCATTAACATTCAGTGGGATGCAGTCTCTCAGAGCTACTGTTAACAATGCTTCTGGCTATAGCAGATAAAGGGATTCCTACTGAAGGGTTCCATTCAGTATGCTAATCTGGGCTTGTTCTCATGGGAGAGGTTTCTAACAGAGCAAATGGAAGTCCACAAGGCCTCCTGAGGCATAGACTCAGAACTGGCACTCTGTTCATGTCTAACATATTCTATTAGCCAAAGTGAGTCACAAGGACTGCCCAGAGGGAGAATGGGAAGGGAAAGTGGTGTAAATATAGGGAGGCTAATAATTGCATCTACAGTGTAATAAACCTACCCCAAATGCTTAGTATTTGCCAGGTACTTTTCAAAGTGTTTTGTATAATTTAACTTATTTAATCTTTAGCAAAGCGTGTAACATACTGCTTCATATTCTGTGTCTTTGTTCACGCCGGTCCCGTTACCTGGAATGTCTTACACTTTGGCTAACATGGGAACATCTTACTCATGTGTTCAGACTCAACTTCAATGTCATCTCTTCCGGGAAGCTTTCTGTTGACCCAAATGGCTCAGCCAAAGGCTCGGTATCTTCGCTCTCTTAGTACTTGTGAATTTATCACTGTGTGTATCACATTATATTGAATTTAATTAATTTGTGTACCACCTCCACTGATTTTACTTTTTTTTTTTTTGTAAGGAAGATTAGTGCTGAACTAACATCTGATGCCAATCCTCCTCTTTTTGCTGAGGAAGATTGGCCCTGGGCTAAGATCCGTGCCCATCTTCCTCTACTTTAAATGGGACGCTGCCACAGCATGGCTTGACAAGCAGTGTGTTGTCCGCCCCTGGGATCTGAACCTTTGAACCCCGGGCCACTGAAGCAGAGCGTGTGAACTTAACTGCTATGCCACTGGGCAACCTGATTGTACATTTCTTGTCCCCAGGGAATTCATAAGCCTAAAGTAAGACTGGGTTTGGAACTGGGCTTAGCAATTTATCTTAAGTGAGTTACTTAATCTCTCTGTATCACTATTGTTTATATTGGCATCAACACAACACACGTGATCAATAATGTTTAAATAAACTTAAATATTTGAAAAATTCTTGAGAACGTTTAAAAATGCTAAAAAGCAGGGATCATCTTTATGAAACAACCAAGATGATGTTCTGAATTCATGTTGCTTAGAGAAATTATTTGAAAGAGTTCAAACTTTGGAATGAGAAGGATATATATTAGCACTTCACTGACAAGTTATACTAGAGACAGTAATTTACAGGAATGCTCCATTTGCTCCACTCCATCTGCCAGCTTCCTTTCAGTTAGGTGGAAACATCTCAGAATTTATCTGTCTGGCCTCTGTATATGTTTGAGGTATATCTTAGAATCTGAGGTCACAGAAATGTGAGTGGGGGCCATGTGTCCCACTTTAAGGCTGAGGCATTAGAGAAAACATACTCGACTCTCCAGTTTCTGTCGTCTTCTGCAGTGGCAACTGAAGGGACTGTCTATTCAATACAAGATGATGGAGTTGTGTCAACCTGTCCTTGAAGCAGAGGCCCAAATTGCAAGGAATCTGTAAAGTGAATGAGAAATAATTTTTTTTTCTGTTCTTTTCTCTGTCTTGTGGCATTTCACCCCACACATACACAACTTAGTGTTCATAGTATTGAGCAACTGGCTTAGATTGCACAGGACTCTTTGAAGACTTCTGTTTTTCTCTCTGAATAGCTTCTTCTGCTCCAGTGCTCTGCTTCACAGGTTACAGCCTCTTCTGTCCGCCTGAACTCTGATCTCTGTATCTTCATCTCAGGGAGAACTGTGGTGACTTGCTGGGGTTCTCCCTTCTTGCACCATGGTCCAGAATGTTCTCCAGCAGAAGCCTGCAGTTACCCTAGAGCTCACCAGATTTATTTCCTTTCCCTGGGAACCCCAATACTATATTACCTGTTGTCCAATATTGAAAACCGTTGTTTCACGTATTTTGTCCAGGTTTTAGCTACTTATAACGATAGGAAAGTCCAGTTTCTTCATTATGTCCCAAAATTTTAAGCACTGTGTTTTCTTAAAAAAGTATATATCATTTGTTTTTATATTATTTAAAAAAATGTTAATTATTAATTGCAGAATTGAAAAATAATGCATTTCCTTTACTTCAAAAAAGGAAAACATTGCAAGCAAGCACAAAATCAACTTTAATATCATCACTTCTACTTGCATCACCGTCTCTCAGGTCCCCACTTTCATGGTAATTGAATTTTAAAAATATTTTTAGCTTATTCAGCATCCTTTCCCTCTTTGTTTTTGATGTATCCTATACACACAAAATTTTATCAGGAATGTTTTTCTATTGACTTTGCGAGAGGGAGTCTAACATTTTTTTTCAAATTAATAGTCATTTATCGTAATACAATTTATTTGCATTATTGATAAACATTTCCAGCTCATCATACATTAAATTAGCAAATATATATGATTGAATTCTAGGCTCAATACTCTATTCTATTAACATATTTGTCTAAACTCTGGGTATATCTTATTTTTAAATTACTATAGTTTTATGATATAATTGCTCTCGGTTCTTCTTCTTCTCCCAACACCGCGGAAAATCTTTGACTATTCTCATATACATATCAAACCATGTGGAGTTTAGAATCATTCTCTCAGTTTCCAAGAAAAAATCTTCTTAAGATTGTGATTAGGATTTCACTCAGTTTGTGAATTAATTGGGAAAAATTAACAACTTTAAAATATGGTATCTTCCCATGATGAATTCTATAACTCATTATTAAGTGGTTTTTTTTGAAGATGTTTAGTGTTCTTCATAAAGACTGTACAGATTTTTGTTATGTTGTTTAGAATCTTACTGTTACTATGAAGCAGACATTATATTTTATAATTATTTATTGTAATTATATTTGAAAGTATTATTATGCCGATTTTTGGCTAAATTCTTAGAATAAACATTATAATTTGTCAGTTGAATGTCTTGGTTTTTCTAAGTAGATGAACATGTCAGCCAGTGATGAACTGTATTACCTCATTTTCAGTTTTGATTACCTTATTTCTTTTTACTGTTATTTCAATGATTGACGCTGAGGTTGCGAAGTGACAGCCCATGGACCAAACACACTTTAAAATTTGTGGATTTGTTTGATCCAAAATTTTTATGTAACATAAGGTTTTAATAATTAATTAGTTATCAACATATTCAATTCATTAAAATTCATATAAAATATGGATGTCTGATGTCTCTTGAAATCTGAGTGTGTGGCAAATTTAGACACACATTCCCCAAAAGACAACAACAGATCAGAGCTGAGCCATCAGACCCTCATGGGGACATTGCTCCAGAGGGAGCAAATGTCTGAAATGTCTTTGCACAATTTGACTTTTCTCATTTGTTTTGTCTTTCTGGCCACTGTAGGTATCTGAGATTGAGAACACTGCGTTAGGACCCTCAGCAAAATATATAATAATAACATTATAAAAAGTGGCCTTGTCTTATTCCTGATTTTAATGGAAATTAATTAATGAATTTCAGATTCAGTTAATTTAATTCAATTAATTTACTATTAACTGTGACATTTTCTTTAGGTTTCTGGAATGTACTCTTTCATCAAGTTAAAGAATTTCATTTTAATTTTAGTTTTCTGTGTTTTAATTATAATTCAGACTAAATCTAATCAAATCCCATTTTGGCAACTTGGAAATTGTCTTTATATAAAACGATATAACTTTATTAACAGAAAGTCCTAGCAACAGAAATCAGTGAACCAAAGTTTGATTCAGAAAGCACAGTATATAAAAAATTACTCAGCCTTACTCGCTAAAATGATTTAATGAGAAATAGAGGCACCCTATTTTATGAGAACTAATTTTAGTCATATGTAAAAAGGATGTGAACAGACAGGTGACTCTAAATTATAAAATGACATAGTCACAAAAAATTCATCAATACAATACATAACGTAAACTTAAGATAGCAATACACTGTTTCTTTGATTGCCCTTTATCAAGCTATTAAACCTCACATATTACACAAATATAAAGTCAAGGAACTCACTCCAAGGTCCTTCCCAGTGTTTACATCATATGATTAGAATTAAATAAAGATCCTCTTAAGGTTTTTCCAAAGACCCAAGTAATCACACTATTATGGATTTTTTTTCTTCTGTATCGATATATGGGGAAAAAATAAAGAAATGTAGAGTTAAGGGGAGTATTTTACTCTGAAATATTGAAAAATGGTATTGTGAAGTTTCTTCTACAATTGAAAATTAAAGGACAAATAGAAGCTGACTACAAAAGCTTTTCACGCCATGTTGCCCGAGTCCTCTGTAGCACAAAAGCTAGAGTCCATCTGCATTCTGAAAGAATTTTTGACTCTGGGTCATTTTTAAGAGACAATAACAACATTTATGCTCTTTGAGGATTCAGGGAGGGCTGGATGTATGAGCATTACCTGATCTGACCACTGTATACATTTCTGATTCTGCTTCTTGAACAGTCCACCCAGATTTTTATATTCCATTCACTCTGATCTTTTATGGTTCCTTGAAAATACCATGGTGGTTCCTGCATTATAGTTTTTCTTTCTCTAGAATCTTCATCCCACTAATCTTCTTACCGCTGTTTGCTTCCGATCGTTCTTGTCAATTATTGGTGCTCATCATTATTAAACTTATTGTTTAATATATTTCATCACTTTTCCTAAGGATATCTCAACAGAATTCAAAATGAGCTGAAATGTTACCTGCTAATAGAATCCTTCTCTGACTACTCAATATGACGTAGCCTCCGTGAAATAATCATAGCCCTTCATTTCCATTAACTCTATTGTAATGATCACTCTCTGACTTTTGTTTTGTTTCTTTGTTTATTTTAAATTACTTATTAGTTGTCTCTTTTTTTTTGCCCTAACTGTCTGAATTTGGCTATTTAGAAAACGAAGCTCTTGTATTGTATAGCTATTTAACAAATGTTTATTGAAAATCTAATAGGTGCTCAGCATAAATAAAACAAAAATCCTTCCCTCACAGATGTCCAGTATAGAGAAAGACAGAAAGCAACAAAAACTGAATAATAATTATACAAAATAATTATACATTTGATCATCATTGCTAAGAAAATGAAGATATTGACATAGAGATTAATGGCAGGAGTGGAAGAATCTTTGAATAGAGTCACGGGGGAAGACTCTGTGAGGTAATGCCACTTAGTCTCTTTATCTGGGACCAGAAGTTAGAGGGAAACAGCCACCTGAAGAGGATGACAGCATATTTTCACAGAAAGAGGGAAGCCAAATCACTGAGGTGAGAAAAGGCTTGCATAGCTCTAAGGGTAGAGGAAAAAGCCCAACATGGCTGATGGGCAGTGAGGGAGGAGGTGAGGACCTCAAGATGTGGCTGGAGAATTAGAAGAAACAGAAAGATTAATCAGGGGAATCTAGGACAAGGTGATGAGTTTCTAAAGGCAATGGGAAGCCTAGGAAGGGTAGAAAGCAGTAGAGTATCATAATCCTTAAAATGTAAATACCCCAAATCGTAAATCAGATTTATACTGTTTTTAAATTTTTTTTAATGAAGGGATGGCGTTTTTTTCAGAGAAAGATTCATCCTGAGCTAACCTCTGTTCCCAGTCTTCCTCTTTCTTCTTTTCCTCCCCAAGGCCCAAGTGCATGGTTGTATATCCTAGTTGTAAGTCCTTCTAGTTCTTCTATGTGAGCTGCTGCCACAGCATGGCGACTGACAGATGGATGGTGTGCCTCCGTGACTGGGAAGTGCACCTGGGCCACCAAACATGTGAGCACTGAACTTTAAACACTAGGCCATCAGGGCTGGCTCCAGATTTATATTTTGAAGAGATCTCTCAGGTTGCTAGTAGAGAATGGACAGTTTTATTTCTCACACATTTATTTCTCTTTTAATTTTTTTAAATATTTATTTTATTTTATTTTTTAATTGAGGTATAACGGTTTTACAAAAATTTTTTTGTTAACTATGTATGGTGACGGATGTTAACAAGAGTTATTGTGTTTCTCATTTTGTAATATATACAAATATCAAATCATTGAGTTTTACAGCTGAAACTAATATAATGATCTATGATGATTATATCTCACACATTTCTGAAAGAATGACTTGTCCTTATGGGAAACTCATGATCCTCTCAGCAAAGACCGTCACTTGCCAACCAAAGTCCCTTGTTTCTTCCACAGTTTCCTCATGGCATTTTTTACCTCTGTGTTCCTCAGGGTGTAGATCAAGGGATTTAACATGGGTGTGATGATGGAATCGGAGATGGTCATTGCCTTGTCTATGGGGTAAGTGCCCACAGGCCTCATGTACAAGAAGATGCATGGCACAAAGAACAAGACGACCACTGTGAGGTGGGAGCCACAGGTGGAGAGAGCTTTGCGTTGTCCTTCAGGGCTGTAAGACTTCAGAGAGCAGAGTATGACCATGTAGGAGGTGATGAGGATAAGGAAGATGGTCACACACATCACCCCACTGTTGAGGATGACTAAGAGGCCCAGGACATGGGAGTCCATGCAGGCTAGTTTCAACAATGGAAACAAATCACAAACAAAATGGTCTATGATATTGGGGCCACAGAAGGGTATTTGATACATGAAGACAAGTTGTATTACCGCATGGATAAATCCCCCCAGCCAGGCCCCTCCCAGCAGCAGGCAACACACCCGAGGGCTCATGATGGTCATGTAGTGCAGGGGCTTACAGATGGCCACATAGCGGTCCTAGGCCATCACATTGAGGAGGATGATCCCCACACCACCAAAGAAATGCTCCGCAAAGAGCTGGGCCATGCAGCCTTCGAGGGAGATGGTTGTGCTCTCAGAGAGGGAGTCCACAATCATCTTGGGAGTGATGACAGAAGAGAAGGTGACATCCAACAGGGACAAAGAAGTAAGGAAAAAATACATCGGTGATCTCAGACTTTGACTTGCGATCATGGTGACCACAATGAGTAGGTTTCCCACAATGGTGGACACGTACATGATTAGAAACACAACAGAGAATATTTTCCTCAGCTCCAGGTTCTCTGTAAGACCCAAAAGTATGAATTCTGTCACATTATTTTGATTTCCCATTTATCAGGTGCTGATATGAGCTCCGGCTGTGAGTTGGAAAACTCAAAAAAGCAACATATGATTTATAATTACTGATTATTTGGCTTCATGTATTTCCAGGACCTCAGGGTACTTATTGTTTGTTTTTACTCATTTATTCACCATTCAACCATTTGTCTTTTAAGAACCTGCTAAATAAAGAGCTTAAAAAATAAATACTTCATTAGTAAGTTTTCCTCTCAACCTTTTCTCCTGTCTTTTCAATGGTTCTTCCACATGAAATAGGCTTTTCCTCCTCCTCCCTTTATGATGTTATTATTAATAGCCAACTTCCTTGAGCACCTACCCTATCCAGGCACTAGAATAACCCTCTGATTGACTCTATTTTACAGATGGAAGAACTGTCTCTTATAGATTTTAGGAAGCTTAACCAAGCTTGCACAGCTAGTGAGCAGTGAAGCCAGAATGTGGACCATGTTTTCTGACTCCAGAATCAGTGCCCTCAGCATCAATATTGCTTTCCTAGTAATTATGCTGTGAGTTTGTCATTTACCAATCACTGGGCTAAGTGACATTACAGTGATTATCCTATTTTATCTTCCAAACAATCTGAAGTGGGTTTTTCTTCCTGTGCTCTTTTTCAAACAATATGGCATTCTTTTGTAATTGTGTGCTTTACTTCTAAATATTAAATGGTCAAAATACATCTAAAACTAGTGATTCTATAATCCCTGATTGATATACTGTTCCACAGTGAAGATCACAAAACGTGACGCTCTAGCAAAGACACAGATCCCCCATATAACTGACTCAAACCTGAATCAGCCCAAGACATTTATTTCAGTTTCCTCTGTTTTCAAGTTAGAGCAAAGGATTCCAGAACATAATAATAAAAATAATTAAAGAATTAGCTTTTAGGTTCCCTAACTATGTTGCTGGGCACTGTGCTGAGTATGATGTATATATTACCTCATTTAAACCTGATGATACCATATGAAGTAACTACTATTACCGCTGCCATTATAAAAAGGAGAAACTGAGGTCTTGGGAAATTAAGTCTCTTCCATAAGATTATATAACTAGTGTGCTGTGGAGCTGGCATTTTGATCACACGGCTCAAATTCTTTACTATGTTCCATCACTGCAGAAGGGAAGAACAGATTATGTGGTGTTTCAGGAGAGTTATTATTGCAACCTAGAAGAGAAGCTACAATGAAAACATTCCTCATATTACTTGAGACTTTTAAGCAAAGGCCAGCTGCCACATGTTAGAAATTTTGCAAAGAGCATAGATTCCAATTGATATTTGGACTATGAAACTCTGTGAATGCTGAGAGATTGCTCTTGCCATTCAACAACCCACCTCCACCTATCCATTACACAAAATGCAGAGCATCCACCGGACTATGGAAGTGCCATTTTATTCCCATTACTTAATCTCATCCTCTCCCTCCTAGCCCAAGAACTGAGATATTTCTCGTAGGAGCCTTTGTGAATTATAAGGAGCACTGGCTCAAGAGTCAGGAAATAAGAAGTGGGTTTTATTCTGGGTTGCATCACTAACTTAGTCTGTTATTTGGCACATTGCTGGCATCTCTGAGCCTCAGTTTCCTCATTTGCGGTATAAGGATGGTTCACTAGATGAGTAACAACAGAAGAGACTCTGTCTGCTGCACACACAACACTCAGCTCTCAACTGAATTAGTTGTTCAGGCCTCTGTTAAGATTTCCTTAAAAAGATGATTTATTTCATGTTAAAAAAATTGAAAGTCATTGCTCTAAGTAATATCTAATGCCCCATCTGCCCTTAGGGCTTGGAACATAGAGTGACTACCTATACAGAACAGAATTGAATTTTTCTACCTAACATTCAATTCCTGTCACCAGCACCTCCTCATTTATTCAACTTAATATCTCTGTTCTCCTCTCTTTACTTATTCCAATATCATCCAACCAACTTCTGCCAGACTCACACTGTTTCTTCCCACATCTGCCTTTCTGTTTCCATGAAATGTCACTGGATTCAGACACAGCCAAAAAACCTCTAAGTCACAGCCAGGCCACTTACTGCCTTTGTAATCTCAGCCTCCTCAAGCGTCAATTTCTGCATCAGCACAATATTAAAAGAGAAACCATAGATACTATCTACGTACTGCTGCCTATTTGAGTCGAATATGCACAGGGCTTTATCTCATTTAATCATGATGAAAAGCCATATGACATAAGTATTATGATTGTGTGGATTTTTGAAGAGGCAACTGAGGCTTAGAAAAGTTGTATAACTACCTTACAGTTTCTTTGCAGGTACAAGACTAATTTCAAAGCATAGGCTTTAACTACTATGCTTTACAGCCCCCCAGTACTTTAACCTCCTGCCTCACAGAGCTGCTGCGAAGGTCAAAGGAGGTAACACACACAAGAAAGCTGTGAAAAGCAGTATACACACATTTTTTTCCTGATCGTGTTGTTACGTCTGTGGGCTCTGGGCTTGCCTGCTGCCTTTGTGCATTCCCTCCATCAGCCCATCCATCACAGGCTCCTTCATGCTGCCCTTCCTCCTGCACCCAGTGCCCACCTTCACCCTCGCCAGACTGCACATTCACTCTGCTGTCTCACAAACTGTCCTTTCTGTGTATCATTGTTTCATGTTTCTCTTAGTTCCATAGGGAAATGTTCAAGGGTTGCTGCTTCTTTCACGTTGCCCAAAGTTCCTAATAAATTACTAAAGTTGCAGTGGGCATCAATACAATCCAAGACATTTTGTCAGCTGGAAGGAAACTGCAATGTTGGCACAGGTAAGGCTGGTGCCAGCTCATCCTCTAGGGTTGAGAACAGATCTGTAATGAGAGTCTGGTTGCTATTTCTCTGTCAACCAGGCACAATGACGCCATTTACCTGCAGTAGTCTTTACCAAAGACTGAAACTTGGTTTCAGCCAAAACCAAGAACTGAACAGTACCTTGAACTTCCAGTTTACTGTTGAATCACACCACCAGCGGCCTTTGCGATAGTTCCTTCCGCAGTGGGTCAGTGAGGAGTTATTTTTTAGAAAGCTGTTCAAGGGAGGACAGAGGCAATTATAATTAATGATTTTCATTTTCTTTGCCAGTCCTCTTCTCTCACTTTTATTTAAGTAGACAACAAAGTTTAAAAAAAATTGTCAGATTTTCCTTGCTGGTCCATTTCCTTAAATAAAGGCAGGACTAGTCAATTTAAAATAATGAAAATAGAAATTATTGTGAACTAAAGAAAAAGAAATTATTTAAGCCTTAAAGTTAGACAGTGGCTAAGAGAAAAGAAGACTAAGGCTATCCCAGCAGAAGAAACAAATGGGTAAAGGCCCGGAGGTGGGGATAAGAGGCAGTGTGCAACGTAAAATAGAGAGTCAGTGCGTGGAGTCATAGAGAATAGTTCTAATTTGACCTCTGGAACACTTTTTAGCTGTGTAATTAACGACGGATGATTTATTCTTTCAGGTGTACATTTGTACTTAGAAATATTAAATTTATATATTTATACATATGACTTAATAACATAATTATACAATAGTATATATGTGTATATATACTGCACTTTACCTTTTAATGAATAATCATTGATAGTGTTCCATGTCAGTATATGATGATTTATCTTATTTCAAATTTCTGATATTTCAACAATGCTGCAGCAAAAATCTTGGTGTGTTTGTGTGTATACACGTGTAAATATGTTTCTGTAAGGTAAATTTTTACAAGAGAATTGCAGAATCAAAGAGCATGAACATTTTAAATTTGAATAGACATTGGTAAATTCTCCTTTCAAAATGTTTATTTCCGTCAATATTGTATTAGAGGGCATTGTTCTCTCTATAACTTTTTGTCTTTCTTCTTTATATCTATTTCTTACATTTCAATTGTAGTATTTTCCTTTCACCTTTATTATCTTACAGGCATTCATTGAATATTCTAAAATAATTCAGAAAAAATTTCAGAAAACATTGAAACTAGTTTCATAAATAAAAGAAAGTGACAATTATTTTTGTAGCTTCATCAATATTCTCATTTCAAAATAACAACTGGGGGCCGCCCTGGTGGCGCAAGCGGTTAAGTGCACACGTTCCGCTGTGGCGGCCCGG
>JABWHU010000190.1:16205783-16225432 GCA_014189135.1 Dicerorhinus sumatrensis harrissoni | reverse complement strand
AAACAACTGCAATAAAAATAATTAGCATTTATTAATCATAGTGAATTTGCCCCTTCCTTGAGGTCACAGAGTTAATGAGTGGTGTCGAGCTTGGATTTGAATTCCATGAAGCCTGTCTCTGTAGTTTCTTTCTTTCTCAATTCTGTTTGATATATATATATAGTATCTAGATGGTTTAGCACCTGCACTTGGATTGTCAATTTTATGGGGAGTCAGTGAACATGCAGCCCACGGAACTCTGTGAGTATACATGTAGACAACTAGATTTATCACTGAAGGACGTAAAAACAACCCCTTCACACAAATATATTCTCAGTTCCTTTCTCTTTCATAAATCTAAGGACTAGTTAGTGGGAGTGCACCTAACTCCACTAGAATTTTGCAGGATGGAAGTGTCAGTCATGTGGTAATTTTAAAAATTAAGGCCTACAATAACTTATTGTGTTTGCCTAGGATGTCCTACACTACCTCTATGGTCAAAACCCTAAACCACCGTCATCAACACCACCCTCATCACCACCTCCACCGTCGCCACCATTGTCACTGTTACTATAGTCATTCCTATAGGTAGATCCACTTACAACTAAATTTATATTTATGTATTGAATAAATATTGCAAATTTTAAGAAAAATAACACTTCAGTTTTTTTTTTTCCTTAAGCAGATATCAGAGGCCAATAGTAGGAAAGGAAAGAGAGAAAGATCTTTGGGGTCTAGAAAAGAGGAGAGAGAAAGAAAAAAAAAAGAAAGGGAAAGAGAATAGGAGACACAGACACATATACTGACAGTGGAAGAGAGGGAGAGAGAGAAGTGAAATTGGAAAAAAACACATCAGAGAATCTCCTAGAAACTATTTCCAGATACATTATCCACTACCTTTCTTGCTGCCTATGAGCACTTTTTGGAAACCCACACATTTTATTTTATTTACCAATTTTCATTCTAAGATAGAGGCCAATTCATGTAATTTAAAGAAAAATTGCTCAAAAGGGTACAAAAACAGATCCAGCAAAATAAGTTGATCTAACTCAAGTTAGAACTCAAGGATAAACCCAAGTTCATAACTCAAGGTTTCTTACTCAGAGAATAAATATTGTTTATAGATTAGCACACAGGTATTGAGTATGAATTTGTGACATATTTTAAGAATAGATATGCATGTACTTATTTAAAGTAATTAATTCAATTAATAATTGTCATATTTTGGAAGTAATTTCTGTGCTATAATTCTATACAATGATGAAATTCTACATATTAAATACATGACCAAATTATAAAGATGATTCTTAGAGCTTAGTTTTAACAATTGGTCAAAAATAGAAAGTTGTATAAATACAGATTCTAAGGTCATCTCAGGTCTAACCTAAGATCTTACCAAACTCAAGATTCACTCACATGCAGTAACTTCAGAGAGTCCAAGCACTGGGTGAATTATCCAGCTTGGTTGCTAACTGTGGAGGCAAGCTGTCTGGGAGATACACGAGAGGACATTCATCTAATTATTATGTCTTGGTCAAATTTCTCAAACTAGGATTTTTATTGCTTTCAAAAAGAGATTTAAAAGAGAAGCCTTAAGTGTTTATGATCCTAATGAAGAAATAACCTTTCTGGTGTACCAAGGGATTTACAATCTCTCCAATTAAGGACGATCACTAAGAGGTACCCAAGTGCAGGGTTTACCAAATCCTTCAGGTCCTTTTTTGAATCCTAATTGACTGTATACTTAGATCAAAGTAGAAATAGTTTTTGTTCAGCTTCTTAGAACATACATTATGCATATAGTGCTCTCCTTGGGTCAGAGTGCCTGTTTGAACAGCTGTGACAGCACAGACTTTCATCATTCTGGTTGCATTCCTTGAAGCTGATTCTCCACTGATGGAGGAGCTAATCCCTCATCCACTGAATGTCCACCCACCTACTTTAACAGTAGGGTGTTTCTAGGGGCAATAACATTGCTGGGAATAGACCAACACGATGCTCCACAAGCAGAAATCTAGATCACAGTATTAACCATTTAATCATTTGTTCCTGTACTGTGATCTGTACATCAGTCACAGAATGGCCACACGTGTTATCATCCAGCAGAGCCATATGCTTCTTAACATCCATTGTTTTTGTTTCTCCCTTTGGAATAATTTATTTTTAAAGCTCAATAAGTTACTTGAAAGCAATTGGCATTCTTGAGCAGTTCTGCAGTATAAGTGGAAAGCAAGACTTGGTTCCTGAAGAGAATTCCTAACCAATCCAGATTCTCTACCCTCGGATAGTCAAACTGACTTACGTTACCACCTAGAGTCCTGTTATTTCCTTATTTGCTGTTGTCAATTTTTAATTTTTGTGTCTCATTTATAATTACTTTAGTACCTCCCCTACTGAGCTCTTGGTGTCTTTCTATTGACTCCCGTTCATTAGCTTTGATATTATTTAAAATCTTGCTTATGCCCTTGATAAGATGGTATTTGTTCAATATGTTTCCAGCGCTGACTCTTGACTTACTCTTAGTTGTATTCCAGCCTCCCTGGCAGGACATGACCATCAGAGGATGAAAAAGGAAGAAAGAAGCAGAGACTCTTCTATTCTTATTCTAATTTCTGCTACTTCTAATTTTCAGCAACAATTGCAACTTCTATCATTTTTAATAGGTAACATATTGCTTTGTAGTATTCTTCAGGAATTAGAATTTCTGGAAGCAAGTATAATTCATCAAAAATGTAATGAGCAAAGCAGTCCTCAGAGCTGCAGTCACCCAGCAGTGGGAATGTCACACTCTCGTGTTAACAGACCTTCAACAGACTCAAAGGGGGTTGGGAGAAACACAGAGCTTTTGGGTAAAGAAAGATATTTTGAGAATTTAACATAAAATATCATATTCGGAGACTCTTTACATGCTTCTCCATCAAGTATATATTGTGCATTTTCATGGAGGAACATTATGCTGAAAGTTACCTTTGATGAAGTGCTGCAACAACTTTGTCGTAATTTTCCAACTAGTTAGTCAAATTATTTTTTAATGACTGAAGGTGTAATTGACGTTGAATTAACAAAAATTGTCTATAGGAGCTTACACATCAAATAAAGCTATATTCTAGTACACAGAACATTGAATTGTAGTTTAAAGATATGAATTGGAATACTTTATCTACTGCTTACCAGCTGTGGAATGTCGGATGTAAGGAAATTGCGAATCTTCTCTTGGTCTTATTTGCTCATCAGTTGCCAAGAGCTGGAAGAATATGGCCTCTGCAGTATCACCTTCCAATTCCTTCAGGAGCGCAACTAATGGGAAGAACCTAGTGTACATCCAGAGACCAAGACATAAGGAGTATGTGAAACGTGGCTTTTAGCATTCCAGCACCTTCCAAAGTAAAGGTAGGTGGAATGGAGTTCTGGGGAGCCAATGCAAAGTGCTAAATACAAGTTTAAAATATGGACTATATCTATTCACAAGAAGGAATCAATTTATCATCCAGGGAGATCTTTAAAGGCTTTATTAAAGTGGTAAAGGAAAAAAAGAAACGGAATGGGAATTTGTTGCTAACTGGAATAGTTACTATCCTTAGCACCTAGCACTGAATTCTAAGCCATTTTGCTAAAAATATAGTAATAAAGTGATCATTGTATTTAATGGTCAATTTTCAAATTTATTGAGTAACCAATATTTTAAAATATGTAAAATACTCATATGGTTAATAGTAATTTATACACAATGAGATGTTTTGAAAAGATTTCAAAAAGTTCTGCAAATGTTTTGGTGATTCACTGAAGTCTAATCTAGATTTGTTAATTTTAGTTCAATTTATATTCACTATATATGTCCAAAGATCTGAGTCTTCCAAATTTCTTTGTACTTCGGTTCTACACATTGTAGAAATTTACATATTTTTTCCATAAATATTTATTAACTACTATATGCCAGACGTATTTTGGGTGTTTGAGATAAAATAGTGAACGGAATGAATAAAGTTTCCTGACCTCATGAGCTTAGATTCTAGTCAGAGAGAAAGAAAATAAACAATAAACTAACACAGAAGTAGACAGCATGTTTCATTAGAAGTTTATATGTACTGTGGAGAAATAAAACCTAGAGGTGTTAAAGAGGATCATCAGAGCTGGGGGCAGTCTGCAATTTTAAATAGGTGGTGGGGGTAGTCTTCAAGGAGGGCCTTGCATTTAAGGAAATATTTGAGGAGGATGAAGGGGTCAGCCATGTGGGTATCTGCTTGGAGAATGGTGTCTGGTGGGTTTGAGGAACAGTAAGCTGGCCGGTGAGGTTGGAACCCAGAGAGTAGGAGGAGATGGAGGAGGTCAGAAAGGGGGTGGTGGGTCCAGATCCCATAGGGCTTTGTAGGTTGCATTAAGATTCATTTTTTATGAGAGTGAAATTCTTTTCTGATTGCTGCAAGGTTTCTCTGTGTGGTAGAAAGTAAAGTCATTGATTGAAACTGAGGAAAGAGAAGAAAGTATTGGGGTTTTAAAGATAGAGAGAAAGGTGGAAATAGTCCTTGATGACATACAGTCCTTAATCACTGATAGTCCTAATAGTCGTGTGTCACTTTAGGACAGTGAGAGGGTAAATGGACTGTGCACCTGCAGTGTGATGGTCTAACAGCATCAAGGGCTCACTTGAGTTCCAGGTCGTGAATTTAAAGAGAAACCGGTTAGTGTGGTCCCAAAATACCACACACAGGATGAAATACAACCTGGTTAAAAATTCACACAATCTGAGCCAGCCCCATGGAATAGCGGTTAAGTGCGCAGGCTCTGCTGCTGGCGGTCCAGGTTCGGATCCTGGGCGCGCACTGATGCACTGCTTGTCTAGGCCAGGCTGTGTTGCCGTCCCACATAAAGTGGAGGAAAATCAGCAGGGATGTTAGCTCAGGGCCAGTCTTTCTCAGCAAAAAGAGGAGGATTGGCATGGATGCTAGCTCAGGGCTGATCTTCCTCACAAAAAAAAGAAAAAGAAAAAGAATTCACACAATCCACTAGCATTTTCTGAAGACAGGCAAGTCTACAAAATCCCCTAGGACTAGGTTAAATTGAAGGGGAGGTGACGTGGCTTATTACTTGAATTGGGCACCACCTGTGGGAGGATGACGTAAGGGCCAAAGTAATCAAAAGCTTGTAAAACTACAGAAATTGCCACTAAGCAGGTTGCCCTAATCTGAGCAAAAATGAGATAGTGTGTCTTGTTCTTCTACCTGTTTAGGAAATAGTTCTGGCAATTGGTCTTTATCTGAGCATTTATCATACCATTGGTTTAGCTTATTTATCCACAGGTGTGACAAATTTCCCACTTAAAAAAAAATGTATTGTCAACTCTTCAGTAATAAGCTTTTCCTTTTCCTTCCAGGTTCAGAATCTTTGTCTCTTTATTTTTCTCTGAAAAGTCTGAACAGTGCTGTGCTTCAGTTAAAAATTCTGCAAATGGCGTATTTGACAGCTCCTCCAAACCGATTTCAAAACATCTTAAATCTGAAAGCAAGGCAGATGTGAAATAGTTTCCTGATTTTATCCCAAATATTTGTTGCTACCTCTTCCTATAATTAGCAAGATTCTTCCACTTTATTGAGCCCATAGCTGTAAATGTGGTTCAGATCAGTTTTCACGGGACAGATTGTTGAAGTGGCTTTTCTTCCTCAGCTTCATTTTCTACCTAGACTATGTGATAATTCCAGGACTGCAGGGCTGGCTCACTTTGCCTCTGCTCTGTGGGTGACCATTGCCAATCTCAGAGGGTGGGACAGTTACCTAAGTTGATAGATATTCGACATAGAAGAACGATTACATCATAGAGCTAGTCCTTAAAATCTACTGGTCCTTTCCTTATGATGAGGGCATTTTAGGATACATTTCTGATGTTTCTCATATCCATGAGGCTTTAAAAATTCCAAGAACTCTGCTTTTTATTTTGTTTCGGGCTGTTTTATAGGGGCCAGCATGCTTAACTTTCAAGGGATTTAGGAGGGAGGTTGTGGCTATATCAAGTGGGCATTTAAATTTGGGGTTTTAATATTTGGTGCATGGATGGGAAAGCATTAAAATGGAAATTCTCTTGTGACAAAACTCCATTTTATGATAAGGAAAAATGAGTTAATGTTGACTTTTGCTGATATAGAAATCATATTATTTGTATTGGCACATATATTTACCACTTCTGGTGGCCTTCATTCCTTTCAGTGGATCCAGATTTCCATTTGGCATTATTTATCTTCTGACTGAAGGGCTTCCTTAACCTTTCTTGCAGTGAAGTCTACTGTTGATGAATTCCTTGTCTTTTGTATATCTGGAAGTCTTTACTTCATCTTTGTTTTTGAAAGATATTTTCAATGATTTGAATTCTAGGTGGACAATCTTTGTTTGAGTACTTTAGACATGTTTCTCCACTGCCTTCTGGTTTACCTTGTTTCTGGTGAGAAGCTGGCTATAATTTTTATCTTTATTTCTCTGTAGATAAGGTGTATTTTCTCTTTATCACTGCTTTATCACTATCCTATTATGATGCATATTTTACTATAATTTCTTCCATGATTTTTGTGCTTGGGGTTTGTTGGATTCTTGGATCTGTGGATTTTTAGTTTTCATTAAATTTGGGGAAAAAAATGGCCATTAGTTCTTTAAATAACTTTTCTATTTCTCCTCTCATTCTGTTCTTTGAAGATTTTTGATTACTCAAATATTAGGCTGTCTGAAGTTTTTCCATGGCCCACTGATGCTCTGTGCATTTGTTTTCAGTCCATGTTTTAATTCACTTTTCATTTTAGTTAGTGTCTATTGCCATGTCTTCAGGTTGCTAACCCTTTCTGCTGCAGAGTCCAGTCTTCTGCAGTGTCCAATTTTTTGTTAACCTGCCATCCAGTAGGTTTCTTATTTCAGTTATGGTATTTTTCATCACTAGAATTTCAACTTGCATCTTCTTTTTATTTCCTTGTCTCCTCTTAACCATTCAATCTTGTCTCTACTTTCTTGAAAATATTTGATATAGTTGTTAAAATTGTTTTCATTCATTGCTAATTCATTAATCATTACTAATTCTATAATCATTGTCATTTTCTATGTTGGTTTGAGTTGATTGTTTTTTCTTCCCGTATTGTGGATCTGTAGTCATGCTTCTTTTCATACTTGATAATTTTTAATTGGATGTTAGATTATTATGAATTTTACCTTAGTTGCTGGTTATTTTGCATTACTATAATTATTCTTGAGCTTTGTTAAGTGGGACTAGAGAAGTATTTAGTTTATGGTTAATTTTTCCTCATTACTGAGGAATGCGTTTCTGAATACTCTACCTGGTGCCCTGTGAATTATGAGGTTTTCTATTCTTCTGGGTAGGAAACCTAAACTATTCCAAGTTCTGTGTAAGTTACATGGGTTGCTTCCTCTAATATCCCTAATCCTGTGTGATATCCTAAAGATACTCAACATCCTAAAGATCTCAACTTTCCACAAGTTAACCTACATATTAAAGAGTTCCCAAGTAAAATTAGTAGTAGTACACCTTTTAACCAGACAAGTTTATTCATATTGAAAAATAAATATGCAAAACTTGGGCAGATAAATTTGAACAAAAAAAATGGAGGAAAGGGTTACTGATATTAAAATACAGCATGCAGCTACAATAATTACAAAAATGTGTTATTAGCAATAGAATACACATATCAATGAAATTGAACACAAACCCCTGAAATAGAACATAATAGGTATGAGATTTTGGAATAAAGTTAAGGTCATATCTCAGATTACTGGAAAAAATTTATTTGGAAAATTTCTGGAAAATATTTTTTTTACAATGGTAAATAAAAGTAGATGAAAATTTAAATGGAAACTATCCATCAATGTAGTTGAGGAAACTATGGCAAAATTGTTTTACAAGTTTACAGTAGAGGAGACTTTTCTAACAATGCAAGGGCAGTTGGAAATGAGAGGGTTTCATAATAAGATTAAACAGATGGGAAAGTTAAGGACTGAGGAGAAATGAGAAGGATAAAAAGACAGTAAGATGATAACCTTCTTGAAATTATAGTGAGGAGAAGGACCTGTGTTTTATATTTTGGGAACCTCTTCTAGTCATATGAGTATTTGTGGAAAGACGTGAATGATGGAGAAAGTACTGCCTCATGTTCTCAGGAGAGCTCAGCTTCTTATGATCCAATGTGTTTGAGAATTTAGCTGTTCATAGACACCTTTTTATGCCTCAGGTTCATCAAAACTCCAGGATTATGGGGCAGGGTAGTGATTGGAGAAGGGGCCATGTGCGGCAGCTGCTGTGCTGGGCTGGGATTCCAATAGGTTTATTGGGTTCAAGAGGCAGAGAAAGGTTGCAGTTGGGGAAGTTCTGGAAATCTGAGTCTTTTTGAATGTTTTACATGTTAACATCCTATAAGCAAGTTGAGGTAAACATATGTATTTATTTTTGTAAGAGTAAAATGTTCCAGTATTAGCAAGAGTCATGAAAGCTGAAGTATTAAATAGCTCAAAGACAACAGAGATTTCAAACAATTAAATAGGAAAACAGATTGATAGCTATTGTAAATATTAAAAGAATGTACTGGCTCCATATAATATTAGGAAGAATGTTATAACTTCTTTGAGCCAAGAAATGTTTTCAAATATTTATATAATTTTAAATCAAGGGAATAATAGCAGTTAGAATATGTCAAAATTCTAATCTTCATGTAAAAGTATCATTTTTAGCATTTATAACATTAACAAAAGTAAATTTTAAGAACTTTGTTTTATTTGAAAATATTTAATTCATTTAGGTCAAGGACATTTCAAGAAAAAATGCCCTTTGGAAATCCTTCACACTGGATAGTGGTAAATTAAAAAAAAAGTCCACTGTGCCATCTAAAAATAACAGCAGAAGTGAAATTCCCAAAATGTACAACAGCATATGTGGTAAATCATATTTATAAAAAGGTTCAGACCTAATAAATAATAGAAAGAGTACAAGAAAAAAATGTTAGAAAAAATAATTTACCTAACGTCATTGATCCAGCTTACATCCAGGCAGCTGGTGGTTTTGTCATCTTTGACAACTGGGATGGGAGCAGAAGTGGACAAATATGTGTTGAATATCATTTGCTTCATTCCAAGAACCCAGAGACCCTGAGGTTAGAGTTTGTTAACACCAATAACAAAATGGCCAAGAGCAAACAAATGGTGACTCCAAATCCAACCGAAGTCCACTCCAACCTGAGAGCACATTTCATTATGGATTCCAATGACCTACATGTTCCCAGAGGCCTGGCTCCCCACCCAATGTGCCCCACAGAGCTGATTCCAGATATCACCATGATGAGTTAACTTTATCATACACCGCTGATACTACAGTGACCTCCCTGCATACTCAGCTGTGCTAGCACCCTTCTCTGATGCCACACAGCAAGAATAGGAATCTTGGCAATTATTAGTTCTCAGTCTCCTTCTAGTAGCAGGGAAGCATAGGTCTATTTCTGTTGTAGCATGCCCAGCTGGGAAACTATCCAGAGAGATCATTTCAGAAATCGTTGTGGGTACCAGAGGTGGTACCTAGAGCATCCACCATCCCCAGGTGGTTTCAGGAAGAGTTTATTGTCCTTCCCTCCAAAGACTGTGCATTTTTAACCTGACACAGTCTCCTGCATCTTAACTTTTCTTTCTCTTCTTCCTCTTTCCTCCCCTATCCTGGAAACTTTCCTCAACATGTCATTGGAGGAGTTCACTAAGACCCCTTCCAATGGTGATTATTCTTTACAAATGTCCAAACCAAAGAAAAAGTAAAAATATTTTTAAAAAATAAATTCCGTATACTTTAAGCAGAATTAAATATTGCAATTTAAATATTACAGAACTGGACTAGCCCTACGAGATAATTTTATTCATTAGTTTGAATCAAGAAGAAGAAAGAGGATTCCAGTCTTTATCAAGGACATTTTAGATTTTAAAAAAGTGAAGGAAGAAAAAGTTATGCAATTTCATTTGCTTTGTGATCCTATTTGTTTGTTCCTGAAGTGATTTACTGTCAGTTGCAGCTGTGTCTGTCATATCTGTGTTCACATTTTGAAAGATGTTAGTATTATAATTAGAGATATTATAAGAATGTTGATCTGATTAATGTTTTCTTTTCATGTAGAAAAGAAAACCAAAGTAAAGAAAATAATTAAGGAGATACTCCCTCCAGGTCACCCCTGGAATGTGCACCAGTATTTGGGAGTAAATATTCATATATTAACAATGAATCTGAATGCCAAGACGAATTTGTATTAGTGCCATTATGCAGACTGGACATGGCCGTAACCTATGCAGTCACATCTCTAAAGAACAGAGATGTCAGAAATGACACTGATGTAGGCAGTTAGCTCTTCTGCCTTTCAAATGCTGAAGTCTAAGCTGATAAATGATTTTGGCTGAATACCAAGGATGAAGCTGAACTTCAGAGCATCCATACTTAAATGTCTTCCGCAAGATATTCAAATTTGACAAACAATTGTCTACACATTAAAAAGATACCGTTAAGTGCTGTGTATATGAACAATGGTACACACAAGCCTTGAATGTGAAAATGGTGCTGTGCCCATACTATGAATGACAGGAAGGGGGAGAAGAGAGATCTTAGGAAGATGCTCTGTGTAAAGACAGAGAATTGGCATGAACTCATGGACTGGGGAGAAAGAAAAGAGGCCTCAGTCACGGTTCTTGACTGAACAGGGCACTGGAGACAGAGACATCATTTAAGGTTGCTGATGTAATGTCTTCAGAGAATCTTTCATTATGTTGGGGGAATTGGGGGCTGCTACTGAAGCCATATCCAGTAGCTTGGTAATAGGATTCAGGTCTGAAGCTTCTTGCCAAGAAATCTTTAGTTGATAGAAGTTATCACTGGGGAGTTGATAAACAAAAGTGTCTGTTAGTGTGGAAGTGGTTTTGGCACAAAGCTTTCTGAATAATTAAAGCATTGCATCAGCCTTGGAGACCAAGAGACCATGAAAGAAGAAGATATTGACCACGGTTTGTCATATGCCTCAGAGAATGCACTTTTTCTTTTTGTGCTTCATGAGCCAAAGGCAGAGGCTGGAGTTCCAAGGCATCACTGTAAGTAAGGCTGATCTAAAGAAGACACCACTGTCATTGCCTCAATATAGCTCAAGACCCCAAGAAATTATACCTTAAATACTTTGCACATGTGTATACAAGTCTATACATCAGCTAATGAATAATATTGGATTTTTTTAAAGACTTTATTTTTTTAGAGCAGTTTAAGGTTCACAGAAAAATTGTGAGAAATATACAGAGATTTCCCATATACCTCCTTCCTCAACATATGCACAGCCTCCCTTATTATCAACATCCCCTACCAGAGTGGTACATTTGATGAACCTACACTGACACATCGTTATCACCTAAAGTCCATAGTTTACCTTAGGGTTCTCTCTCGGTGTCGTACATTCTGTGGTTTTGGACAAATGTATAATGACATGCACCCATCATTGTAGTATCATACAGAGTGTTTTCACTGTCCTAAAAGTCTTCTGTGCTTCACCTATTTATCTCCCTCACCACTTCTTCATATTGGAGTTTTAAATTATGAAATAAGATGAAGGTAAATCTATCATTAATTGGGCCATCTTTTTGAGTTCTTCACTTTTATGGAATTTCTTATAGGCTAAAGTAACTGCAGACAGAGTCTGCCATTAGAAGGTACCAGGTCCACTTAGCACTCAAGGTTCTGGAATTTCATGAGAGTAAAGATGATACATCTCACTGTCATTTTCCAAACAGAAGATCTTATTCTGCTTGGCTAGGATTTTGAACCCAGGCTATATTCTAGGGAACAAAGAATTTTATGATGTCATGCAATACTCTAAGATCCTTCATTACCATGCCACTCCTAACCTTTGTAAGTCATCTTTAATTAAATAGGTATGTAGGAATTGATGGAAATATTTTTATAAATATGCTTTTCATTAATAGAAGCTAATCATATACCTCAAATCTAACTTTCTAGATGACATATTTTAATAATATTTAATAAATAAGGGGAAGTCTTTCTGCCTCAAAGAAATCCTTTTCCCTTCACAAGACACCAGTCTGTTTTAGTGTTCAAAGTTTTTGTTCCAAATATGACACAGACAAGGTGGCTAAGAATTAAGATTTTTAAATTAACATCAAAAAAATATAAACCACTTGGATAAATCTGTAGTTTTTTGGTGAAGGACTCTGCAGCCCATACCATAGACCCTCTGGTCAAACCACCACACTGCCTTCCCTGGTTGAACTTGCAAATAAATTATAAGAGCTAGAAAATTTGTCTCCTAACGAACAGAGGGGCAATTTAGGGAACTAGGTGAGAGCAGAGCAGTTTCTTGCTGATCCACTTCCACTTTTACCAAAGACACGGTTTTTTCCTTCTTCCTGCTCTCTGTCATCCTCCTTGCCATCCATTTGTGTTTTCCTCTTTTTCTCTAGTATGTTTGGTCAGCCGGATGCTCCTAATATCTCCAGATCCTTGTTTGTATTTGGTTACTGAGTATGAGGAGGGTTACCTTACTCTTCTAGGGACTAAATGGATGAACCAAAAGTTAAATTTATTATCGCGTCTGGCATGTTTCTGATTAGCAAAGCAGAGGAAACTTTAGGGAATACTACTCTCTAGGATGATAATATTTTATATCACTGTGACTTGAACTATTCCCTCAGGAATTCAGAAAGGGATTTTTTTTTCCAGTATTCTGTGGAATGGCTGTTTCCAAAAAGGTATGGAAAGATGACGCTAATTTAGAGTATTCTAATAGGTAAGTGACAGATCATTTACATCTTTGTATTCAGAGAGGCATCATTACAGAACGATCCAAGATAATTTTGAAATGTATTTCTATATATCTTGTGACAATATTGTTCCTATTTCCTTTGAGAAAGGAACAGAAAAAAAAAGAATAAAGTTTTTAAAAGTTTACTGTTAATATAGTAAATAGAATGAAATATAAGCTTTAGAATAAAATGATCTTTTGAACTCGACAAATATTTTATGAGTACCAGGTTTGTGAAAAGCCATCATTGTTGTGTGTGGAAACAAGGATGCATTCCATGTCCTAAGGTTTATTACAGTTTCTTGAGATGGCAGAGTGAAGAACAGTTCACAAATGCTTTTCTTATAAGGTAGCTGAGCAAGATAAGTCCTCACTATGGGTATTAAAAGTTAGAAGAGATTATGCCTGATTAGAAATTAGAGAAAGGTTAATAGCGATAGTGACCCTGACATACCCGTCTGGATAATGACAGCTTTTCCATCTCCAAGTGACAACTTTAAATAGAATGTTGTATATCACACTATAGAATTATTACTCTTTGCGTGTTTCTAAAATGATATTATAAGAATATAATTTGCAGTTGATATGCATCTCAGATTTAGTTTGAAAAGCTGAGTAATTACTCCTCATGGAAAATCCAGAGGAAACATGACAATGTGGAGGCTAAAAACCATATAATGAAGGTGAAAGATAATATGCCATTTACGTGGGAGAGGAGTTTGTATTATTCTTTAACTTGGGCTTTCGATGGATGAAAAATCGTGAGACAACCTGTTAACTTTTCCACAGAGAATGGTAAATTTTGCATAGAAATAAAATGAGTGTAGGAATTTTCCCAAAGATAGAAGTTTAGTGTAACCAAATCAGGGAGGAATGGATAGCTTAAGAGAGACACTTTAAGGAAAGCAATGATTCTCACTGTGGCTTCTGCAATAAGACAGATTTTTAGGATAGAGTGATCCACCTAACATTCTATTCCACCCCAATCTACTTTCCACCTTTTTCTATCTGCTTTTGTTTAAGCTCTCCCCTGTTACCTCTGCACCCAACACATTGTCTGTTTATTATTGTTTTGACTAATTTAGCCATTCTAAAGTTGGCTCCACTTGTTTGAAGTACAGTAGTTATTAGAATATGTGCTATTTTATTAGTGTTGTTTTGTCTCCAGATCCGTGTTACCCATTTTTCTGTCAGATTCCATTGAGAACCTGATGAAAGCCATTAACACACCCATGGAAAAATTGGATATGTGGTTATCCACGAAGAGATACACAAAAACGTACATCAATATCAGGAGGATATGGAAAATGTCAAGGCTCTCCTTGCATTTTTAAGGGCCAAGGATTCATGTAAAAAATGTCAAATGATGAAGATGATCATTTTTATGGGTGTCAGAATACTCAAATCTTACATGGCTGTGTGGTGCTGTTCAGATGACAACATCTTCTACTCCAGGTTGTGGAGCTGATTTACTAAGTTACTTAAAATTGATCTCAGGGCTGGCCCTGTGGCTTAGTGGTTAAGTGCGCTCACTCCGCTACTGGCGGCCCGGGTTTAGATCCCAGGCGCGCACCGACGCACCGCTTCTCCTGCCGTGCTGAGGCCGCGTCCCACATACAGCAACTAGAAGGATGTGCAACTATGACATACAACTATCTACTGGGGCTTCAGGGGGAAAAAAAGGAGGAGGATTGGCAATAGATGTTAGCTCAGAGCCATTCTTCCTCAGCAAAAAGAGGAGGATTAGCACCGTTGTTAGCTCAGGGCTGATATTCCTCACCACAAAAAAAAAAAAAGAAATTTTGATCTCAGATTTTTTTTCCTGAATTTATGAATTAGGAACAGGTTTGTCTAATATGCATAATAGATAGAAGGGCACAGTAGATTAATTATGTTAATGTGTTTTGTAACCAGAGTAGTACTAAAACAATCAGATAAATATCGTATGTTAAGAAGTAATTGAGAAAGTTTAATTTAAAAACATTAAGCACCTACATTGTATGAGGTGTTGGGTTTTGAACTATGGAGAATAAAATCCTGAGAATATGTAATTTTCAAAGATTCTTATTCTGACAAGGAGCCTAAAGGAAGAACACAGATAACGGAACTAAATAATAGTATGTAATGTAAGAAAAGCTATAAAAGAAGTCATTAGAGAAAAGGAGAGAGAATTTCCTTGATAGCAATCCAATTACTGAAGGCTGTCAGAGAAATTTCTTAGAAGTTGGGTCCTGAAGTTTCAAGACAGTTGAAGTAGTTATCAATGAAATAATCTTCCAAGAAGGAGACTATTGATTAAACTATTGATTAAATATTTGATGAGAACTCACAATTATTAACAAGTTAATTAAAACATATGTGTTTATGATTTTTAACTTATATCAAAAATATATGTCCAAATGTGTAAAAAAGGTTGTTCTAGAAATGAACATTCTAATGGGATTGATAACATACAAATTAAAAGCCACACACTTAAAGGAGTGGCTGCAATCATGGGCCTTATTTTTAAGTACAGATATTTCATGATGGGTCACTCTTTCAAATGAACGAGGAAAGAATGATCTTATCATACAGGTTAAGATACCAAGGCTCAGTTCCCTCATAGTGTAAGATCTTTGCTAAAGATTACACAGTCCAAAGAGAATTTTTTTTATATGTGGAATCCTGAAGTAAATTACTTCATCAGACACTTTCCCAAGAGTAGTTTTTGATTTGGAGGAAGATAAGATATATTTCAAGTTCGCTGAGGAGAAGAAAATTTACCAAGGGAGAGGAAAAAATATATAAGGGAAACTTTGTGTCTGTTTAGTCTATCATAGTCTGTGCTTTGGCCGCTTACAACTTTCAAGACACTGTATTGAAAGTATGGATGAGATTGAGAAGGAACACAAGGGGATAAGTAAGTCTGCATCACATTTCAGTTCATATTTTTACTTGCACATAGTCCATTTCAACATTATCTTGACAAGAATGATGTGGAGAAAAAATTTTGTTCTTAGAAGTGAAGCCAGTGATAGTATTCCTTTCCAAATTTGAAAAGGAAAAAAAAAAGGAAATCTTCATTGAAAGAAGTGAAATTTCACAATTGAATAATCATTGACTTTGCCAGGAGAGAAAACAAATGGAATGAAGTCAGTTACTGACTATCCACTATTCCTCTTGTCTAAAATTATATCTCCCTCCCTCTTCTGAATCTCTGCTTTGTTATAAGAATGTGGAGTTCCCAGGTACCTGGATAATACAGACTCTACTGGGGATTACAACCATGATCTGATCCTACATGATGGGCCTGATGACATCTCCACAAATGACCTCAGATCTAAAATGCTTAAACTAAACACTTGAATTGTGAAAACATGAACTATTGACTAATAATACCCCCCTTTATTTATACATAACCTCAGAGACTTTGGGTCCTCTAAGGAGTGTTTTTTGGAAAAGGGAAAAAGAAAAATAGAAATGAGGAAATTTGAGATATTACCAACTATCAAAGGACATTCACACTGTGCATTAGAGTATGTGAAATACTAAGTATCATATGGGTGCCTTGAGGTAACAGCATATTGCTTAGAGGCTATGTGTTTCCTGTTTCTCTTTTCAAGCTGTAATATCTGAGTGAGTGTGCAGTGAAGTGGAGCATATTATATATTTATAAAAATACACATTTCTATAAATATGTATGATAAATATATTATGATAAATATATGTATAAAGAAGACATTATTTATGGGGTGAGAGAGGGGTGTGAGTTTACATTTACATCACAAACGTCCAAAAGCAGTGAAATATATCCAAAATGACAAATGATGCACCATCCAATCTTAAGCCCTAAGATTCATTGAATGTGTAAAAATAATAATAAAATGGAGCCATATCTCTTAACTTTATATAAATTGAATTAGCAAAATTAATCAGAATCATGTAAAATCCAAAAAGAGTTAATTTTAAGAGTGCTGTCAGAAAGTATAACATTCACAAGCTTATGTGAGATTCATAACAACACTATAAAGTGGTCATTACAAATTGTGGAACAAAGTGTTGAGGTGACTTATTAGGAAACCATAGCTAAAATGTCCGTGATGAAGAATATTTATTTTTCTTAAAATATTCCACAACATAGCATATCACACCATTAATTAATTCCTTTATTTTCTGCAGATAACCCATTTCACACTCACCCCTACACCTCATCCATGAACATGCAGCTGAGTAACAATGTGACTGAGTTCATTCTGCTTGAGTTGACCCAGGATCCTGTTAGGAAGAAAATAGTGTTTGTCACTTTCTTGATTTTCTATTTGGAGACATTACTGGGTAACTTTCTGATTATTGCCACCATCAAGACCAGCCGGGCCCTTGGAAATCCAGTGTACTTATTCCTTTTCCACTTATCCTTATCTGATACCTGCTTCTCTACTTCCACAGCCCCTAGAATGATTGTGGATGCCCTTTTGAAGAATGCCACTATCTCTTTCAGTGAGTGCATAATTCAAGTCTTTTCATTTCATTTCTTTGGCTGCCTGGAGATCTTCATTCTAATCCTCACGGCTGTTGACCACTACATGGCCATCTGTAAGCCCCTGCACTACATGACCATCCTGAGTCAACGGGTATGTGGTTTTGGTGGCTGTGGCAAGGGTGGGGTCCTGTGTGCATTCTTTAGCTCAGATTTTTCTGGCCTTGAGTTTACCTATCTGTGGTCCTAATGTGATCAATCACTATTTATGTGACTTGCAGCCTTTGTTGAAACTTGCTTGTATAGACACCTATGTGGTCAATCTACTCTTAGTGTCCAATGGTGGGGCCATCTGTACAGTGAGTTTTGTCATGGTGATGTTCTCCTATATTATCATCCTGCATTCTCTGAGACCACAGTGCTGAAGCGAGGAGCAAAGCCCTCTCCACCTGCGTTTCCCACATCATCGTGGTCATCTTGTTCTTTGGGCATATTTATATACACACGTCCTGCAACCACCTTCTCCATGGATAAGATGATAGCTGTGTTTTATACAATAGGAACACCTTTGCTCAACCCTCTGATATATACACTGAGGAATGCAGAAGTGAAAAATGCCGTGAGGAAGTTATGGAGCAAGATGTTGATCTCAGATGACAAAAGATGAATGGAAGTTTCAAATTCTTCATCGCTTGGATTGATCTAGAACTCCACAGAGAATATTATCTTCTTATTGTGGAGTTAATATAATCCTAACTTGGGGCATAAGAACTAGTTCCTTCAGGAAAATAGGGAATGTGAACACGTACAGTGGTTAGTGTTGAGTCAATTTTATGTAAAAGAAGATACAGCACAAGGTACAAACAGCCGTGTAAGACACGTTGCCTTAGATGTTGCTCACCGCCGTGTCTCTGCCTCTCTTGCCTGCCTAGCAAAACTTCTTGTTTTGATCTAATGATTCCCTTGCCCTCTCATGTTGACTTCTGATGTTCTCTGTTTGTAGTTACACATCTATACGCTTATATCCACAGCCTGGCAGATTTTCCCTCCAAACGGTTCATTTATTAGACATTGTGGTCTCATAATGTCTGATCATGAACCTTCAACTTGGTTATTCTTCCTGACTCAGCAGAAAGCACTAGATTCAAATAATTGTAAAATATTCATCTTTTAAGCGACAAGGTATAAAATCTAGGTAATTTCCCTTCTATTCCCTCGGGTTATACTTCAAACTTTTATCATATGTTTACACAGATACTTCTAGAACAGTTACAGAACACAGTGAGAACATTCATCCTTCTGACAGACTCTTTTTTCTTAGGAAGTTTCTGACTGTTGATGTTGTATTCATATATTACTCTTTTTGTAAAAATTACTTTTTGCTCCTAAAATGATCCCTTGTAATTTGGGGAAAGTATTGAATTTTCTCTTGAATCATATCAAGTATAATAAATTCTTTATAATATTGCATTATTATGATTGTAACACAGATTGCCCAAATGAAGGTAGATATCTTTATCTAGGCTAGTAGTAAAGAGTATATGCAGTTGATGGCAGGGAATTTGAAAATAATATCTGATAAAAGAAAGAATGTTATAACCCAGAGGAGGATTCTTAGGCTTTGAAAGAGAAATAGTTACATCACAAATATGAATTATTTTAGTGCGTTTTCATATGATGCAGAAAAGAGAGTAATTTAAGAGAGACTGAGATATTTGAGTGAAAATTATATTTATGCAATGTAGATGGATATCACTTTTTGTCACCATCCATCAACGTCGCAGTATCTAATTACATGATCATTAAGAATCTTTCTGATTTAAATTTGTTTTCTCATTTATATTTTTACCCATATAGAAAATTCGATATGAAAATTTTTGTTTATTTGGAACTTCTATTTCTATTTATAAATAACTAAATTATATTATTAAATTTGTGTTAATTTTAATGTACCAAGAACTTTAGAATTTCTTTAGCTTGCGAAAAAGGCCTTTTATTTCTCTGTGTGAGAATGGAATCCTGTGAATTTGACAATGAACTCTGGTGACATATATACATCACTTTTTTTCAGATTCTGTGACTTTCAAGGCTAATCCATCTCAAGCGGTTTATCATTGAGCACAGCTGCTACACTTTGATTCCACTCTTGTAAGGTTTGCACATTAGTAGATTCCAGTTGTCAGAGTTTTAGTTGAAGTCTTCTATTTTAAGACAAGGGGAATATGAAAAGGGGTGTATATTGGATCAAATTTAGGTGCCTCCCCCAATACACTGTATCTAATAGGTCTTCTGGACATGCTTTTCACATAGAGTTCCCATGGCAACTGTCACTGTATCTCCTGCAGACAGATATTTTGATCTAATTTTAATCCAAGATTTTATAATAAAGGTAGTAGAACTACAAAGAT
>JABWHU010000190.1:16170775-16187001 GCA_014189135.1 Dicerorhinus sumatrensis harrissoni | reverse complement strand
ATTACCTCTATAAAGATGTGGTTTGAGTTGGTCTCAGCCTATCATAGTGATGCTATCAGCTAGGAAGGCTTAGGGACACTCAAGTGGGTGGTACTGGTTGTGGAGAGCCCTCACAGACATTTCCTCAACCAGAGCCAATGTTGTGGCTGGACTGGCCCATGTGCTTCTTATTACGATTGTAAGACACACCTCAGCAACAACTATCAGGAGACTTTCAAAAGAAATAGTTATTACTCACAGGTCACGGAGGGTACGTGGCATGGCCAGGACCATACAGTGAAGGCACAGGCAAAGAGAGAGAGAGAAATCGTGGACTTGGACTTCTGTCTTTATTGGGGTCAAGTGTGGGATGCCTAGAGTTTTGAGGGTTCACTCTATATTGGTGAATTTTTAAATTCATTTTTAAAGCGTGAGAAGGGAAATACAGAGTCGCTCAAATGGTCAGTTATGGGTCACCCAGCGCTTTCTAAAAGGGGAATTTCATGGGTAGGGCAGGCTGGCTCTTTGTCTAGTTGTGAGCTGGCAATGTGTTTATCTGAAACAGATGTCTTTGAAATGGGATGCCTCAGGAATAAACAGCTTAATGTCAGGCACTTGTATTACAATCAAAAAAACCAATTGTCATGCACTGACACTACAAGATCCTATCTGTTAATAAAATCACATTCTGAGGTACTGTGGATTAGGACTCCAACATATTCTTTTCTTCAAGGACACAATTCAACCCACAGCAACATCAAATTTCAAGTCATGGGTGAGTGCCACATGTCAAAAAACTCATCAATCTCCAGATTTATATAAATATATATATATATATGTATTTAAGTATAATTTTTTGTTATTATGTGTAATATTAGGCAAAATTATTTAAAGTCAATAAATTTTTATTTAAGGAATTTCATATGTTGGGGTTCATTCCACTGCTCATCATGGTTACCTTAGTTCCTCCAAAGTTTGTGTCGAGAGTTATTTTCAAGATAAGCCCTTTTAAAAAGAATATGTTTTCTTTTTAATTGAAATATATTTTACGTATAATGTATAAGGCATACATGTTAATTTGATACAGTTATATAGGTAATATGATAGTCATTAAAAATTAAGAACTTGCAAACAGCATTGAAAACAGTGTTATATCAGTGAATAGAAGTTATACTCCTTCTGCAATGCATGTAGAGAAGTGTTTAAGAATGTTTGTGATAAAGATGTTTCTAAGAATGCTAAAAAACATAAAAACCTTACAAATTTAAAATACAAACCTAAAGACTTAGATAGAACATATGCTTAATCCACAGTTTTCTTGTCAGTCATCTCACAATTCTTTCAGTTGGACTTATTTTATCTCCACTTGAATATGGAAATACTGATGACATACTTCAAAAATTTCCCACCTAGTGGGGCCAGCCTGGTGGCCCAGTGGTTAAGTGCACTCACTCTGCTTTGGCGGCCCAGGCTTCGCAAGTTCAGATCCCGGGCACACACCAATGCACCACTTGGCAAGCCATGCTATGGTGGCGTCCCATATAAAGTAGAGGAAGATGGGCATGGAAGTTAGCCCAGGGCCAGTCTTCCTCAGCAGAAAGAGGAGGATTGGCAACGGATGTTAGCTCAGGGCTGATATTCCTCCAAAAAAAAAAAATTCCCATCTAGAAACTTTGAGATATAATTCCTTCAAGTAATTTACTTTAAGTCCTTCTAAATATGAATTTAAGCTCAAATCATATTCACTCCTAAGCTATCACATCCAAGAATATTACATATTTTCAAGATATTGCCAAAATCTAAGATGAAAAAACTTTTGACTATTGGGTCTTTCATACTTTTAGCAACTCTGTCTTGTAGTTCTTTCCCACAGATGTAACAAATAGTTCTGTGAATAAAGAAAATAACATAGTTACTCAATAAGGCATCTCCAAGGATGTGAGTCTACAGAAAAGCCCCATCAGAGCAGACATCAGCTCCAGATTTATGTTTTGCCATTCTGGATTAACACCTCCCATAATGAAGTGCTCCCCTACTGTACACAGTAGCCAAGTCCTGCAGTTTTCTCATGCATATCATTTTCTTCTAGAGCAAGACTGTACTTTCTTGCTTGGACTTTCCCCTGGTTAGCTGCTTGGAAACAATTAGAGGTGTAGGAGGAAGCTCGGGAGGAGAGCAAATATTATTACACGACAATTCTTCAAACGAGGTAATAGCATGGTGTCTAGGCTCAGGAAGGAAAGGAAGTCTGAAAATCAATCTTTGGATCGGGAGAACAAAACAAATTACAAAGTCATGTCATAAAAGATCTAAAGCAGCACTTCTAAAATTCTTTCCTCTCTCTCAAGGAAGAGGAAGGTATCCATGACAACAAACAGGGTGCAAGATAACTTGAGTTCATAGTTCTCACCTTTCTCCACACAAATGTGTCCATTTAGATCTCAGAGTCCCACTCTTTCCTGATCAGAACACTGAATTCAACAAAAAAATCCTGACGAGATTGCACATTCAGTCATCTTTGTAGTTCTACTATCTTTATTATAAAATCCTGGATTAAAATTAGATCATATCTGTCTGCAGGAGATACAGTGACAGTTGCCATGGGAACTCTAAGTGAAAAGTATGTCCAGAAGACGTGTTAGATACAGTGTATTGGGGGAGGCACCTAAATTGGATCCAATATACACCCCTTTTCATATTCTCCTTGTCTTAAAATAGAAGACTTCAACTAAAACTCTGACAACTGGAATCTACTAATGTGCAAACCTTACAAGAGTGGAATCAAAGTGTAGCAGCTGTGCTCAATGATAAATTGCTTGAGATGGATTAGCCTTGAAATTCACAGAATCTGAAAAAAAGTGATGTATATTTGTCACCAGAGTTCATTGTCAAATTCACAGGATTCCAATCTCACACAGAGAAATAAAAGGCCTTTTTCGCAACCTAAAGAAATTCTAAAGTTCTTGGTACAATAAAATTAATAAAAATTTAATAATATAATTTAGTTATTTATAAATAGAAATAGAAGTTCTAAATAAACAAAAATTTTCATATCGAATTTTCTATATAGGTAAAAATATAAATGAGAAAACAAATTTAAATCAGAAAGATTCTTAATGATCATGTAATTAGATACTGCGACGTTGATGGATGGTGACAAAACGTGATATCCATCTCCATTGCATAAATATAGTTTTCACTCAAATATCTCAGTCTCTCTTAAATTACTCTCTTTTCTGAATCATATCAAAATTCACTAAAATAATTCATATTTGTGATGTAACTATTTCTCTTTCAAAGCCTAAAAATCCTCCTCTGGGTTATAACAGTCTTTCTTTTATCAGTTATTATTTTCAAATTCCCTGCCATCAACTGCATATACTCTTTACTACTAGCCTAGATAAAGATATTTACCTTCATTTGGGCAATCTGTGTTACAATCATAATAATGCAATATTATAAAGAAATTATTATACTTGATATGATTCAAGAGAAAATTCAATACTTTCCCCAAATTACAAGGGATTATTTTAGGAGCAAAAAGTAATTTTTACAAAAAGAGTAATATATGAATACAACATCAATAGTCAGAAACTTCCTAAGAAAAAGACTCTGTCAGAAAGATGAATGTTCTCACTGTGTTCTGTCACTGTTCTAGAGGTATCTGTGTAAACATATGATAAGAATTTGAAGTATAACCCCAGGGAACAGAAGGGAAATTACCTAGATTTTATACCTTGTCGCTTAAAAGATGAATATTTTACAATTATTTGAATCTAGTGCTTTCTGCTGAGTCAGGAAGAATAACCAAGTTGAAGGTTCATGATCAGACATTATGAGACCACAATGTCTAATAAATGAAGCGTTTGGAGGGAAAATCTGCCAGGCTGTGGATATAAGCGCATAGATGTGTAACTACAAACAGAGAACATCAGACGTCAACATGAGAGGGAAAGGAAAACATTAGATCAAAACAAGAAGTTTTGGGCCGGCCCCATGCCTTAGCGGTTAAGTGAGCGCGCTCCACTGCTTGCGGCCCGGGTTCGGATCCCGGGCGCGCACCGACGCACCGCTTCTCCCGCCATGCTGAGGCCGCGTCCCACATACAGCAACTAGAAGGACGTGCAACTATGACATACAACTATCTACTGGGGCTTTGGGGGAAAAAATAAATAAATAAAATTAAAAAAAAAAAACAAGAAGTTTTGCTAGGCAGGCAAGCGAGGCAGAGACACGGCGGTGAGCAACATCTAAGGCAACATGTCTTACACGGCTGTTTGTACCTAGTGCTGTATCTTCTATTACATAAAATTGACTCAACACTAACCACTGTACGTGTTCACATTCCCTATTTTCCTGAAGGAACTAGTTCTTATGCCCCAAGTTAGGATTATATTAACTCCACAATAAGAAGATACTATTCTCTATGGAGTTCTAGATCAATCCAAGCGATGAAGAATTTGAAACTTCCATTCATCTTTTGTCATCTGAGATCAACTTCTTGCTCCATAACTTCCTCATGGCATTTTTCACTTCTGCATTCCTCAGTGTATATATCAGAGGGTTGAGCAAAGGTGTTCCAAGTGTATAAAACACAGCTATCATCTTAGCCATGGAAAAGGTGGTTGCAGGGTGTGTGTATATAAATATGAAAGGACCAAAGAACAAGATGACCACAATGATGTGGGAAACACAGGTGGAAAGGGCTTTTCTCCTCCCTTCAGCACTGTGGTTTCTCAGAGAATGCAAGATGATAACATAGGAGAACATCACCATGACAAAACTCACTGTACAGATGGCCCCACCATTGGACACTAAGAGTAGATTGACCACATAGGTTTCTGTACAAGCAAGTTTCAACAAAGGCTGCAAGTCACATAAATAGTGATTGATCACATTAGGACCACAGAAAGGTAAACTCAAGGCCAGAAAAATCTGAGCTAAAGAATGCACACAGGACCCCACCCATGCCACAGCCACCAAAACACCACATACCAGTTGACTCATGATGGTCATGTAGTGCAGTGGCTTACAGATGGCTACATAGCAGTCAACAGCCATGAGGATTAGAATGAAGATCTCCAGGCAGCCAAAGAAATGAAATGTAAAGACTTGGATTATGCACTCACTGAAAGAGATAGTGGTATTCTTCAAAAGGGCATCCACAATCATTCTAGGGGCTATGGAAGTAGAGAAGCAGGTATCAGATAAGGATAAGTGGAAAAGGAAGAAGTACATTGGACTCCCAAGGGCCCGGCTGGTCTTGATGGTAGTAATAATCAGAAAGTTACCCAACAATGTCCCCAAATAGAAAAGCAAGAAAGTGACAAACACTATTTTCTTTTTAACAGGATCCTGGGTCAACCCAAGCAGAATGAACTCAGTCACATTGTTACTCAGCTGCATGTTCATGGATGAGGTGTAGGGGTGAGTGTGAAATGAGTTATCTGCAAAAAATAAAGGAAATTAATTAATGGTGTGATATGCTATGTTGTGGAATATTTTAAGAAAAATAAATATTCTTCATCACGGACATTTTAGCTATGGTTTCCTAATAAGTCACCTCAACACTTTGTTCCACAATTTGTAATCACTACTTCATAGGGTCATTATGTATCTCAAATAAGCTTGTGAATGTTACACTTTCTGACAGCACTCTTCAAATATATCCCTTTTTGGCTTCTACATGATTCTGAGTAATTTTGCTAATTCAATTAATATAAAGTTAACAGCTATGGCTCCATTTTACTATTAACTTATTTTTCCATATTCAATGAATCTTGGGGCTTGTGATTGGATGGTGCATCACTTGACATTTTGGATATATTTCACTGCTTTTGGAAGTTTGTGATATAAATGTAAAATCACACCCCTCTCTCACCCCATAAATAATGTCTTCTTTATACATATATTTATCATAATATATTTGTAATACATATTTATAGAAATGTGTATTTTTATAAATATATAATATGCTCCACTTCACTGCACACTCACTCAGATATTACAGCTTGAAAAGAGAAACAGGAAACACAGCCTCTAAATAATATGCTGTTATCTTGAAGCACCCTTGTGATATTTAATATTTGACATAGATTAATGTAGAGAAGTGAATGTTCTTTGATAGTTGGTAATATCTCAAATTTCCCCATTTCTATTTTTCTTTTTCCCTTTTCCAAAAAACATCCCTTAGAGGACCCAAAGTCTATGAGGTTATGTATAAATGAAGGGGGGTATTATTACTCAATAGTTCATTTTTTCACAATTCAACTATTTAGTTTAAGCATTTTAGATCTGAGGTCATTTGTGGAGATGTCACCAGGCCCATCATGTAGGATCAGATCATGGTTGTAATCCCCAGTAGAGTCTGTATTATCCAGATAACTGAGAACCCCACATTCTTATAAATTAGCAGAAATTCAGAAGAGGGAGGGAGATATAATTTTAGACAAGAGGAATAGTGGATAGTTAGTAACTGACTTCATTCCACTTGTTTTCTGTCCTGGAATAGTCAATAATTATTCAACTTTGAAATTTCACTTCTTTCAATGAAAATTTCCTTTTTTTTTTTTCCAAATTTGGAGAGGAATATTATCACTGGCTTCACTTCTAAGAACAAAATTTTTTCTCTACATCTTTCTTGTCAAGATAATGTTGAAATGGACTATATGCAAGTAAAAATATAAACTGAAATGTGATGCAGACTTACTTATCCCCTTGTGTTCCTTCTCAGTCTCATCCATACTTTCAATACAGTGTCTTGAAAGTTGTAAGAGGCCAAAGAACAGACTATGATAGACTAAACAGACACAAAATTTCCCTCATATATTTTTTCATCTCCCTTGGTAAATTTTCTTCTCCTCAGCAAACTTGAAATATACCTTATCTTCCTCCAAATCAAAAACTACTCTTTAGAAAGTGTCTGATGAAGTAATTTACTTTAGGATTTCACATATGAAAAAAATTCTCTTTAGACTGTGTAATCTTTGGCAAAGATCTTAAACTATGAGGGAACTGAGCCTTGGTATCTTAATCTGTATGAGAAGCTCATTGTTTCCTCATTCATTTGAAAGAGTGACCCATCATTAAATAGCTGTACTTAAAATTAAGGCCCATGATTGTGGCCCCTCCTTTAAGTATGTGGCTTTTGATTTGGATGTTATCAATCCCATTAGAATATTCATTTCTAGAACAAGCTTTTTTACACATTTGGACATATATTTTTAATATAAATTAAAAATCATAAACACATGTTTTAATTAACTTGTTAATAATTGTGAGTTCTCATCAAATATTTAATCAATAGTTTAATCAATAGTCTCCTTCTTGGAAGATTATCTCATTTATAACTACTTCAACTGTCTTGAAACTTCAGGATCCAACTTCTAAGAAATTTCTCCAGCGGCCTTCAGTCACTGCTTTGTGATAAAGGAAATTGTTTCTCCTATTCTCTAATGGTTTCTTTTATAGCTTTTCTTATATTACATACTATTATTTAATTCAGTTATCTGTGTTATTCCTTTAGGGTCCTTGTCGGAATAAGAATCTCTGAAAATTACATATTCTCAGGATTTTATTCTCCGTAGTTCAAAACCCAATACCTCATACAACATAGGTGCTTAATATTTTTCAGTTAAACTTTCTCAATTATCTCTTAACATACGATATTTATCTGATTGTTTTAGTATTACTCTGATTACAAAACACATTCACATAATTAATCTACTGTGCCCTTCTATCTATTATGTATG
The DNA here is from genome assembly GCA_014189135.1 of Dicerorhinus sumatrensis harrissoni. Classification (NCBI taxonomy): domain Eukaryota; kingdom Metazoa; phylum Chordata; class Mammalia; order Perissodactyla; family Rhinocerotidae; genus Dicerorhinus; species Dicerorhinus sumatrensis. Next base: position 16,179,271 of record JABWHU010000190.1, on the reverse strand, counting down.
TTAGACAAACATGCTCCCAATTTATAAATTCAGGAAAAAACAATCTGAGATCAATTTTAAATAACTTGGTAAATCATCTCCACAACCTGGAGTAGAAGATCTTGTCGTCTGAACAGCACCACACGGCCATGTAAGATTTGGGGATTCTGACACCCAAAATATGATCATCTTAATCATTTGATATGTTTTTACATGAATCCTTGGCCCTTAAAGAATGCAGGGAGAGCCTTAACATTTTTCACATCCTCCTGATATTGATGTACGTTTTTGTGTATCTCTTTGTGGATGACCACATATCCAATTTTTCCATGGGTGTGTTAATGCCTTTCATCAGGTTCTCAATGGAATCTGATGGAAAAATGGGTAACACTGATCTGGAGACAAAACAACACTAATAAAATAGCACATATTCTAATAACTGCTGTACTTACTTCAAACAAGTTTAGCCAACTTTAGAATGGCTAAATTAGTCAAAACAATAATACACAGATAATGTGTTGGGTGGGGAGGTAACAGAGGAGAACTGAAAGAAAAACAGAAAGAAGAAGGTGGAAAATAGATTGGGGTGGAATAGAGTGGTAGGTGGATCTTTCTACCCTAAAAATCTGTCTTATTGCAGAAGCCACAGTGAGAATCATTGCTTTCCTTAAAGTGTCTCTCTTAAGCTATCCATTCCTCCCTGATTTGGTTACACTAAACTTCTATCTTTGGGAAAATTCCTACACTCATTTTATTTCCATGCAAAATTTACCATTCTCTGAGGAAAAGTTAACAGGTTGTCCCACGATTTTTCATCCATCGAAAGCCCAAGTTAAAGAACGATAAAAACTCTCTCACATAAATGGCACATTATCTTTCACCTTCCTTATATAGATTTTAGCCTCCACATTGTCATATTTCCTCTGAATTTTCCATGAGGAGTAATTACTCAGCTTTTCAAACTAAATCTGAGATGCATGTCAACTGCAAATTATATTCTTATAATACTATTTTAGAAACATGCAAAGAGTAATAATTCTATACTGTGATATACAACATTCTATTTAAAGCTGTCACTTGGAGATAGAAAAGCTGTCATTATCCAGAAGGGTATGTCAGGGTCACTACCTCTATTGATCTTTGCTCTAATATCTAATTAGGCACAATCTCTTCTAACTTTTAATACCCATAGTGAGGACTTATCTTGCTCAGCTACTTTATAAGTAAAGCATTTGTGAACTTTTCTGCATTCTGCCATCTCAAGAAACTGTAATAAACGTTAGGACATGGAATGCATCCTTATATCCACACACAACAATGATGGCTTTTCACATACCTGGTACTCATAAAATATTTGTTGAGTTCAAAAGATCATTTTATTCTAAAGCTTATATTTCATTCTATTTACTATATTAACAGTAAACTTTTAAAAACATTATTCTTTTTTTTTCTGTTCCTCTCTCAAAGGAAATAGGAGTAATATTGTCACAAGACATATAGAAATACATATTAAAATTATGTTGGATCATTCTGTAATGATGCTTCTGTGAATACAAAGATGCAAATGATCTGTCACTTACCTATTAGAATACTCTAAGTTAGCGTTGTCTTTCCATACCTTTTTGAAAACAGCCATTCCACAGAATACTGGAAAAAAATCCCTTCCTGAATTCCTGAGGGAATATTTCAAGTCGTAATGACAGAAAATATTAGCATCCTAGAGAGTAATATTCCCTAAAGTTTCCTCTGCTTTGCTAATCAGAAACATCCCAGATGCAACAATAAATTTAACTTTTTGTTCATCCATTTAGTCCGTAGAAGAGTAAGGTAACCCTCTTCATACTCAGTAACCAAATACAAAGGTTTGGAGATATTAGGAGTGTCAGGCTGACCAAACATACCAGAGAACAAGAGGAAAACACAAATGAATGGCAGGGAGGATGACAGACGGCAGGAAGAAGAAAAAAACAGTGTCTTTGGTAAAAGAGGAAGTGGATCAGCAGAGAGTACTCTGCTCTCACCTAGCTCCCTAAATTGCCCCTCTGTGCATTAGGAGACAAACTTTTCTACCTTTGGTAATTTATTTGCAATTTCAATCAGAGAAGGCAGTGCGGTGGTTTGAAACCAGAGGTTCTATGATATGGGTGCAGAATCCTTCACCAAAGAACTACAGATTTATCCAAGTGTTTTAATTTTTTTAATGTCAAGTTAAAAATGTTAATTCTTAGCCACCTTGTCTGTGTCATATTTGGAATAAAAACTTTGAACACTAAAACAGACTCGTGTCCTGTGAAGGGAAAAGGGTTTCTTTTAGGCAGAAAGACTTCCCCTTATTTATTAAATATTATTAAAATATGTGATCTAGAAAGTTAGATTTGAGGTATATGATTATGCTTCTATTAATGAGAAGCATATGTATAAAAATATTTCCATCTACTCCTACATATCTATTTAATTAAAGATGACTTACAAAGGTTAGGAGTGGCATGGTAATGAAGGATCTTAGAGTATTGCATGATATCATAAAATTCTTTGTTCCCTAGAATATAACCTGGGCTTAAAAGACTAGCCAAGCAGAATAAGATCTTCTGTTTGGAAAATGATAAAGAGCTGTATCATCTTTACTCTCATGAAATTCCAGAAACTTGAGTCCTAAGTGGACCTGGTACCTTCTAATGGCAGACTCTGTCTCCAGGTACTTTAGCCTATAAGAAATTCCTTAAAAGTGAAGAACACAAAAAGATGGCCCAATTAAAGATGGATTTACCTTCATCCTATTTCATAATTTAAAAACCCAATATGAAGAAGAGGTGAGGGAGATAAATAGGTGAAGCACAGAAGACTTTTAGGACAGTGAAAACACACTGTATGATACTACAATGATGGGTACATGTCATTATACATTTGTTCAAACCCACAGAATGTACAACACCAAGAGAGAACCCTAAGGTAAACTATGGACTTTGGGTTATTATGATGTGTCAATGTAGGTTCAGCAATTGCAACAAATGTACCACTCTGGTAGTGGATGTTGATAATAAGGGAGGCTGTGCATGTATTGAGGCAGGAGGTATATGGGAAATCTCTGTATCTTTCTCTCAATTTTGCTGTGAAGCTTAAACTGCTCTAAAAAAATAAAGTCTTTAAAAAAATCCAATATTGTTCATTAGCTGATGTATAGACTTGTATACACATGTGCAAAGTATTTAAGGTATAATTTCTTGGGGTCATGAGCTATATTGAGGCAATGACAGTGGTGTGTTCTTTAGATCAGCCTTACTTACAGAGATGCCTTGGAACTCCAGCCTCTGCCTTGGGCTCATGAAGCACAAAAAGAAAAAGTGCATTCTCTGAGGTATATGGCAAACCGTGGTCAATATCTCCTTCCAGCATGGTCTCTCAGTCTCCAGGCCTCATGCAATGCTTTAATTATTCAGAATGCTTTGAGCCAAAACCACTTCCATGCTAACAGGCACTTTTGTTTATCAACTCTCCAGTAATAACTTCTATCAACTAAAGCTTTGTTGGCAAGATTCTTAAGAGCTGAATCCTACTATCAAGCTACTGGATATGGCTCTTAGTAGCAGGCCCCAATTCCCCCAACATAATAAAAGATTCTCTGAAGACATTACATCAGCAACCTTAAATGATGTCTCTGTCTCCAGTGCCCTGTTCAGTCAAGAACTGCAACTGAGGCCTCTTTTCTTTCCCTCCAGTCCATGAGCTAATGCCAACTGTCTGTCTTTACACAGAGTGTCTTCTTAAGATCTCTCTTCTCTCCCTTCCTGTCATTCAGAATATGAGCACAGTGCCATCTTCACATTCAAGTCTTGTGTGTACCATTGTTTATATATATGGCACCTAAGGGTATCTTTTTAATGTGTAGTCAGTTTGTTAAATTCGAATATCTTGCAGAAGACTTTTAAATACGGATGCTGTGAAGTTCAGTTTCATCCTTGGTATCTAGCCAAAATCATTTATCAGCTTAGACTTCAGCATTTGAAAGGCTGAAGAGCTAACTGCCTACATCAGTGTCATTTCTGACATTTCTGTCCTTCAGAGATGTGACTGCATAATTTACTGCCTTGTCCAGTCTGCATAATGACACTACTACCAATTCATCATGGCATTCAGATTCATTGTTAACATATGAATATTTACTCCCAAATACTAGTGCACATTTTAGGTGTGACATGGAGGGAGTGTCTCCTTATTTATTTTCTTCACTTTGGTTTTCTTTTCATATAGAAGAAAAGAAAGGTTAGTATTATAATTATAAATATAAGAATGTTTATCTGATTACTGTTTTCTTTTCTATGTGAAAAGACTGAGTCAAGTTAAAAATGCACAGTCTTTGGAGGGAAAGAAAATAAGCTCTTCATGAAACCACCTGGGTATGGTGGATGCTCTAGATTCCACCTCTGGTACCCACAAAGATTTCTGAAATGATCCCTCTGGATCGTTTCCCAGCAGGGCATGCTACAACAGAAATTGACCTATGCTTCCCTGCTACTAAAATGAGACTGAGAACTAATAATTGCCAAGATTTTTATTCTTGCTGTGTGGCATCAGAGAAGTGTGCTAGCACACCTGAGTATGTAGGGAGGTCACTGTAAGATCAGTGGTGTATGATAAAGCTAACTCATCATGGTGATATCTGGAATCAGCTCTGTGGGACACATTGGGTGGAGACCTGGGCCTCTGGGAACATATAGGTCATTGGAATCCATAATGAAATGTTCTCTCAGAATGGAGTGGACTTTGGTTGGATTTGGAGTCATCATTTGTTTGCTCTTGGTCACTTTGGTATTGTGCTAACAAACTCTAACCTCAGGGCCTATGGGTTCATGGAAGGGAAACAAATAACGTTCAGCGCATATTTGTCCACTTCTGCTCCCATCCCAGTTGTCAAAGGTGACAAAACCACCAGCTCCCTGGATGTAAGCTTGATAAATGACCTTAACTAAATTATTTTTTCTAACTTTTTTTCTTGTACTCTTTCTATTATTTATTATGTCTGAACATTTTTGTAAATATGATTTACCACATATGCTGTTGTACATTTGGGGAATTTCACTCCTTCTGATATTTTTAGATAGCACAGTGGACTTTATTTTTTTAATTTACCACTATCCAGTGTGAAGGATTTCCAAAGGGCAGTTTTTCTTGAAATATTCTTGATCTAAATGAATTAAATATTTTAAAATAAAATAAAGTTCTTAAAATTTACTTTTGTTGTGTTGTAAATGTTAAAAACAATACTTTTATATGAAGATTAGAATTTTGACATATTCTAACCACTATTATTCTCCTTGATTTAAAATTATTTAAATTTTTGAAAAGATTTCTTAGCTCAAAAATGCTATAACACTCTTCCCAATATTGTATGGAGCCAACATACTCTCTTAATATTCACATTAGCTATCAATTTTCCTATTTATTTAAATATTTGAAATCTCTTAATTGTCTTGGAGCTATTTAATACTTCAGCTGTCATGACTCTTGCTAATATTAGAACATTTTACTATTGCAAAAATAAAGACATATGTTTACCTCAACTTGCTTATAGGATGCAAACATTCAAAAAGAAGCAGATTTCCAGAACTTCCCCAACTACAAGCTTTCTCTGCCTCTTGAACCCAAGAAACTTATTGGAATCCCAGCTCAGCACAGCAGCTGCTGCACATGGCCCCTTCTCCAATCACCACCCTGCCCCACAATCCTGGAGTTTTGATGTACCTGAGGCATAAAAAGGTGTCTATGAACAGCTAAATTCTCAAACACATTGGATCATGAGAAGCTGAGCTCTCCTGAGAACATGAGGTGGTACTCTCTCCATCATTCATGTCTTTCCACAAATACTCATATGACTAGAAGAGGTTCCCAAAATATAAAACACAGGTCCTTCTCCTCACTATAATTTCAAGAAGATTATCATCTTACTGTCCTTTTTTCCTTCTCATTTCTCCTCAGTCCTTACCTTTCCCATCTGCTTAATCTTATTATGAAACCCTCTCATTTCCAACTGCCTTTGCATTGTTAGAAAAGTCTCCTCTGCTGCAAACTTGTAAAACAATTTTGCCATAGTTTCCTCAACTACATTGATGGATAGTTTCCATTTAAATTTTCATCTACTTTTATTTACCATTGTAAAAAGAGTACTTTTCCAACAACTTTCTGAATAAATTTTTTCCAGTAATTTGAGATATCAGCTTAACTTTACGCCAAAATCTCATACCTATTATGATCTATTTCAGGGGTTTGTGTTCAGTTTCATTGATATGTCTATTCTACTGCTGATAACACATTTTTGTAATTATTGTAGCTGCATGCTATATTTTAATATCAGTAACCCTTTCTTCCATTTTTGTTCAAATTTATCTGCCCATATTTTGCATATTTATTTTTCAATATGAGCAAACTTGTCTAGTTAAAAGTGCATTATTAGTAATTTTACTTGGGAACTCTTTAATATGTAGGTTAACTTGCGGAAAGTTGAGATCTTTAGGATGTTGAACATCTAGGATATCACATAGGATTAGTGATATTAGAGGAAGCAACCCATGTAACTCACACAGAACTTGGAATAGTTTAGGTTTCCTGCCCAGAAGAACAGAAAATCTCATAATTCACAGGGCACCAGGTAGAATATTCAGAAATGCATTGCCTCAGTAATGAGGAAAAGTTAACCATAAACAAAATCCTGCTCTAGTCCCATTTAACAAAGCTCAAGAATAGTTATAGTAATGCAAAATATCCAGCAACTAAGGTAAAATTCATAATAATCTAGCATCCAATCAAAAATTTTCAAGTATGAAAAGAAGCATGACTACAGATGCACAATATGGGGGAAAAAAACAATCAACTCAAACCAACATAGAAAATGACAATGATTTTAGAATTAGTAAGTGGGTACATGAAAACAATCATTATAACTATATGAAATATTTTCAAGAAAGTAGAGACAAGAGTGAATGGTTAAGCAGAGACAAGGAAATATAAAAAAGATGCATGTTGAAATTCTAGTGATGAAAAATACCATAACTGAAATGAGAAACCTACTGGATGGCAGGTTAACAGAAAATTGGACACTGCAGAAGATTGCACACTGCAGCAGAAAGGGTTAGTAACCTGAAGACATGACAATAGACACTAACTAAAATGAAAAATGAGGAAAAAAATGCACTGAAAACAAATGCACAGAGCATTGGTGGGCTATGGAAAAACTTCAAACAGCCTAATATGAGTAACTGAAATTCTCAAAGAATAGAATGGGAGAAGGGATAGAAAAGATATTTAAAGAACTAATGGCCATTTTTCCCCCAAATTTAATGAAAATTAAAAATCCACAGATCCAGGAATCAAACAAACCCAAAGCACAAAAATCCTGGAAGAAGTTACAGTAAAATATGCATCTTAATAGGATAGTGATAAAGCAGTGATAAAGAGAAAATACACTATATCTACAGAGAAATAAAGGTAAAAATTATAGCCAGCTTCTCACCGGAAACAAGGTAAATCAGAAGGTAGCAGAGAAATATCTTTAAAGTACTCAAACAAAGGTTGTCCACCTAGAATTCAACTCATTGAAAATATCTTTCAAAAACAAAGATGAAGTAAAGACTTCCAGATATACAAAAGACAAGGAATTCATCAACAGTAGACTTCACTACAAGAAAGGTTAAGGAAGCCCTTCAGTCAGAAGGTAAATAATATCAAACGGAATTCTGGGTCCCCTGGAAGGAATGAAGGCCACCAGAAGTGGTAAATATATGTGCAAATACAAATAATATGATTTGTATGTCAGCAAAAATCAACATTAATTCATTTTTCCTTATCATAAAATGGGAGTTTTGTCACAAGAGAATTTCCCTTTTAATGCTTTCCCATCTATGCACCAAATATTAAAACCCCAAATTTAAATGCCCACCTGATATAGCCACAACCTCCCTCCTAAATCTCCTGAAAGTTAAGCATGCTGGCCCCTATAAAACAGCCAAAAACCGGGTTAAAAGCAGAGTTATTGTAATTTTTAAAGCCTCATGGATATGAGAAACATCAGAAATGTATTAAAAATGTCCTCATCTTAAGGAAAGAACCAGTAGATTTTAAGGACTAGCTCTATGATGTGATCATTCTGCTATGTCGGATATCTATCAACTTAGGTAACTGTCCGACACTCTGAGATTGGCAATGGTCACCCACAGAGCAGAAGCAAAGTGAGCCAGCCCTACAGTCCTGGAATCATAACATGGTCTAGGTGGAAAATGAAACTGAGGAAGAAAAGCAACTTCAACAATGTATCCCGTGAAAACTGATCTGAACCACATTTACGGTGCTGGGCACAATAAAGTGTAAGAATCTTGCTAATTATAGGAAGAGGTAGCAACAAATATTTGGGGTAAAATCAGGAAATTATTTCACATCTGCCTTGCTTTCATATTTAAGATGTTTTGAAATCGGTTTGGAGGAGCTGTCAAATACACCATTCGCAGAATTTTTTTTTTTTTTTTTTTT
>JABWHU010000190.1:16130599-16170087 GCA_014189135.1 Dicerorhinus sumatrensis harrissoni | reverse complement strand
TAACATCCATGCCAATCCTCCTCTTTTTGCTGAGTAAGACTGGCCCTGAGCTAACATCCCTGCCCATCTTCCTCCATTTTATGTGGGATGCCGACACAGCATGGCCTGACAAGCGATGCAACAGTGCACGCCCAGAATCCGAACCCTGGCCACCAGCAGCAGAGCATGCACACTTAACCGCTACAAGACGGGGCTGGCCCAGATTGCGTGAATTTTTAACCAGGCTGTATTTCATCCTGTGTGTGGTATTTTGGGACCACACTAACCAGTTTCTCTTTAAATTCACAACCCGGAACTCAAGTGAGCCCTTGATGCTGCTAGACCCTCACACTGCAGATGCACAGTCCATTTACCCTCTCACTGTCCTAAAGTGACACAGGGCTATTAGGACTATTAATGATAAAAGACTGTTTATGTCCTCAAGGACTATTTCCACCTTTCTCTCTATCTTTAAAACCCCAATACTTTCTTCTCTTTCCTCAGTTTCAATCAATGACTTCACTTTCTACTACACATAGGAACCTTGCAGCAATCAGAAAAGAATTTCACTCTCATAAAAAATGAATCTTAATGCAACCTACAAAGCCCTATGTGATCTGGACCCTCCACCCGCTTTCTGACCTCATTCTCTGGGTTCCCACCCGACCGGCCAGCTTACTGTTCCTCAAACCCACCAGACACCATTTTTCAAGCAGTTACCCACATGGCTGACCCTTTCATCCTCTTCAAATATTTACTTAAATGCGATGCCCTCCTTGAAGACTACTCTGACCACCTATTTAATTGCAGACTGCCCCCAGCCCTGATGATCCTCTTTAACATCTCCAGGTTTTATTTTTCCACAGTACATATAAATTTCTAACGAAACGTGCTGTCTACTTCTGTGTTAGTTTATGGTTTATTTTCTTTCTCTCTGACTAGAATCTAAGCTCATGAGGTCAGGAATATTTATTCATTCTGTTCACTATTTTATCTCAAACACCTAAAATATGTCTGGTACATAATGGTTACTCAGTAAATATTTGTGGAAAAATATGTAAATGTCTATGATGTGTAGAACCAAAGTACAAAGAAACTTGGTAGACTCAGATCTTTGGTTATATATAATGAAAACAAATTGAACTAAAATTAAACAAATCTAGACTAGACTTCAACAAGTCACCAAGGCATTTGTGGTATCTTTCAAAACATCTCATTGTGTATAGATTACTAAGACCATATAAATATTTTACATATTGTTAAATATTGGTTACTTAGTAAATTTGAAAAATTGCCTATTAAATACAATGATCACTTTATTACTGTATTTTAGCAAAATGGCTTAGAATTCAGGGCTAGGTGCTAAGGATAGAAATTATTCCAGTTACTAACAAATTCCCATTCTGTTTCTTTTTTTCCTTTACCACTTTAATAAAGTCTTTAAAGATCTCTCTGTATGAAAAATTGATTCTTTCTTGTGAACAGATATGGTCCATACGTCAAACTCATATTTAGCACTTTGCATTGTCTCCTTTGACTATCATTCCGTCCACCTTCACTTTGGAAGGTGCTGGAATGCTAAAAGCCACATTTCCCACACTCCTTAGGTCTTGGTCTCTGGATGTACACTAGGTTCCTCCCATTAGCTGTGCTCCTGAAGGAATTGGAAGGCGATACTGCAGAGGCCATCTGCTTTCAGCTCTTGGCAACAGATGAGCAAATAAGACTAAAAGAAGATGAGTAATTTCCTTACATCCAACGTTCCACAGCTGGTAAGTAGCAGGTAAAGTATTCCAATTGGTATCTTTAAACTCCAATTTAATTCTTATGTGTACCAGAATCCAGCTTTATTTGCTGTGTAAGTTCCTGTAGGTGATTTGTGTTAATCTGACTTCAGTTACATCTCCAGTCATTAAAAATTAATTTGACTAACTAGTTGGAAAATTATGACAAACTTGTCACAGCACGTCCTCTACTGTAACCTTCAGCATGATGTTCTTTCCATGAAAATGCACAATATATACTTGATGGAGAAACATGTATATGATATGTTTTGATATATGATATTTTATGTTAAATTCTCACAATACTTTTCCCAAAAGTTCTGTGTATCCCTCGACCCCTTTTGAGTCTGTTGAAGGTCTGTTAATATGAGAGTGTGACATTCCCACTGCTAGGTGACTGCAGCTCTAAGAACTGCTTTGCTCATTAGGTTTGTGAGCAATTACACTTCCTTCCAGAAATTCCAATTCCTGCAAAATACTACAAAGCAATATATGAACTATTAAAAATGATAGAAGTTGCAATTGTTGTTGAAAATTAGAAGTAGCAGAAATTAGAATACGAATAAAAGATTCCTTGCTTCTTGTTTCCTTTTTTCAGCCTCTGATGGTCATATCCTGCCAGGGAGGCTGGAATACACCCACGGGCAATTCAAGGGTCAGCACTGGAAATGTATTGAACAAATACCATTTTATCAAGGGTGTAAGCAAGATTCTAAATAATATCAAAGCTAATGAACCGGAGTCAATTGAAAGACAACCGAGCTCAGTGGAGGAGGTGCTAAAATATTTATAAATGAGACACAAAAATTAAAAATTGACAACAGCAAATCAGGAAATAACAGGACTCTAGGAGGTAACATAAGTCAGTTTGACTATCTGAGGGTAGAGAATCTGCATAGGTTAAGAATGCTTTTCAGGAACCAAGTCTTGCTTTCCCTTATGTTGCAGAACTGCTCAAAGATGCCAGTTGCCATCAAATAACTTCTTCAGCTTTAAAAAGACATTATTGCAAAGGGAGAAACAGAAACAATGCATGCTAAGAAGCATATGGCTCTGCTGGATGATAACACTCGTGGCCATTCTGTGACTGAGGTACAGATCACAGTGTAGGAACAGATGATTACATGGTTAACACTGTGATCTAGATCTGCTTGTGCAGCAGCATGTTACTCTGGCCACAGCAATGTTCTTCCCCTGGAAACACCCTATTATTAAATAAGTGGGCAGAAATTCAGTGGATTAGAGATTAGTACCTTCATCAGCGGAGAGTCAGCCTCAAGGGATTCAACCAGAATGATGCAAGTCTGTGTTGTCACAGCTGCTCAAACAGGCACTCTGACCTCTTACAGTCAGGGTCCATCATTATAGGAGTTAATTATAGAGCATAATTACAAAGGAGAACATTATAATCGTAATGTATGTTCTAAGAAGCTGAACGAAAACTGCCTCTACTTTGATCTAAGAATACAGTCAAGTAGGAGTCGGAAAGGGACCTGAAGGATTTGGTAAACACTGCACTTGGGTACATTTTAGCGATCGTCCTTAATTGGAGAGAGTGCAAATTCCTTGGTACACCAGAAAGTTTATCTATCTCTTCATTAGGATCATAAATACTTAAGGCTTCTGTTTTAAATCTCTCGCTGAAAGCAATAAAAGTCCTAGTTCAACAAATTTGACCAAGACATAATAATTAGATGAATGTCCTCTCGTGTATCTCCCAGACAGCTTGCCTCCACAGTTAGAAAACAAGGTGGAATAATTCACCTGGTTCTTGGACTCTCTGAAGTTACTTCATGTGAAGGAATCTTGAGTTTGGTAAGATTTTAGGTTAGACCTGAGTTAACCTTAGAATCTGTATTTATACAACTTTCCATTTTTGACCAACTGTAAAAACTAAGCTCTAAAAATCATCTTTATAATTTGATTACATATTTAATATGCAGATTTTCATTATTGCATAGAATTATAGCACAGAAATTACTTCCAAAATACGACAATTATTAGTTGAATTAATTACATTGAATAAGTACATGCATGTCTAGTCTTAAAATATATCTCTAATTCATATGCAATCCTTGTGTGCTTTATCTGTAAGCGATACTTAATCTCTGGGTAAGAAACCTTGAGTTATGAACTTGGGTTTATATTTGAGTTCTAACTTGAGTTAGATCAACTGAATTTTGCTTGATCTATTTTTCTACGCTTTTGAGCAAATTTTTTTTAAATTAAATGAATTGGCCTCTATCTTAGAATGAAAATTGGTAAATAAAATAAAACGTGTGGGTTTCCAAAAAGTGCTCTTAGGCAGCAAGAGAAGGAGTGGATGATGTATCTGGAAATAGCTACTAGGAGATTTTCTCATGGGGTTATTTCCAATTTCACTTCTCTCTCTCCCTGTGAGTGTGTGTCTGTGACTCCTGTTCTCTTTCTGTTTCTTTCTTTCTCTTTCTCACTCCTCTTTCCTAGACCCCAAAGATCTTTCTCTCTTTCCTTTCCTACTATTGGCCTCTGATCTCTGCTTAAGGAAAAAACAAAGCTAAAGTATTATTTTCTTAAAGTTTGTAATATTTAGTCAACAATATGTTAGATTGATGGTTTAATTTAACAGTGAGTTGAATTTTTATATTTCTCTGTAGGTAAAAAGACAAATACAAATTTAGTTGTACGTAGATCTACCCATTGGAATGACTGTAGTAAGACTGACGATGGTGGTGATGGTGGAGGTGGTGACGATGGCAGTGTCGATGCAGGTGGCTTAGTGTATTGACCATAGAGATAATGTAGGAGCATCCTGGGCAAACACAATTAGTCATTGGAGGCCTTAATTCTTAAAATTACTACGTTATTGACACTTCCATCCTGCAAAATTCTACTGGAATTAGTTGCACCCTCACTAACTAGTCCTTAAGTCTTATGAAAAGAAGAAAGAACTGGGAATATATTTGTAGGAATGGGTCATTTTTAATTCCTTCAGTGATAAATCAAGTTGTCTAGTTGCATACTCACAGAGATCCATGGGCTACCTGTCCACTGACTACCCATAAAATTGACAATCCAAGTGCAAGTGCTAAAAGCATCTAGATACTATACACATGTAACAAAGAGAATTGAGAAAGAAAGAAGCCACAGAGTCAGGCTTCCTAGAATTCAAATCCAAGCTCTACACCACTTGCTAACTCTGTGCCCTCAAGGAAGGGGCAAATTCACTATGATTAATAAATGCTGATTGTTGTTCTTACAGTCATTATTTTGAAATGAGTATACTAATGAAGCTACAAAAATAATTGTCATGGTCTTTTATCTGTGAAACTAGTTTCAATGTTTGCTGAAATTTTTTCTGAAGTGTTTTATAATATACAACGCATGCCTGTAAGATAATAAAGATAAAAGGAAAATAATATGATTGAAAAGTAAGAAATGAATATAAAGAAGGAAGACAAAAAGTTATATAAAGAACAATGCTCTCTAATACATTATTGATGGAAATGAACATTTTGAAAGGAGAATTTACCAATACCTATTCAAATTTAAAATGTTCATACTATTTACTTCTGCAATTCTATTGTAAAAATTTATCTTACAGAAACATATTTGCATATATACACACACAAACAAGCAAAGGTTTTCACTGCAGCATTATTGAAATATCAGAAAATTGAAATAACATAAATCTTCATATATTGACATGGAATGCTATCAATGATAAATTATTCATTGAAATATAAAATACAGTATATATATGTACCTATGGTTGTATAATTATGTTATTAAATTGCTTGAATATTGCTAAATTATGTTATTAAATATGTTATCAATATTTCTAAATACAAATGCACGCCTGAAAGAATAAATCATCCTTGGTTAATTACACAACTAAAAAGTGTTCCAGAAGTCAAATTAGAACGGGCATCTGTGACTCCAGGCCCTTATTCTCTATTTCGCATTGCACAATGTCTCTTAACCCTACCTTTGACACTTGCCCATTTGTTCCTTCTGCTGGGAATAGCTTTAGTCTTCTTCTCTCTTAGCCACAGTCTAGCTTTAAGGCTTAAATAATTTCTTTTTCTTTTATTTCTTTAGTTCACAATAAGTTCTATTATCATTATTCTAAATTTACTTGTCCTGCCCTTATTTAAGGAAATGGACTGCATCTGGCAAATTTTTAAAATATTTGTCTTCTACTTAAATAATTAGAAAAAGTGAGGGAAGTGGAGTGGCAAAGAAAAAGAAAAGCATTAATTATAACTTCCCCTGTCTTCACTTGAACAGCCTTCTAAAAAATAACTCCTCACTGACCCGCTGGGAAAGCAGCTGTCATGAAGGCAGCTGATGGTGTGATTCAATGCTGAACTGGAAGTTCAAGGTACTGTTCAGTTCTTGGTTTTGGCTGAAACCAAGTTTCGGTCTTTGGCAAAGACTACAGTCAGTAAATGGTGTTATTGCTCCTTGTTGACAGAGAAATAGCAACCAGACTCTGCTACCAGATCTGCTCTCAACCCTGGAGGAGGAGCTGGCACCAGCCTTACCTGTGCCCTACAGCACATTGCAGTTTCCTTCCAGTTGATGAAATGTCTGGGATTGTATTGATGCCCAGTGTGTCCTTACTAATTTATTAAGAACTTTGAGAAATGTGAAAGAAGTAGCAATCCTTAAGCATTTCCCTATGGAAATAAGAGAAGTGTGAAATAATAATATACGGAAAGGACATTTTGTGACTAAGTTGAATGAATATGCAGCCTGGTGAGGGTGAAGGTGGGCGTTGGTGCAGGAGGGAGGGCAGCATGAAGGAGCCCATGATGGATGGGCTGATGGAGGGAATGCACAAAGGCAGCAGGCAAGCCCAGAGCCCACAGACGTGACAACACGATCAGGAAAAAAATATCTGTGTGCTGCTTTTCACAGCTTTCTCCTGTATATTACCTCCTTTGACCTTCACAGCAGCTCTGGGAGGCAGGAGCTGAAAGTACTAGGGGGCTGGAAAGCATAGTAGTTAAAGCCTATGCTTTGAAATTAGTCTTGTACCTGCAAAGAAACTGTAAGGTAGTTATACAACTTTTCTAAGCCTCAGTTGCCGCTTCAGAAAATCCACACAATCATAATACTTATGTCATATGGCTGTTCATCATGATTAAAGGAGAAAAAGCCCTGTGCACATTCCACTCAAATAGGCAGCAGTACGTAGATAGTATCTATGGTTTCTCTTTTAATATGGTGCTGATGCAGAAATTGATGCTTGAGGAGGCTGAGATTACAAAGGCAGTAAGTGGCCTGGCTGTGACTTAGAGGTTTTTTGCTGTGTCTGAATCCAATGACATTCCCTGCAAACAGAAAGACAGATGTGGGAAGAAACAGTGTGAGTCTGGCAGAAGTTGGTGGGATGATATTGGAATAAATAAAGAGAGGAGAACAGAGATATTAAGTTGAATAAATAAGGAGATGCTAGTGACAGGAGTTGAATGTTAGGTAGAAAAATTTGATTCTGTACTGTAGAGATAGTCACTCTAAGTTCCATCTAAGGACAGATGGGGCATTAGATATTACTTACAGCAATGACTTTCAATTTTTTTTAACATGAAATAAATGATCTTTTTAAGGAAATCTTACCAGAGGCATGAACAACTAATTCAGTTGAGAGCTGAGTGTTGTGTGTGAAGCAGATAGAGTCTCATCTGTTGTTACTCATCTGGTGAACCATCCTTATACCGCAAATGTGGAAACTGAGGTTCAGAGATGCCAGCAACATACTCAAATAACAGACTACATTGGTGATGCAATCCAGAATAAAACCCACTTCTTATGTCCTGACTCTTGAGCCAGTGCTCCTTATATTTCACAAAGGCTCCTACAAGAAATATCTCGGTTCTTGGGCGAGGGGGGAGAGGATGAGATTAAGTAATGTGAATAAAATGGCACTTCCATAGTCCGATGGATGCTCTGCATTTTGTGTAATGGAGGGGGTGGAGTGGATTGTTGAATGGCAAAAGCGATCTCTCTGCATTCACAGAGTTTCATAGTCCAAATATCAATTAGAATCTATGCTCTTTGCAAAATTTCTAACATGTGGCAGCTGGCCTCTGCTTAAAAGTCTCAAGTAATATGAGGAATGTTTTCGTTGTAGCTTCTCTTCTAGGTTGCAATGGTAAGTCTCCTGAAACACCACATAATCTGTTCTTCCCTTCTGCAGTGATGGAACATAGTAAAGAATTTGAGCAGTGTGATCAAAATGCCAGCTCCACAGCACACTAGCCTTATGGAAGAGACTTAATTTCCCAAGACCTCAGTTTCTCCTTTTTACAATGGCAGAGCTAATGGTAGTTACTTCATATGGTATCATGAGATTTAAATGAGGTAATATATACATCATCCTCGGCACAGTGCCCAGCAACATAGTGAACCTAAAAGCTAATTCTTTAATTATTTTTATTATTATGTTCTGGAATCCTTTGCTTTAACATGAAAACAGATGAAAATAAATGTCTTGGGCTGATTCAGGTTTGAGTCAGTTATATTGGGGATCTATGTCTTTGCTAGAGCATCACGGTTTGTAATCTTCATTGTTGAACAGTATATCAGTCAGGGATTATAGACTCACTAGTTTTAGATGTATTTTGACCATTTAATATTTAGAAGTAAAGCACAAAATTACAAAAGAATTGCCATATTGTTTGAAAAAGAGCACGGGAAGAAAATATGTACTTCAGATTGTTTGGAAGATAAAATAGGATAATAACTGTAATGTCACTTATTGATTGGTAAACGACAAATTCACAGCATAATTACTAGGAAAGCAATATTGATGCTGAGGGCACTGATTCCGGAGTCAGGAAACATGGTTCACATTCTGGCTCCACTGCTCACCAGCTGTGCATCCTTGGTTAAGCTTCCTAAACTCTATAAGAGACAGTTCCTACATCTGTAAAATAGAGTCAATCAGAGGGTTATTCTAGTGCCTGAATAAGGTGGGTGCTCAAGGAAGTTGGCTATTAATAATAATGTCATAAAGGGAGGAGGATGAAAAGCCTATTTCACACGGAAGAAGCATTGAAAAGACAGGAGAAAAGACTTGGAGGAAACCTTGCACTAATGAAGTATTTATCTTTTAAGCTCTTTATTTAGCAGGTTCTTAAAAGACAAATGATTGGATGGTGAATAAACGAATAAAAACAAACAATAGGTTCCCTGAGGTCCTGGAAACACGTGAAGCCAAATAATCAGTAATTATAAATCGTATGTTGCTTTTTTTAGGTTCTCCAACTCTCAGCTGAAGCTCATACCAACACACAATAAATGGGAAACCAAAACAATGTGACAGAATTCATACTGTTAGGTCTTACAGAGAACGTGGAGCTGCGGAAAACACTCTCTGTTATATTTCTAATCATGTATGTGTCCACTGTTTCGGGAAACCTGCTCATCATGGTAACCATGATCACAAGTCAGAGTCTGAGATCACCTCTGTATTTTTTCCTTACTTCTTTGTCTCTGTTGGATGTCACCTTCTCTTCTGTCGTCACTCCTAAGATGATTGTGGACTCCCTCTCTGAGAGCACTACCATCTCCCTTGAAGGCTGTATGGCCCAGCTTTTCGCAGAGCATTTCTTTGGTGGTGTGGAGATCATCCTTCTCAGCGTGATGGCCTATGACCGCTATGTGGCCATCTGTAAGCCCCTGCACTACATGACCATCATGAGCCCTCGGGTGTGCTGCCTGATGCTGGGAGGGGCCTGGCTGGGGGGATTTATCCATGTGGTAATACAGCTTCTGTTCATATATCAAATACCCTTCTGTGGCCCCAATGTCATAGATCACTTTATATGTGATTTGTTTCCACTGTTGAAACTGGCCTGCACGGACACCCACATCCTGGGCCTCTTAGTCATCCTCAACAGTGGGGTGATGTGTGTGACCATCTTCCTTATCCTCATCACCTCCTATGTGGTCATCCTCTGCTCCCTGAAGTCTTGCAGCCCTGAAGGGCGGTGCAAAGCTCTCTCCACCTGTGGCTCCCACCTCACAGTAGTCATCTTGTTCTTTGTGCCATGCGTCTTCTTGTATATGAGGCCTGTGGACACTTACCCTCTAGACAAGGCAATGGCTGTGTCCGATTCCATCATCACCCCCATGTTAAATCCCTTGATCTATACCCTGAGGAACACAGAGGTGAAAAATGCCATGAGGAAACTGTGGAGGAATCAAGGGACTTTGGCTGGCAAGTGACTGTCTTTGCCGAGAACGTCATATGTTTCCCATAAGGACAAGTCATTCTTTCAGAAATATGTGAGACAAAATTTACATATTACATTATATTAGTTTCAGTGTAAAACATAATGATTCAATATTTTTATACATTGAAAATCACCACCACAATAAGTCTTGTTAACATCCGTCACCATACATAGTTACAAAAATATGTTTTTGCAAAGCAATTATACAACAATTAAAAAATAAAATAAAATATATCCGGCCTGGTGGTGCAGTTGTTAAATTTGCGCACTCCACTTCAGCGATCTGGGGTTCGCAGATTTGGATCCTGGGCACGGACGGACACACGACTTGTCAAGCCATGCTGTGGTGGCCTCCCATATAAAAGTAGAGGAAGATGAGCATGGATGTTAGCCTAGGGCCAATCTTCCTCAGCAAAAAGAGGAGGATAGGCAAGGGATGTTAGCTAAGGGCTAATCTTCCTCACACACACACACACACACACACAAATAAAACATAAAATAAAATAAATATATTTTTTTAATTAAAAGAGAAATAAATGTGTGAGCAATAAAAACTGTCCATTGTCCACTAGAAGCCAGAGAGTTCTCTTAAAAATATAAATCTGGAGCCATCCCTGGTGGCCTAGTGGTTAAAGTCTGGTGCTCATGTCTTTGGTGGCCCAGGTTCGCTTCTCAGCTGTGGAGCCACACCATCCATCTGTCAGTGGCCATGCTGTGGCAGTAGCCACAAAGAAGAACTAGAATGACTGACCACAAAGGATATACAACCATGCACTGGGTCTTTGGGGAGAAAATAAAAAAGAGGAAGATTGACAACAGATGTTAGCTCAGGGTGAATCTTTCCCTGGAACAAAAAGCTATCCCTTCATTTAAAAAAAATAAAAAATAAAAAGTATAAATCTGATTTATGATTTAAGGTATTTACAATTTAAAGATTATGATATTCTACTGCTTTATATCCTTTCTTGGCTTCCCATTGCCTTTAGAAACTCCTCATCTTGTCCTAGAATCCCCTGATTAATCTTTCCACTGCTTCTAACTGTCCACCTACATCTCGAGGGCCTCACCTTCTCCCTCACTGTGCATCAGCCATGTTGGGCTTTTTCATCTGCCCTTAGAGTTATGCAAGCCTTTCTCTCCTCAGTGCTTTTACTTCTCTCTTTCTCTGAAAACAAGGCCTCATCCTTTTCAGGTGGTTATTTCCCTCTAACCTCCAGTCCTAGATTAAGAGACTAAGTGTCATTACCTCAGAGAGCCTTCCCCTGTGACTCTATTCAAAGATTCTTCCACTCCTGCCATTATTCTCTATGTCAACATCTTCATTTTCTTTGCAGCAATGATCCAATGTCTAATTATTTTGTATAACTATTATTTGATTTTTGTTGCTTTCCATCTCTCTCTAGACTGGACATCTGTGAGGGAAGGATTTTTGTTTTATGTATGCTCAGCACCTATTAGGTTTTCAATAATTATTTGTTGAATGACTATAGAATACATTAGCCTTATTTTCCAAGTAGCCAAATTCAGATGGTTACGGGGGAAAAAAAAGGGACAATGAATAAGTAATTAAAAATAAACAAAAAAAAACAAAAGCAAAAAGTCAGAGAGTGATCATTAAAATAGTGTTAATGGAAATGGAGGGCTATGATTATTTCATGGAGGCTACATCATATTGGGTAGTCAGAGGAGGATTCTATTAGCAGGTAACATTTCAGAGGATTTTGAATTATGTTGAGATATAGGAAAAATGATGAAATATATTAATCAATAAGTTTAATAATGATGGCCACCAATAATTGACAAGAATGATCAGAAGGAAACAGCCATAAAAGGAATGGTGGGATGAAGATTCTAGAGAGAGAAAACTATAATGCAACAACCACTAGGGTATTTCAAGGAACCGTAGAAAATCAGAGTGAATGGGACATAACAGGCCAGGTAGAGAGCTGCAAGAAGCAGAATCAGAAATGCACACAGTGGTCAGATCATGTAATGTTGATGCATCTAACCTCCCTGGATCCTGAAAGAGCATAAATGTTGTTATTAGCTCTTAAAAATGACCCAAAGTCAAATTTTTTTTTTCAGAATTCAGATGGACTCTAACTTTTGTGCTGTAGAGGACTCAGACAGCATGCTGTGAAAAGCTTTTGTAGCCAGCTTCTATTTGTCCTTTACTTTCCAATTGTAGAAGAAACTTCACAACACCCTTTTCAATATTTCAGAGTAAAATACTTCTCTTAACTCTACATTTCTTTATTTTTCCCTGTATATCAATACAGAAGGAAAAAACCATAATGTGGTTACTTGTGTGATTACTTGGGTCTTAGGAAAAACCTTAGGATAATCTTTATTTACTTATCATCATATGATGTAAATACAGAAAAGGACCTTGGAGTGAGGTCCTTGACTTTATATTTGTGTAATATGTGAGGTTTAATAGCTTGATAAAGGGCAATCAAAGAAACAGTGTATTGCTAGCTTAAGTTTTATGTTTTGTTTTGTATTGATGGGATTTTTTGTGAATACATGATTCCATAATTTAAAGTCACCTGCCCGTTTGTTCACATCTTTTTTATAAATGACTAAAATTAGTTCTCATAAAACAGGTGCCTCTATTTCTCATTAAATGCATTTTGGCAGGTAAGGCCTGGAAATTTTTTATATGCTCTGATTTCTGGTACAAATTTTAGTTCACTGATTCTGTCACTAGGACTTCCTACTAATAAAATTATATTGTTTTATAAAAATATAATTTCCAAGATGCCTAAATTGGACTTGATAAAATTTACTCTGAATTATAATTAAAACACAGTAAACTAAAATTAAAATGTAATCCTTTAACTTGATGAAAGAGTATCTTCTGGAAATTTAAAGAAAATGTCACAGTTAATTGTAAATTAACTGAATTAAATTAACTGAATTGGAAATTCCTGAATTAATTTCCACTAAATTCAGGAATAAGACAAGGCCACCTTTTGTAATGCTATTATTATATATTTTGCTGAGGGTCCTAATGCAGAGTTCTAAATTTCATATACCTACAGTGGCCAGAAAGATAAAACAAATGAGAAAAGCCAAATTGTGCAAAGACATTTGCTGCCTCTGGAGAGGGAGCAAATCCTGCTCCCATGAGAGTCTGCCATGACTCAGCTCTCATCTTTTATTGCCTTATGGGGAGTGTATGTCCAAATTTACCACACACTCAAATTTCAAGAGAAATCAGGCATCCATATTTTATATGAATTTTAATGATTTGAATATGCTGATAACTAATTAATTTTCAAAATGTTATGTTAAATACCAATTTTGGATCAAACAATCCTACACATTTTTAAGTGAATTTGGTCCATGGTCTGTCACTTTGGAAACTCTGTGTCAACCAATGAAATACAGTAAAAGAAATAAGATAATAAAAACTGAAAATGAAGTAACACAATTCATTATTGGCTGACATGTTCATCTACTTAGAAAACCAAGACAATCAACTGACAGATTTTAATGTTTATTACGAGAGTTTAATCAAAAATCATCATAGTAATACTTTCAAATATAACTACAATAAACTATTATAAAATAAAATGTCTGCTTTTTAATAACAGTAAGACTGTAAAGAACATAACAAAAATGTGTACAGTCTTGATGAAGAACACCAAACAGTTTCACAAAGACAACTTAATAAAGAGTTATAAAATCCATAAGGGGAAGACACCATATTTTAAAGTTGTTAATTTTTCCCAATTAATTAACAAATTTGGTGAGATCTCAATCAAAATCTCAAGAAGATTCTTTTTTCATGAAAACTGAGAAAAGGATCCTAAACTCCACATGGTTGAATATATATATGAGAATAATCAAAGTTTTTTTTTGGAGGACAAGGAATAAAAACCAATTGCAAATGTATCATAGAGGTATAGTAATTTTAGAAATAGGGTCAACCCACAGAATAGACAAATATGTTAATAGGACACAGTATTGAGCTTGGAAATTCAGCTATATATATTTGGTAATTCAGTGTAAGAGGAAGCTGGAAGTTTTTATCAATATGCAAATAAATTATATTAAGATCAATCACTATCAGTTTGAAAAAAAGTTAGAACCTATCTCACAAGGTCAATAGAAAAACATTCCTGATAGAATTTTATGTGTACAGGATACATTAAAAACAAAGAGAGAAAGGATGTAGAATAAGCTCACAATATCTTTAACATCTAGTTACAATGAAAGCGGGGACGTGGGAGACGGTGAAGCAAGTAGAAGCAGTGTTTAAAGTTGATCATGTCCTCACTTGTAATGCTTTCCCTTTTTTAAGTAGGAGAAGTGTGCTAGTTTTCACTTCTGGAATTAACATTTTTAAATAATATAAAAACAAATTTGATATATATTTTTTAAGAAAACAGTACTTAAAATTTTTGAACATAATGGAGTAACTAGAGTTTCCTGTTGCTGTAAGTAAATAAAACCTGGACAAAGACATGAAACAATGGTTTTCAACATTATCCAACAAACAATATAGTACTGGGGTCCTTAGGAAAAGGAAACAAATCTAGTGAGCTCTAGGATAACTGCAGGATTCTGCTGGAGACATTCTGGACCGTGGTGCAGGAATGGAGAACCCCAGCAGGGCACCACAGTTCTCCGTGAGATGAGGATACGCAGATCAGAGTTCAGGGGGACTGCAGAGGCTGTAATCTGTGAAGCAGCATACCAGAGCAGAAGGAGTAATTCAGAGAAAAAAATCCAGAATTCTTCAAAGAATCCCGTGAGTCTAAGCCAGTCATTCAATACTAAGAATACTAAGTTGTGTATGTGTGGATTGAAACTCTACAAGACAGAGTAAAGAACAGAAAAAAAAATTATTTCTCACTCACCTTATGCATCCCTTGCAATTTGGGTCTCTGCTTCTCACAGTAACTCAGGGGACAGGCTGACAAAACTCCATCATCTTTTAACTGCATAGATGGTCACTTCAGCTGCCACTGCAGAAGATGACAGAAACTGGAGATTTGAGCATTTTCTTTCTAATGTCTCAGCCTCAAAGCAGCACACATAGCTTCCCTTCCCATTTCTTGGGCTTCAAATTTTAAGATATACCTCAAACATATACAGAGGCCAGGTAGATAAATCCTAAGGTAGTTCCGTTTAACTGAAAGGAAGCTGGGGAATGTAGTGGAGCAAATGAAACATTACCGTGATTTACTGTCTCTATAACTAGTCAGTAAAGTGGTACATATGTATCCTTCTCATTCCAAAGTTTCAACTCTTTCAACTAATTTCTCTAAGCAATATAATTTTAGAACATCACCTTGATTGTTTCATAAAGATAATCCCGACTTTTTAACACTTTTAAAGTTTCTCAAAAAGTTTTTAGTTTATTTAAAACTAAAATTTAAAACTATTTGTTTTATTTTACATAAACATTACTGATGATGTGTATTGTGCTGATGCAAATGTAAATAATACTGATACAGAGAGGTTAAGTAACTTGCTCAAGATAAATTGCTAAACCCAGTTCTAAATCAAGTCTTACTCTAGCTTGTAAATTCCTTTACACAAATTCTCTGTGGACAAGAAATGTAAAATCACTGGAAAAAGTACACAAATTAATTAAATTCAATATACTGTGATACATGTAATGATAAAGAAATTTACTAGTACTAAGGGAGTGTAAATAAAGAACCTTTGGCTGAGTGATTTGGGTCAATGGAAAGCTTCCTGGAAGAGGCAACATCGAAGTTCAGTCTGAAAACGTGAGTAAGATGTTTCCAAGTTAGCCAAAGTGTAAAACTTTCCAGGTAATAGGACCAGCATGCACAAAGACATAGAGCATGAAACATTATGTTACATGCTTTGCTAAAGATTAAATAAATTAAATTATACAAAAACAATTTGAATAGTACCTGGCACGTAGTAATCATTTGGGATAGATTTATTAGATTGAAGATAAAGTTATTAGCTTCCTTATATTTACAGCATTGTCACTTCCCATTCTGACCCTAGGCAGTCATTGTTACTCACTCTGGCTGATAGAATATGGTAGATATGAATAGAGTGCCACTTCTGAGCGTACACCTCAAGAGGTCTTGCTGACTTCCATTTTCTTTGTTAGAAACCTCTGCTATGAGAGCAAGCCCAGATTAGCATGCTGGGTGACAGACCACCAGGAAGAGAGCACCATTTCGCAATGAAGAACATATTAGATCAGACTGTAGCCAGCTGAACCCAAAACATGTGAAAGATCACAGCCAAGATCATAGAGCTACCTACCCAGCCTTCAGCTGACCACAGATGCATAAAGGAGCTCAGCTGAAATTAGAAGTACAACCTAGCTGATCCATAGACTAAAGAACAAAAAAATATATTTTTTCATGCCATTGAGGTTATGTGCTTATTTGTTACACAGCAATAGATAACAGATAGAGGATTTAATAATAGCTATCATTACCATTGGTCTCAAGAAATTTAGGATTTATAGAACATATATTGTGAGTCAGAAACCTATAGAAAATGGTGACAGAGAAACACATACTGGCAGCCATGATGTGTCAAGTCAAGGAGCACAGATTTAGTGCCTCAAGCAATCAGTTGAAGTACCCATAAGATGTATAAGTAGAAATATCCATTTGTCATTTTGGATAGACAAAATAAAAATCAGGAGACAAGTCGGGTTGGAGATCTAGATTTGGTGAACATAAGTGTATAAGTGTTAGCTGAAACCAGGAGGGTAGATGAGATTACCCAAGTAAAGCCCATGACAAGATTAGAAGAGTGAGCCAAGAATAGACCCCAGGTTTACATTGACTTTTAGAAGATAGAAAGTTATAACAGAAGAGATTATAAAGTGGACCAAGAAATAAGATCAGACAAGTACCAAGATAGATAATCAAGAAATCATGACATAATGGAAGTCAGAGGAGCAGAAATATCAGGGAAAAGAAAGTGGGATTTCTCTAGAAAAAGATGATTGGAAGAAAGCTCTATAAATCCCAAGCCCTTCCATTCCAACCTGAAATTATAAGAGAAATTTTAAAGTAAAATCTTTCATTCTGGCTGGAACTAAGGAAAGAACATGATATATTTGACAAATTTTAAGGAATGTCTTGAGACTTAGGTTCCATGAGGATTGGGGTCATGACTCTCTTATTCAACTTTGTATCCACCAATCATGGAACCCAGAATGTGACTAATAAACAATTTGTTGAAAGAAATAGAAGGAAGGAAGCAAAGAAGGAGGGAAGAGAGGAAGGAAAGAAGGAAGGAGGAAGGAAGGCATGGAATCAGAGATGAAATCAGACTGGAAATGATTCGGAGTAACAATAACTAACGACCTGCCTGAGAAAGGATTGTGATGTTGCATGAAATCAACAGAAGATACCTGTCTGAATGACACTAATGCCTCTAATTGGGAAGTACAGCAAATATGAAGGTGACCAGATCATGGAACCCTCTAGTAGGACTCCCTTTCTCTGATGTAGCCAGAAGCATTGTTAACAGTAGCTCTGAGAGACTACATCCAACTGAATGTTAATGGTAGCAAATGTCTCCCTGATGGAGAGTGACTCTTCCATGACATGGTTTAGAATTGTGTCAATAAGAACTGATTCTGTCTAAAGGGGACATCCAATGCTGCCACACACTGTGTGCATATGGCCCCACATCTAAGGACACACCATTTACATCAGGTCTCCTAGATTTATGTATTTATCACAGTAGGGTTTTGACAGATGGCAGTGAAGGGTCTTGTAAATGAGTAAGGACATTATGACAATTTTCTGCCATATGGAAGTAAAGTGTGTTAAGAATGAAGCAGACTTTTCTAATTTGTACAGAGTCACCATATGGACAGGAGGCAGCCATGGGCACATCTGCTGCCATGGGTACCTCAGAAAGCAGTTGTGAAAATGGGTAAATAAGAGTGACCAAAATCTGGTGTAGATGTTTTGGGTTTGTTTTTCCCTGTTGTGCAATCATTTCCTTTTTTTGTAATAAATCCAATCTTTTCCAACTCTCAACCACGAAGTTTAATTGGTGTCTCCACCCACACTACAAGTATAAGCATACGGCCAAGGCTTGGAAAATCACAGAATCCTATATTATGACAACAGTGATGGTTTCAGGGAGGGGTACTTGATCTATATAAAATGCAATCTCAGTACTTGCAGGAATTGCTGGATAGAAAAATCCTTTTTTTCTGGACGGAGTTATTACATAGGTGTTTTTTTATTCTTTCTTTTTTGTGTGTGTGTGAGGAAGATCAGCCCTGAGTTAACAGCCTTGCTAATTCTCCTCTTTTTTTGTTGTTGAGGAAAACCAGCTCTGAGCTAACATCTATTGCCAATCCTCCTCCTTTTTTATTTTCCCCCTAAAGCCCCAGTAGATAGTTATAGGTCATAGTTGCACTTCCTTCTAGTTGCTCTATGTGGAATGCCGCCTCAGCGTGTCCCAAGAAGCAGTGCCTCGGTGCGCGCCTGGGATCCAAACCCGGGCCGCCAGTAGCGGAGCCCACGCACTTAACCGCTAAGCCACGGGGCCAGCCCCTGCGTAGGTGTTTTTATACTGTAGGCCAGCCTAGAGGCCCAGGGTACACTTAGGACACAAGATACTATTATTATTCCTTAGCCAGGTTCTAGGTATTCAAATACTTTCTAGCTTCTGATCTGATCCTATCTTTCCAACTCATGGGATGAAGAAAGGAAGGTGACAGGTCTCTGCAGCCTCCCACAGAACTCGATGACTGGTTTCATCTGCTAGAGTCCTACAAGGCCCCTTTGCTGTCCAGCTATTCAAAGTGACTGGTGCCAAAATTACTTCAACACTTACTATCCTCATTGTTTGTTGACACCCTAGTGATGATTCTCTTTAGGATCCTATAGGTTCTTTTTCTGTGCAAGAAGCCTCACACCTAAGTGCTGAGATGGGGGAATGGAATGTGGGTTTTTCCGTAGAAATGACAAAAGGATTTTAGAAGAGCTGTCTTAGATCTTTTATGAAGTCACTTTGTAATTTCTTTTGTTTCTCTGATCCAAAAGTTGATTTTCAGACTTCATTGCCCTCCTCCCATTCTTGTGCTTGGAGGGATTCCTCCCCCCCTTTCCTCATTAATAATTCCTATAGTCAGTCTCTGCCCAATTCCCTCTGAAGTTTTCTCTGTTTATAGATAAGTTTTAATTTTACAAACTTTTCTACATAAAATGTATCATGTGAGTACAAACAAGTGCTTCTCAAATTGAAGTAATGTACCATTCCTTTCTAAACGAAAATAAATTCATTTTAAGTCCAGTGTTAATACAAATTATTTATGAATTAACCTTTCTTATGTAACAAGGTGTTATAACTGAAATTTTGACTAGAAACAATAGATGTGAAAATACAAAGTATATCCAAATCACTATGCCTATGTCTAAACCAAAGGAAATGGTAAAGATAAGTCTCCCACAACTAGACAAAAGATATAAACCAGGTCAGAGTGTAAAGTGGAAGAGTGGTTTGTGAGAACATGTTAGGGGAAACTACTGTAGAGGTATGCTGGCCCCTCACCTAAACTTGAGATGTGTGTGTGTGTATGTGTGTTAGAGAAGGGGGTTTCAAAGTGCTATTCTGAGAACCTAGCATGCAACCCTCCACATTGGTGGGCCCAAGAGACTGAGATCAGAAAAGTCTAAGCAGGAAGAGAGACTGGCTGACTTACTGATGGAGTCAGGTGAAGGTGGCTTGTTGACATCAGCCCACATTAACACTGTTCCTACATTAATAGTATTCCTATTTCTGAGGGGCAGAGATCATAGATGTTTCTGCATAGACAGCCATAGAGGAGCCATAAGATGATTCTCTAGGGACCAGTCTAATAGGGTCACTTGGAAATGTACAGAATTTTTAAGGTAACCACTGGCTTACTAAGGGCTAAGCAAGGAGTCGTCAGTGATCATAAGGGATAGACATGTCCTCCTACATCAAGGACATTAGAATTATAGGGCCTGCAAAGGCCACAAAAGGAAGGGAAATAAAAAGCTTTCAACATCCGCCAGGGCCAGAGACAGTGAACCAGCTTCTTAACATACTGGGTCAAGTAAGACCTTTCTGTCCCCTGACATCTTCTCCCACCTTCCGAAATTGAGCCCTTTCTAAAATCTAAGGGAGTCTGGTCTCTGTATTACCTAATAATGAGAATAAAATTCCTTAAAATTTCTGAGTTTTCATTTAGGCACAGATAAAAATTTTCTCCCACTATGTTAGATTTGAAGAATCAACAAGAGATACGAATTCAAGTTTATTTTGATTTTGTCCTGGTTACTTAAAAACCAATTAGACTTAATAATAATCTTCATAGCACTAAATTAAAATGCTTTAAAAGCAGAACTGTAAGACACAAAATTAGGAAAATTGAGAATGTTTATTTGGAGGGGGTGTGAA
This sequence comes from Dicerorhinus sumatrensis harrissoni, assembly GCA_014189135.1. Taxonomy (NCBI): domain Eukaryota; kingdom Metazoa; phylum Chordata; class Mammalia; order Perissodactyla; family Rhinocerotidae; genus Dicerorhinus; species Dicerorhinus sumatrensis. The sequence continues at coordinate 16,149,692 of JABWHU010000190.1, read as the reverse complement.
ATAAAATTGCCACTTGTGAATATGGTACTGAGAGCTCTGACAAATGTTATCTTTGGGACTTAAATATTTATGCTGCCACCATTGTCTATATTGGAACTATTGAGAATCTTTGGCATGACATAATAACATTTTGTCTTCAGTTAATGGAAATGGTCCACATATTTATGAAGTTCATTGTTTTCTTTTCGCATTAGCCTAGATCACTTAAAGTAATACTTCTTGGTGCCAATGTGATGGGAATTATAAACATGGGTACTGAAATAGCATGACAGTACTTGTTATGATATTATCAAGTGGTGTTAGTGGTGATGGATGTGTATTACACATACATATTGGATTATCTTCAAAATGAAAATACACATTTTAAAGCATTTTCATACTAAAACTAAAAGATCAAAGTTGGGAAGCACTACAGCTGACTTTTTAGTCTTGAGTTCTCCCAAGAAATCTGAATTTTGAGGGTTGAGATACTATTAGGATAAACAACAAAAAATATATACTTCTTTCCTAATACCCAAATAAACATGGTAGCCAAGGAAGTTAAACTACCCTAGGTCAATGATGCAAGAATATCCTGAAATGTCATTTTTTCCTCTAAACGTTCATATATCCAAAAGTGATTGTCAAAATATAAGGAAGATAAAGCTCCTTCTCTCCCACCTGGATAAAATTACCACTTTCCTTTCACCTTTTCTCTCTCTTCATCATGCATTGTTATGTACCCTCCTCTGTTCCCTTTACTCTCCCTTCTGCATACACTTGCTGCCATTCTTTCTCACAGTATCTTCCCTCTCCTTTGTGAAGAGCAATGGGAAAGACCCCGAAGGTCAACTGCTGGATGATATCGCCCATCACACCCAAACATGAGACTCCTGCCTCCATTACCATTCACAGTATTTTGAGAGGCTTTCCAGTGACAGTCTAGATTTTCCCTGATATGTCCAGCTTTTATTGGAGTTTGAGGGTCTGTCAATACAGATACTCACAGTGATGCAGGCTCAGGCACTGATTTCCAGAGTAAAATTTTCTCAGAACATCTCCTCTAATCCTCAGGTTGTCAAGATAGCACCCTTGATTCTGTGAGTGTCCAGTCCCATATGAATTAGCTCTTATGGCTGCATTCATAAGACTAGAATAAAATCTAAAAAAATAATTGATTCACATGCATACACTCACTCAGTCATTTTGTCACTCATCAGTGTGTGAATGTGGCCAGATGCTGATAGAATTCAAGTAAGGGTCATCATAGGTTTTTCAAAATGGCTATGGACTTTAAGTAATTTTATTCTAATGCAATCATCTCAGATAAGTATATTGAATATATAATTAAGAAATATATAACTATGGAATATACACACATACACACATATATATATATATCTCCACAGATTTCTTAGTTACTTATGTCCCAACAGGAATATTTTATCTTTACTGTCCATTAAACAAAAATAAGCTGTTAAGGAAGTATACATTAGAATCCCTGTATATAACTTATCAAATGAAGTCATACTTTGCTACACCATAACTTTTTCATGGCATTTTTCACTTCTGCATTCCTCAGTGTATAGATCAGAGGGTTGAGCAAGGGTGTCTCAATTGTATAAAACACGGCCACCATCTTGTCTATTGGAAATGTGGTTGGTGGGCATGTGTATGTAAATACACATGGATCAAAAAATATGACAACCACAATAAAGTGAGAAGTGCATATGGAAAGGGCTTTTCACCTTCCTTCTCCACTGTGGTTTCTCAGAGATTACAAGATGACAATATAGGACACAAGCAGAATTATGAAACTCACCATGCATATGGCCCCACTATTAGAAACAACTAGAAAATTTATCACATAAGTATCCATACAGGCAAGTTTCAACAAGGGCTGCAAGTCACAAATAGTGGTCAATCACGTTAGGGCCACAGAAGGGCAATCTCAAAGCCAGGAAAATCTGTGCTGAAGAGTGGACACAAGATCCCACCCAGGCCAGAATCACCAATACGACACAGACTTGCCGGCTCATGATGGTTGTGTATCGTAAGGGCTTACAAATGGCTACATAGCGGTCAAAGGCCATGAGGATGAGCGCAAAGATCTCCATGCAGCCATATAAATGGGCTGCAAAGACCTGAGTCATGCACTGATTGTAGGAAATGGTCTTCTTCTGAGAAAGGGCATCCACAGTCAATCTGGGGGCTATGGTTGTAGAGAAGCAGGCATCAGCAAAGGACAGATAGAGTAGGAAGAAGTACATGGGACTCCCAAGAGTCCTGCTTGTTTTAATAGTCACTACAATGAGAAAGTTCCCCAACAGTGTCATGAGGTAAAGAATCAAGACAATACCAAATATTGCTTTTTGCTTTCCTGCATCCTGTGTCAACCCAAACAGAATGAATTCAGTCACACTGTTATTCATCTCCATACTAGTGGCCAAAGGTAGGATGCAGTTGACACAGTTTTAATCTGAAGAAAGAAAAAATGTGACATCTTAGGAAGATCAGTGTGCTGAACTCTGAATTCCTTGTTTTTGCACCAACCTGTTACCTCCAACTGCCTTTGATCCCCTATGAATCTTTGTAAATCTGCAGATGTCCAAGCCTCTCCCACATCTATCTGTTAATTCAGAAACTCATTGCATTGGGCCAAAGCTTGTGTAAAGATAAAAATTAAAAGTTCTTTAAGATTTTTGATTCCTACCAAGATTGAGAACAGCAGAACATGTACTTTTTTGGGCAAGTGATTTAACTGCTTGGGAATTAAGCCTTCATTTGAAAAGTGGAATACAAATACTCACCCTACCTTGTTTTGAGTTTTTCTAAGAACAAAAAACAACATTTTATACACACACATACACATGTATATTTCATCTATTATGCGTCTTATCTGTGTGCTTTGAAATCTGAACAAGATGATTTCAATATAATTAAGCAGTAATATTGTTGGAGAATCCCTCTTGAAGAAAATATTATCAGTTCACTCATTTTTGTGCCCATTGCCGCTGACCCCTTTAGGCTCTTGGATGAAACATGCTTTATTTTGACAATCCTTTACCTATGCCTCTTGTGTTCAAGATGTTAGCTTCACTGATGGTCATGATATAACAAGTGTCTGGATAATACTTTGAAGTTGTCATAATTTGGGAAACTACTCTTTATCTCTTTGCTATATTCTTGAACTTATCCCATTAGAATATTGAGCCTCTCTGCCTAGGAATTTGATCTGATATAAAATTTCTAATATGCCTATAATGTAAGCAGTGTTTTTACTCCTATATGCCCATCATCATCCTGAATTCCCCAGGATACTTCTTCTAAAAACATTGTTTTAAACAATTCCAAAATTCCAATATATGATTTTATGATTTTTCTCTTTCAATTGCTTATTCATAGCATATATGGCTTATGTGATTGAAATCATCATATAATATCATTTGGCATTCTGATTTTGACTTAGAATTGTTACAGTAGTTCTTCCTATGTTCTCCTACTTTCCACAGTTTAATTATCAATTTAATGGTGTGACAATAATGTATAAATTTTATAGGTATTTATTTAACCGTTTGTCCATTGAAATATTTATATTGCTTTCAATTTTCACTCTCATAAAAAATAATTCTACAAACAACTTTAGAATAATTTCCAAAGTACAATATTGCTGCCCCAAATGCTAGATATTATCAGTTATTAATCAGTATTAAAATGTTTTTCAATATTGTGTACTTTTTTATTAACTATATTTTATCATAGAATAATTCATGATCATCATAAAATGCTCAAAGTAAGCAGAAGAATGTGAGAAGAAAAATTGAAATCTCCCTCCAAATATTTGAATCTATAATTCTACTCCACAGAAACAACTGCTTTTAGTTTCATGTATGTCCTTCCAGAAACATTCTGTAAGTATACTTACATATGTGTATATCTCTATATCTTTTTTTATATACAATTATGGCCAATATTTCAAGTTTGATGATGTTGCAGGAAAGCTGATGAACATGCAGACAAAAAAAAAAGGTTATCTTGTGGTGTTATTTTATTATTTCACTTGGTTAATAGGAAAAAACTGTATTTTTATAATATGCATATAAATATTTATTACCAACAAAATTTTACATTTTTACTACTTTTTTTTTTTTGCTGAAGAAGATTCATCCTGAGCTAACATCTGTGGCAATCCTCCTCTATTTTGTATGTGGGTCACTGTCACAGCATGGCCGCCAATGATTGGTATAAGTCTGTGCTGGGGAATTGAACCTGGGCCACTGAAGCGTAGTGTTCCAAACTTAACCACTAGGCCATAGGCTGGCCCCACATTTTTACTACACTTTTTTTTTTTGTGAGGAGATCAGCCCTGTGCTAACATCTGCCAATCCTCCTCCTTTTTTTTTTTTTGCTGAGGAAGACCGGCCCCGGACCAACATCCGTGCCCATCCTCCTCCACTCTACATGGGACGCCGCCACAGCATGACTTGACAAGCAGCGCGTCGGTGCGCGCCCAGTATCTGAACCAGCGAACCCTGGGCCGCCGCAGCGGAACGCGCGCACTTAACTGCTTGCGCCACCGGGCCGGCCCTTTTACTACATTTTTAACCAAAATATTGCCCTTCTGAGAATCTTTTATCATTTGTCAGCTTATATTTTGCAATCTTGATGTTTTATCTAGGATGGATATTAAAATTCTAAACTGATTACATTTCTTGGTTAAGAATACAGTTGCTGGAGTCAGATGGCATAAGTTCAAATCACAGTTCCACCATATACTAGCTGCATGATCTTGATAAAGCCACTTTAGACATAATGATGCTTACTATGCAGATAAAATGAGAAAAACATCTGGCACATAATAAGTTAAGAAGTATGTAAATCTCAGCCTCTGCTACTTCCACTAGTATGATTTGCTTTTTCTTTTTTTTCTGTGACTTTTTTCCTTTTTATAAAGTCCAAGCTGTCAACTTCCCCATTTTAATTTAATCTATTTTTTCAAAATATTTTAAAATTATAGTATTTATTCACTTATCTTTCATAATTCCATAATTATCTTTCATTTCAAATAATGAGTCAAAATTATCTGGAGTTATTGTGAGGAATGGGGAAAATACTCCCCTGTTCTTAACAATTTAATATGAGTTTTAAGATAAATGTAGATAAGATCATTAACTGTGCAAGTCACTGGGTGATTGCTATTAGAAGAGTAGACACCATCTGCAGAGAGAAGAGTACAAATTCCTAAAGGTAGATAAATTGGTAGTGAAAAATTCAGAATTATTAAAGGATGAACTATAACATTAACCGAAGAGAGTCAGGTTCAAACGCAGCTTCTCTGATATGCAAATATTCAAAAACGGAGCTGAGGTGGGTTAGCACATAGATCAGTGCATAAAATCTGAACCCCACTGCCTTGATTCACACCCCACCCAATTGCCCATCATGATGTGATATTTAACAAGTCCCTTGACATCTCTGTGCTTCATTTTCTTCACTTGTAAATATAAATAATAAAATAACCTACCTTTTAGAGTTGCTATGAAGGTTATATAATTCCATACATACGGAAGCATATAGAAGATGCTGGTATTCGGTTCCTGCATATGAGGTGGTTACTTTCATTATGATTATTAGTGTTGGCTTTTCAAGAAGTACATTCCTTCAAAAATATTAACTCAAATTATTCATTTACCTGTGATATACTGGCACAACTGTTTTAAAACATTAAGTTCCTTTGCTGAGTGTCTGAAATCTTATCAGATTTCTGATAATCAGAAGCTAAGAATGACAATTCCAAATACCTTTAATAAATATTAAAAATAAATAAAAAGTCCATAACAGCTTCAATATATGGGGCCCATGATGAGAGGAAAGTAGAAATACAATAGGAACTCGACTATGAAAAAGTGTGGGACACAGATATATTAAAATCAGAGGAGTGAGGACATTTGGGATGAGAGAAATGACATCAAAGTTGTAATGGAGATGACAGGGCAAACTCTATCAGGCACAAGAGAGAAGGTCAATATGAAACCTCTAGTTTAGCCAGACTCAATGGTCACAGTAGAAAGGCTGGGAAAAGTAAGCCGTCCTCCTAGCTGAAAGCCATGAGAGCCAGGTTAGGACATTTGAATATATTTTTGTTGGTGGAATATAAAATTTAGAGGCATAAAAAGCATGAGAGCAGCTTTTATTAAGATTTATTCAGCACCTAAGAACAAAAATCATTCAAAATTGTTTAGCAAAATTTAGTCATTTTATTTTTTTTACTAACTTTAGTCTTACTGGACTTTGAGGTCATCTGTGATGAAGTGCCTACCTCCTTCAAGATGTCAGAGCTCCATAACAGACGTCTGTCTTTCCATGCCCTACACTTAAAATCTCAGTGGAAAGCATACAACTGGATTCCCTATGGCCCCAACAAAATGAAGATTGGGCCTGCGGGCATCCAGAATATCATGCATCTGAGGCTTCAGACTTGTTACTTCCTTTCTTAGAGAAGATCCTCAGTGCTCACTCTCAATTAGTCTCTGGGGGAAATAGCAAAATTAAATCTCTCTCCTCAACTTTAACAGGATCGTATTTTATTATTGTTGTTTTTAAGACTTTATTTTTTTAGAGAAGTTTCAGGTTCACAGCAAAATTAAGAGAAAGGTACAGTGATTTCCCATATAGTCCCTGCCCTCACACATGCACACCCTCCTATTATCAACGTCCCCCACCAGAGTGATGAATTTATTGTACTTGGTGAACCTACATTGACACATCATAATCACCCAAAGTCCATAGTTTACCTTAGGGTTCTCTCTTGGTGATGTACATTCTATGAATTTGGATAAATGTGTAATGACATATATCCATTATAATAATATCATACAGAGTATTTTCACTGAAAACAGACTTAGCAGAGCAAGAATACAGTACAGAGAATTCTTAGAGTTTATGGCTGTGATCTAAGTGAGAGATGGTGGCAGCTCAGTGCATGATTGTAGGAGAATTAATGGGAAAGTATATCACATTCTGCATATATTTTGAAGGCAAACACATCTTTTTTTCTAATAGGTTAGGTGTGACCCGTGATATCATCAACTTTGACTCCATGTTTTTGGCTTGGGAAATCGGAAGAATGGACTATCCTGGGGAAGGTTACAGGTAAAGAATGTTTAGAACAAGAACAAGCAGTCATTAAATACGAATATAGTTATATATAGATATAAAACGGAAGATGTCAAGCACGTTTTTGATTGTACAAGTCTGGCATTCAAGTGAGAGGTCTGAGGTGAAGATAGAAATGTGAGAGTCATCAACATAGAGATGATATTTAATGCCACAAGAACTCATTATTTTATTTTAGAGTTTTAATATAACATATGAAATGAAACTTCTTCTCTGAGCTTTTGTGTCCCAAACAGATGCATTTTCAGAGATATCTCAGTGAATCACGATTGATGGAAAAAAGAGCCCTGATCATTAATCACTTTTGCCCAGAGGAGAGTTCTAAAATTCAAGGAATTCTCCACTCCATAATCTCATTCCCATTACTACTTCTTCTTTCTCCTTTTTTCTTTTCTTCTCTCTGCTTACATAAGCAGATAGCAATTAATATCAATACTAAGTTTGAGGCAAAGCTGGCAAGGCAAGTATCTTATTGATGCCTTATGTTACAAACCAGAAAATTCCCACCTCATAATCATAAGACTTGTACTTTGAGATATTTTCTAGTTAAGCATATGAGCTTTAAATAAATCTTCCAAACTTTTATCATCAGAGTTTGAAGGTCCATCAATGATATTATCCCCAAGGAGTCATGCTCATACAAAACCTCTCAAAGTGGCATTTATGGGTTCATCTGACACACTTTAAGGTCTCAGATCCGTAGAAAAATGGTCTTGATTACATTTCGTCTCAGAGACAGGCTCATTGGCCACTCCCTCATGAACTGGCTCCTCTTGTCCACACTCACTAGCTAACAGTACATGAACCAGAATGTAAATTTAATGAGATCTATGAGAAATGTAAATCAAAACACAGAAGTGCTTATCTCAGTCACTGGTCAATATTTTTCTCTCCAGGGAGGAAAATCTCTACAAGAAACCCAATTACCATATAAAGTAAGCTTGATGAAGGTGGAATTCAAGAAGTCATAGCCTGAAACATTCCTCCTAACCCAGAAGTGTACCTGCCAGGCAACTGGCCAGTCTTCTACACTAGTCAGTGAAACACTTCTCTGCACTAGGACTATACCTGCTACCTAATAAGAAATTTTGCTTCCTGATACATTTGTTCTGTATTTCCAAGCTGGGAATCTCAATTCTGTAGACATCTTCTCTTTTTGGGTAGATTATTATGACATTAGTTCTGTTTATTATGTCAGTTGTTGCCTTTTTCATATACATGATCTCATCCATGAGGTGTTGATTTTTATAATATAACTCTCATAATTTTATAAAATTGTCACCAATTCATCCACCACAGATTAGGGAAGTACCCACAGACTTAAATTACAAAAAAAAATAAGTATATAAAGCCAATAGTATGAAAAAAAATTAACATGAACAAAGGAAAAATATGTTAAATTACATAGACAGAAATTATGAATCAATGCAATGAATGTGTTTGTTATAACTAGAATTGTCCCTATTTGAATAGAAGGTCATGAGTTATCACCTTGTACATGTTTAAGAGGCAAAGGAAAGGCCAATTTTTAAGGAAGTTACAAAGAGGATACAAGCATCAAATAGAGGCTTAATTAGTTGATATATATATATTTATATATAAATATACTCCCTTGGGATCATAAGTTTCTTGTAGTGACCCTGGGCTATTCATTGTTGAGCCAGAAAAGATAAAATCTGGATTTAGTAGAATGCAGAACTGATTTGCCAATGAAATGAATGAGTCAAAATCAGGGACCAATTTTTCAACTTGGATCAGAAACATGGAAAGGACTAACACGAACCAGACAATGTACAAAGAGGGAGATAAAGCTATAGTTACAACAGGATCTGGCTCATAAGCTGCAATGCAGAGAGAAGAGAGGAGTGGGCTTATCCTCCCACAAATATTACTGTTCTTGATGTTCTGACACTTTTTGTGATATTGGCTGAAAATAAAATGTGCCTGTGCTCTGCGATCATTCTGCCTGTTTCTTCAAACATCTTACTAAGAGAGGACTAGTTTGCCCACTTTGGGATGAAAATAATTTCTCTTTTCTATCAATCCAATTTTATTTAAACTGTTACAGAATTAGCAGCTGGAGTCTTCTGCTCTTTGCCACCTCCAGTTGGAGTGTGCTGCACCATAATTTTCTCATGGTATTTTTAACTTCTGCATTCCTCAGAGTGTAAATCAGAGGGTTGAGCAAGGGTGTCCCGATAGTGTAAAACACAGCCACCATCTTGTCCACTGGATATGTGGTTAGAGGGTGAGTGTATGTGAATATACATGGAACAAAGAATAAGATGATAACAATAATGTGGGGGGTGCAAGTAGAAAGAGCTTTGCTTCTTCCTTCTGCTCTGTGGTTACTCAGAGAATGTAAGATATAAATATAGGAGATAAGCAGGATTATGAAACTCACCATGCATATAGCCCCATTGTTAAACACTATGAGTAGATTGATGACATAAGTATCCATGCAGGCAAGTTTCAACAAAGGTTGCATATCACAGAAATACTGATCGATAACATTGGGGCCACAGAAGGGTAATTTCAAAGCCAAGAGACTCTGTGCTGAGGAATGGATACAAGACCCCACTCAGGCCAGTTTCACCAATGCACCACAGACACGCTGGCTCATAATAGTTGTGTATTGTAGGGGCTTACAAATGGCCACATAGTGATCAAAAGACAGGAGGATGAGCACCAAGATCTCCACGCACCCAAAGAAGTGACCTGAAAAGATCTGGGTCATGCACTCCTTGTAGGAGATGATTTTCTTCTCAGATACAGAATCTATAAGCAACCTAGGAACAGTGGTTGTTGAGAGGCAGGCATCAGCAAAGGATAAGTAGAAAAGGAAGAAGTACATGGGGCTCCTAAGCATCCGGCTCTATCTTATGATCATCACAATAAGTAAATTTGCCAACAGGGTTGCAAGGTATAGAAATAAGAAGACACAAACACTATTTTCTCCTTTAGAACATCCTGTGTGAACCCAAGCAGAATAAACGCATTCACACTTCTATTCAGCTCCATGGTTGCAGTGAGTGTAGAAAGGACACAGGTGAGAAATGGTTCATCTGCAAAGAAAATTGGAAAAATGGTGACTTGGCAATAGCAGTGGACGTGGATCCTGAATTCCAACTTTATAGTTCTAATTCCATTAACTCAGTGGTCCTCAAAGTTTTTCACGCATTATAGTAACTTGGGAAACTTTTTTCAATGCCCATGTCTATGCTTTAACCATGGGTCTTGATTCAAGGTCTTGTGTGGGACAAGATTTTTGGGGGAAAATAAAAAGCCCTCAAGTGATTGTGCCCTCTGCGGAGGTCTGAGAACTAGTGACTTTGCTCTATGATCTTGATCAAATCACTTTAATGTCTTGAAGCTTATTCTTCATATGAAAATCAGACTTACTAATAGACATTTATGAAGTATATGTATATTATGTATAGGTATTATATATGTATATTATGTATATGATGTATATATGCATGTAATTTATATACACCTCAACTGCTGAAAAATAATATCTCTATATAATTGTAAAATAATACATTTGGAGATTCTCTATTAAGAAAACACATTTCTTGATTTGGACGCCAATTTCATCCATTTTTCCTGACCCCTTTAGTATCTTGGTTTGACTGTGCTTTAAGAAGAAATTATTTCTCCAACTTTAGGCTCATGGTGGCATAATTTTACCTTCATTGTCAGTCAGGGCACATGAGATATTTGAGTAAATCAGCGAAGTTGGCATTATTGAGGAAAATTACTATATATTTGAAATCTGTAAGTCGTATTAGACGCATGGTATCAAGTTTCACATCCTATGGATCCAAACTTATGTGCTGCTTTTTATATTTCTATAACCTGAATAATCTTTACTCATATATGATTCTCCTACCACTAATTTCCAGAAGTTTGTATTCTTCCAATTTTTATCTCTTTTAAAATATAATTTTAAAAATTTATTTTAGACTTTCAACATACAACATACAAATATTTCCTGCTGTTCTACTCTAGTCTTTATTTATATACATACCTATCTATATACTTTCAATCATACTGTAATATTATTATACTGTCTTATTTTTATTTTTGATATTTAAAAGCCTTTTACCATGTAGTTAAAGAGTATCCATAACACAATTATACATTTTAGCAACATAAATTAACATATCACAATCTCATAATATAAATTTTACAATTTATCTTTATTTAACTTGCTTTCAAATTTTTACCCTAATAAAAAACTTTTCAATAAACCTCTTCTCATTTATAGCCTGTTACTTTTTTTGATAATTTCATCAAAATAAATTTCCAGGAAATTGCTTCCATAAAATGTGAATATTTTCATAACTATTGATAGCCTTTCAATTGGGTTGTTTCAATATTTATTAGAAAATTTTAATTATAAAATGAATATATTTTCATAAAAAATAACCAATGTGAAAAGTAGATTACAAGGTGAAAAAAAGCACCCTTCCAAAACATCTAATTTACCACTCCCACACTCCAGAAGTAACTGTTAGTTCCTTACACATTTTCAGGGTTATACATGTATATATGTCTGGTTAAATATGCCTTTCAATGTACAAATTGAATTGTTTATATTGTTTCTAAAATTATAGCAATACGGCACAAATTTCTAATAAAAATCTAACTTGGGGCATTATCTTATTAGCTTGGCTAATAGAATTAAAGTTATTCTTTATATATCATATATAGAATATATATGTGATATATAGATATATATATTTCATGTGTATGATATATATCATTTAATCAATGATATAGTATAATAGTTTGCATATTTTTACTTATTATATATCATTTGTTTTGAATTATGTATATCTTTTATGAGTTAATTTTTTCACATTAAGAGTTGAGCTCTTCAATATTTTTTTTTTTGCAGTAAAATCTATCAATTTTTCTCTCCTTTCATTTTGGTTTATTACTTCAATTTGGGAGTTATCATCTTTATTCTGTCTTATAATGTTTATATGTCTTTTAATATTAATCAAAAATGATCTAGAATGTATTTTAGAATGTGTTTGGGGATATTCTTCCTCTTTCTGATTAATCACCAATCCTTCAATGAATCAATAACACCATCAAATCATCATATATTTACACAGAACCTACTCATATCTGAAGTCACTATGGTGTGGCATGGAAAGTTGTCCTCAATCTCTTTACATTCAAGTTAGAGAAATAACATACCTCCAGATATGATGATTAATTACGTAAGAATTACTTACAACTCTACGTGATAATACCAAATGAATTTTGATTCCAAAAGTAAAAAGACCGCTAGAGAATTAATTGATTGGTCAGTAAAGATTCAAAAATGAGAAAGAAGTGGAGTTATGGCTTTAAATGTGTTAGACTGTAGTTTCCAACATGGTTCTATGAAACTCAAGTGTTCAATAAGCTTTTGCTGGGTCTCCCTAAGTAGAATAAACATTTCAATATTAGTAACTCAAATTGTTCATTTACCTCTAAAAAATATACACATTTAAGTAAAACTTCTTCTTCGCAATCCAGCTAAAATAATATTAGTTCAGTGTTATAAACTAGAGATGATGAAAAAACAATCTTTGATTGGCAGTTCCAATTATCTCTGACAAATATAAAAGAGAAAATGAATTAATTATCACTTAGTTTCCATACATTAGGTTCATATAGGCGATAAAGACAAAAGAGAGGGAGATTTTTGCTATGAAGAGAGGAGAAGTTAGATGAGAAGAGTGAGCAAAAAATCCTAAGAAGCGGAGAAGCATGTATTGCTTCAGGTAAACACAGAGATGATCTCGATAAAAAGTAGGCTCATTAAATCAAAAAGTTGTAAAAGATACATTTGTAGGCAGATACTGGACAACCATGAAAACCAGGCCATGTAATTCTATTTTGTTTTATTTTAAATAAGCAAAGAGAAGATCTGGGGACATAAAGAAAGGAAAGCAGCACTTGACAAGATGTATGCGTTAGGTCAGATCGGCCCCACCTCAGATTTTGTCATTCAATTCATCTATTATTTCCTAACACTCCTGGACTATCCTACTTCTCTAATTTTGGGAACATCACATTAGTGGAAAATGCTATTTTCCCTTCCTTAATCCTTAATTTTTACTTTTTCCTGTGGAAATTTTAACCAGGTCAAATTATATTTGGTACGAATATTCTTCCGTTATTTTCCAGATAAATAGACATCTGTCTCTATCTCCTATACTACAATATGCTTTATTAAATACATGTATTTAATGGAATAAGGGAAACCTAGATTATATATTATTCTTGTGCTACAATCTTGTCACTTAAACAGATTTTCACTTTTCTTATTTCATTTGACCTGGACATTTTCTTGCAAGGTGAGTGTGGCCATTTACCTTGTTCTTTTCTGTGTACAGTTTGACCTCTGATACAGAAAGTTTTACCGAGTGTAGTCAGGCTAGAACTAGAGTGGGAAGCTACTGGATAGCGTCTCTCTCCAGCACTCACCCTCCGTGTCATATAAAACACAAATCCCGATCATAGCATAAATTGCATCCTAGAAGAAACAAATCCTGAGCCATCAGAGAAGGATGCCAATTGGTACCTTAATCTCTTGTCCTGACTCCAAAATCAAGTTCTGTAAACTGCATGGTGAGACAAAAATCAAAGCAGAAAACTAGATACCTAAGTGAAGAATAATGAAGAAGAGGAAGGGGCAGGGACTGAATGAAGTCAGAATACAAGAGAGGAGAGTGACAGTGAGCAGACATCAGAGAAAGAAGAGTCAGGCGATAAGATGCAGAAAGATATAGAGAAGAAACAGAATAAGAATTAATTCTAAAAAAATGTATATATTAGAAAGGGTAATTTGACTGAAGCTTTCTTGGAGAATTCAGCGTCTTTCTCCCTGACCACTGCACTATCACTTGCCCCAAAATAAGAGAGATGCAGTTGTGGATCATGAGCAAAGTTTGCCAAGGACCTTGAAAACCCAAGTGTGTAGAAAGTACAGCCATATCTTATACTCTGTCCCACAAACGTCACCACTGACCTAAAACACTTCAAATCTGGGGGCCCCCAAGAAAAAAATTTCTGCCAAGCTAGCCTCAATGCCATGGTGCAGTTCAATGCACGCTTTGTGAACAGAGATGCTTTTAAGAAGTAGTATAGCTTTGTGCTGAGGCCAGGGAAGCTTAGGAACCCTGGACCACCATAAACTTTCATTGGTGGAAATACTCTCCAGCAGCTCCATCATTTGTCAGAAGACACACAGAGCGTAGATTCCATCAGATCAGTCTAGAGGAAGCAACATAAAGAAAATATTTCTGACAGACTGAAAAATTTACCTCTTTTCTTATGAGCAAATGGATGACTTCCAATAAAGTATATTTTTCATAGCTTCAACTTTAATTTACTTAGGAGGTGAATCATATGAAGCCTGAATAAAACATGCATCCTATACTTCATGGAGATTTATCAATGCTTTCTCTCATAAGAGGTTATGTGGTGTAGAGAGTTAATGGAAAAAGAGGACTCTGCATGTGGCCATACTTCACATGGTTCCTCCCCAGAAGCACTAGGTTAGACAAAACAGTGTCTATACTGGTGCGAGGGAGAGTGTCTGGAAAGATAGGGGAAGTTTCTTACTTTGGGTCTTGGAAAGTTTTGGGAGGAAACTATTCTTGTACTCTGAGAAAGAAATGCCTCTGAAGCCTGTTCTCTTCTTATGGTTTTTCTTTTGGAAAAATGTGAGTTAAGTGCTTTCTTTTTACTGCATTGGATATTTATAGTAATTCCCACAAAAGTTTGCAAATGCCTAAGGCAGGCTTTTAGCCTCACCAGCTCCAAGGAAACCATTACTCCCAACCCAGTCCCAAAGGATGTCCAATGAGCTACCTAGCTCAGACAGTCTAAGGGCAAAAGCAAACTTTGAGATCAATTAGTTAAATTTCAACTCACTATGACCTGACCTGAGGAAACTTTGTTCCATTTTCCACAGGATTTGCTTAAGCTCCTCTCTTCTAAAGGCATGAAAGACTTTGAAACCAGTTATAGGCTCAGATAAATGAAATGTCTAAGATAAACCTGAATCCTCACCTCACCATTTATCTGCTATGTGATTTTAAGCAAGTTTCTCGACTTTTCTTTAAATCCCGATTTTCTCTTTATAAAAGACAACAAGTAATATCATTATTTATTTATTTTAACAATATTAATGTTAAGTTCTCCCATTTCTAATCCTTTCTATGTTTATAAATCAATGTAGAGAGGAAGACAGGAAAGAAAGAAAAGAAAAGAATTCTTAAATACTCCTCTTATGTAATTTCTTTTTATTTTTAAGGATATATGCCTTTCCACTTACAGGGAAGAGAGTTAGATCTTTGCTTTGAAATGGCTGCAACCTACTAAAAATGGATAAAGTACATTACAAAATTACTTTGTTACCTGGAAAACCACACTAGTACCCAGCCCTCTGGCCTTAGAATTGCCTCTAAGGTATGACACAGCATGCTAGGTGCCTTACATGAGGATGAAGTGAGAGGTCCAGGGTAGGAATGGACGGAGAAAGGTGGGAGACAGAATTGAGGGGGGAGAGTGCCATGAATAGATTGTAACAAACTTTGCACTTTTGCTGAAGTGTCTAGTGGCAACCAGCAATCCCAAATGGCTCAGAGAAAATCACATACAAACATCCGGCCTTTTTTTAAAAAATGGACTAGAAGAAGCCTGAAGGAAGTTTTGGTATGTTATTTAAAGTCTTTGAGCTTCAAGTTCCCCATCAATTAAATGGGAATGTGAAGATCTACCTTTAGAAAGTTTCTATAAATACTAAAATATGTAACATATGAAAGGAAAGAATCCCTGGCTCAGGGAAAGTGTATAGGAAATATTTGTACTATTGTTAACTCTCCTTAAATATGAGGAATTGAAGACCAAAGAAGTGAAATGAATCACCTAAGTCATACAGCTCATTAGTAACAGAAATGAGCCTAGAATCCAAATCTCTTAAGTATAAGTCTAAATCTTTTATTTTAATAAGATAAACAGTAATGTCATAAGATTTCTTGGCCTGGAAAACAAGAACAGCCAATGAATGGGTCCCTGCACTAAACTTCCAGTCAAACAGCCCCAAATTAACTCCCTACCTTTGAGGGAATGATTCAGCTTCTTGGTTGTGGTGGAAATATTTTGCAGAGGATAGTTTCAAAGGAGACCATTAAACTGGCCGAAGGCTAGAAGCTGAGTCAATGATCTCTTGGAGTTCCTTCCGGCTCAGTGTGAACTGACCCTAAGTGCTCACTAAAATCCATTGCAGATGGAAGGACTGAATCACCTAACTGGACTCCAGCTTCTGTCAAATCAATGCCAGGGTTTTATAGAATGCAGCTGACTATGGTCCTTCAGTCATGGAAACTGTGGAAATGGGAATAGATGACAACTGAGGTTTGTACTATTTTAAGTTTGATCTACCTCTGTTTCACATGTAGTCTTAGGATGAATTAGGGCCCTAATTTAAACTCTGCTCATTTAAAGTTGTATCTTACTAAGGTAAGGTTTCCAGTGAATAATTCAGAAACTCTGGCAGAAAATTAATATCATATACTCTTCTTCTTTGGGCCTGAAATGGAAGATTAAATAAAGAAAAAATGATTATTTAGAATTTTTGTCCAGAATGATACTCAATAAATAAATATTTTATTAGTGTTGATATTCTTGGGGAAACTGAAATATTTTACCATAAATTGAAATATTTTACTGTAAATCATTTATTTCAGAAGGCACTTGGCAACCTAAGTAAAACAAACCTTAAATATGAAAATGACATGCAAGGTGTGTCTAAATTTGATGGATCTCTTCATCAATTATTATTCAAATAGAATTATTTTGACTCGAGTAGTAGGTAAAGGCAATAAAATTCAAATTATCAAGTAAATTAAAATATCATCCTCTCTTGAAACCGATTTTTTACTCTCAGACCTCTCTGGTTTCTATTCCCCCTGTAGGGGAGGAAAATCAGCTTACTACCTCTGCTGCTTTACTACTGGCTTTGCCAGTAACAGGTCCTTTCAATAGTTCCCTTTGATTATACTCACATAAGAGATACCCGTCACTGATTCCCTTATGGAATCTGGTCACACTTCTCCCATAGCTGATTGGTATGGGGTATGAGTATGGTATTGTTATGAATTCCAAAAGGAACTCGACAATACACAAAACTGAGCCAATCAGGTTTTATCTTCCAAGAAATTCACCAAGTGACTCAAATTCTGTAGCAGACGGCCATGGATCATGTTAAATGATGGAGTCATGTACTACAGGTACAGTTTAGAATCTGAGAATCCTCTGGTCTCTGCCCTTCTTGAGTCCTGATTGTTTTTTTCATCAGTCACTGAGATCAGTGTCCTAAGTATAAACTTCTTTTCACTTGACATAATTCAAGTCTCTGTTCCTAATCTCTAAGATATTTTTGCCTTCCCTTCACAAACGTTTTTCAAAGCATGGAGTGAATGGCAGTCAGTCTAATAGATTATTTCTCTTTTCATTCTTTTTTTGATTATTGGATTCTAAGTAAGCATAAAATCCAACTCTTGTTAATTTACATATGAGGATACTGAGTAGCCAAATCAGAGATCATAAGTGATCTATGGGTGAAAGCATTATTTCTTGACTCCCTTGTTAATGCTTTCTTTATTGCATTTCATTACCTCTTGTCAAAAATATCCATCCACATAAAGTTTTTATATAAGAAAATTTGACTTTTCTCCTCTTAACTTTAAAATTTTTTCAAAGTTAAATGTTTTAATTTTCGTTAGAAGTCACCATGATTCTGTTCCACACTTCCCTCATGGCATTTTTCACTTCCTTATTCTTGAAAGTGTAAATCAATGGATTGAGCAGGGGAGTTAGGGTGGTGTAAAATATTGCCACTATTTTGTCAAAGGAGAAAGCAGATGGAGGTCGTGCATACACATATATGCACGGGACAAAGAACAAAACCACAACAGCAACGTGAGATCCGCAGGTGGAGAGGGCTTTCCTCTGCCCTTCAGCACTATGGGTTCTCAGAGAGAACAGGGTGACACTATAGGAGACAAGCAACAAGGAGAAGATTATGATGCAGATAAACCCACTGTTGGAAACCACCACAAGGCCAAAGACGTGAGTGTCAGTGCAGGCAAGCTCCAGTAATGGGTACAAGTCACAAAAGAAATGATCAATGACATTGGGGCCACAGAAGAGCAGCTGGAAGGTGAAGAGAATTTGTATCATGGAATGCAGGAAGCCCCCTGTCCAGGCTACACCCATCAGAATGCCACAGAGCCTCCAGGTCATGATGGAAGAGTAGTGTAATGGTTTGCAGATGGCCACATAACGGTCATAAGCCATGACAGTGAGGACAATCACCTCCACTCCAGCAAAGAAATGTTCAGCAAAGAGCTGGGTCATGCAACCTTCAAAGGAGATGGTTTTCTTCTCATAGAGAGAGTCCACGATCATCTTTGGTGCAATAACAGAGGAATAGCATGCATCCGGAGTGGACAAAAAAGCCAAGAAGAAGTACACGGGGTAGCCCATGAGTGTTTGGCTGCTGCTGATGGACACAATAATTAGCACATTGCCCCCAACAGTTGCAATGTAGCCCAACAAAAAGACAATGAATACTACTTTCTGAACATTTGGATTCTGGGAAAGCCCCAGAAGGATGAACTCAGTTACACAGCTTTGGTTTTGCATGATTTTCAAGGAAAAGCTACCACAGTGAGCATGTGGAATCTACAATTATGGAAGAGAAGAATTCATCTCAGACCAGTTTATGACATTATCATAGTCATCAACAAGTTAGTGCATCCATATGAAACACCACCTTGTATATTTCTGTCATCACTGAGAAAACAAAATTAGAAATGTGTTGAAGGTGGTAGTGGGAGGTCAGGCTCAATTGAGGTGGAGATAA
>JABWHU010000190.1:16115840-16129744 GCA_014189135.1 Dicerorhinus sumatrensis harrissoni | reverse complement strand
GAGGCTGTTGATAAAGGATACAGAGCAAATGATGTAGAATCAGAAGGTAATGGTCCAATTACTTACAAATTGTCAACAACCACACAGGTAAGGAATAGAAACATGTCAAATATAGCCAGTCTTGAGGTTTTATTAATTACTTGCTAATCATTTATACAATGTGGCTCAATATGATCAAGTACAATTTTCCAAAGTATATATGTTTCCAATTTATGACTTTGCTGTAAAATAGCCATGTTTGTGTATAGCCTACCTGCTCATCTCACAGGATTAAGGGTCAAAGTGGAAAATGTGAAAATGTTGCTTATGATAAAATGTCCTTATCAATTGTAGTTACTACTCTCTCACTTAAAAAGCCAGCCACCTTACTCACAGAAAGCTTTTCCATAAGTCATCCAGATAATTATTCCAACATTTGACTTCATTTTACATAGGTAGACAGCTTCAAAGAATGATTCTGTCCTCAACTGTACGTAGAAATTTATCAGTCAAATGGCATATGTCTGTATACATAAACATATACTATATTTGTTAAAAAGATGACTAAAAGAATAATGGGGCTTATTCTGATAATTAAAAATAAGCTGATTTTTATGAATACCACTTAGTTAACAAAAACAATATTAATAAACCTAAAAAATATATCATTGTGAATGTTAATATCTACCTTTTTTCACTATAAAATAACCATTTCCATTATTTTCCCAGGGTTCTATGCGTTCTTAAATGGTCTATAAACTGCACTGTAAACTCCATATTGAGCTACAAGCTGGCATCAAGAAAACAAGAGTAAAAAACTAACTTTATAAGGTCACTGAGTCAACAACCATTTATGAAAATGTAAACGCCATCAATATATGATCCAGCAGTGATCAGCTTAACCTGTGGCCAAAGCAAGAGAGACAACAAAATGAAGTGAGCGGGAACATCAGCTCCAGGTTCACACAGACCTAGGTTCAAATCCAGACTCTTCTACTTTAGTTGTATTATGTCATGGGACAAGTTACTTAAAATTCTCAAAGCTCAAGTTTAACTTTTGTAAATGAGTTTAATAAGAATGTCTATTGATAGGGTTCTTGTGAGAATCAGATAAGGCTATAACATAAAAACATTTATGTGGTTAGAAGCAAAGGAGAAAATCACAGTGAATGGTGAGAAGCCCCCGGAGCCATTGACGCAGAGCAGAAATGACAACATATTTACTGCTAATTCCCGCTTTACCATGACCAAGGCTGAGAAATGATGTTACTCATCCTTTTATTTATTTACATATGATATTTTGTTGCTCATACTACAGATATGGTATTGCTTAAATGTGCCACACATTTAAACAATGTGTTTAAATGTTCTTAATAGGGGCCGCCCTGGTGGCGCAAGCGGTTAAGTGCACGCGTTCCGCCGCGGCGGCCCGGGGTTCACCGGTTCGGATCCCGGGCGTGCACCGACGCACCGCTTGTCGAGTCATGCTGTGGCGGTGTCCCATATAAAGTGGAGGAAGACGGGCACGAATGTTAGCCCAGGGCCAGTCTTCCTCAGTAAAAAAAGAGGAGGATTGGCAGATGTTAGCACAGGGCTGATCTCCTCATAAAAAAAATAAAAAAATAAATAAAAAATAAAAATATTAAATGTCCTTAATAATCCCTGAATAAATTATTGTGGCCCTCAGACCCACATGTGTCCATGTCTTTTTCAGGTAGCTTCACTGTACAGAAAAAAAAAAAAATTGGCTGGTGGTGGAGAAGAAGACCAAGCCTCTATATTACTATAATAGTTAATTCTTAGGCTTTCCACTTTCATTATCTGGGAATTCTAAGAGTAATACCACTTTAGAATTAAACTGTTGATTAGATATAAACAAATCAATCTCGTCTTTTTTCAGATAAAAGGAATTTCCAAAATTAGTGTTAAAACTTTGCCAATGGAGAGTACAATGTCCTCGTGGTTTGTATAAACAAGGTTTATGATTTTAAGTCATTTAAAAAATAATTGCCCTAAATGTAACGTGTTGTCCTGGATTGAATCCTAGAACAAAAAAGAAACAGTAGTGAAGATATTAGCGAAATATGAATAAAATCTGATGTTTCATTAAGAATAATATATCAGTGCTCATTACATCAATCCATAAGGACATGTAATGTTTTGGAAGCAGAGTAGCAATAAGTGCTTGTTAGATAGTTATAGATTTTATATATAAATGTGCAAAGATGTATAGATTAATCCAAAATATACTTTTTTATTTATAGTAGCTCATCTTGATATGCCATGTCTTTAAAAATAAAAGCACATTTTCTAGTTATAAAGGAATTTTTCTCATTTAATTTTTTTAAAAGAAGGAATGACCAGTCTGTTGACTCTGATGGAATGTAGCACTGGGATGGACTCTTGAGGGAAAACTTGGACTTAGCTTATGAGGTCCCTTCAGGGAGGGTCCATACCAAGGAGTTTGTCACTCTATACACTCTTGTATCCCACCTATTTTTATGTCTGTTCACTCCTCACAGAAAGAAGTAGAATTGAAGTGACTCATCAGAAAAGGGGACACCTAGAAGCACCTTCACTTTAATTGCCTGTGGTATTAAAGGACAATTGTTATTTTCTTTGGGGGGGGTTGTTGGTTGTTGTTGTGTTAATTGAAATTTTAGATGGTTTTTCCGACATAGAAGAACCATCTGACATGGACCACACTCCCAGAGGAGATGATATTTTAAAAATATAACTCAACAGCAGAACTCCAGCAATGAATCCTGGAACCCTGGTTCCTAGTTCAGACCACACTTAGCATCTTCTACTTTATCCCATGCCCTGCTTTGCTTAATCCTTTATTTTTTCCTTCTGTTAGAGGAAGCGAGTGGGATAACACTGAAATAATAGTGTGAAGTTGGGGTGGAGCAGATAACATAACAAGCATGTTATTTGTGCAAAAATAAGGTGAATTCAGAAAAACTTTACAAATCAGAAAAGAGAGAGGACAGAGACAGGCACAAAGATGTGTGAAATGGGGGGATAAGATGGGGGGAGATAAACAGCAATTTGCCCTTCCAGAACTTATCCAATAATCAGTTCTCCCTCACAGATTTAAAATTTCACCATCATCATTTATTGAATTACAAAATAAATACTAAGTCTCCAAAGATGGATATTTCGATTCCTGGGCCATTTCTTCTGTTCTTTAGAATTCTTTATTGCTGGTATAGCAAAATGTTTACAAACCAGAGCTTTATGACAGGCTCTGAGATCTAGTAGATCTAATCCCTATCTCTGTTCTTCCCACATTGTTTGTATCACCAAGGTTATTGAAACACAGGCACACATCCATATAAATTTTAGAACTGGTTTATCAGTTTCCATGAAGATATGCTTTGTCATTTGGGGTAGGTATTATTAAGTCATCACAGAATTGATGTATCTAAAAGCAAGGCCTCCCCTAGGGTGTGCAGAACCAGTCAAATACTTTTTACAGGACCCAACTATATAAACAATTGGATCTAAAAAAATTAATAGTAATAAACTATTGACGAAAGAGTATACTACAAAATTCATGAGTCAGTGTAAGATATAGTGAGTTATTGGTGGAGATTTAGGATCACAAGTAGAGAGCAGGTACTTATGTATTTGTTTATTGTCCAGTCAGAGCACAGAAAGATTCTTCCCGGCGTCCAGGCTTCTCTCTTCCTGTCCAGTTCCAGAATCCATCTATTTTTGCTCTATATCAAAGCTTGGTATTTTGGAATAATGCCTTTGAACTTCCTTAATAATGTGCATTTAGTGGGGTTTTACATCATAACTAAAGATACTGCACCATTTATTGGACTGCCCAAGAATCCTGGCTTCCAATGACTCTCTTAACAATATTTTCTTGATAATGAGCACAAATACAAATCTGATGACCAGAATCTGCGAGAAAATGGGAACAGTAATTCATTTCCCGGTCATGTTAAATTGACTGTAAATTTATACCAAAAGTAGAGAACCACTCATCTTCCAACAACCTCTTCGCTTGAACTGTTTGGGCCATAACCGCTGCATTCCTGGAATGTGATGTCTTTCAACACTGACCACAGCCCTGCCTTCCACACATCATCACCAGCAGGGAGGATGGATGAAAGACTTGACCCCAGACAAAGAAAAGTTGTTCCATTCATGCAAGTTATGCCCCTCATCACACATGGTTTAAGACCAACACATGAGAGCATAGTGCCACCATATCCAGGGAAGGCAAGACATGGCATTAATCGGAATGGCCAGTCAGTACTGCAGAGCAAAAGTTCTAAAGGCCCTTGAAGGAGATAAGTGCAGCCACCTCTGAAGTACTGTCTGACACATGGCATCCTGTGCAAGGGTTCGGATGACCTGCTTGGTTGTCAGCAGGAGGGATGGACAGGATGCAGGGTGCCTGCCACCACCCCCACCATCTGCAGTGCTGTAGATGATGGCACTGTAATCAGACCAAGGACAAACGAGAGCCTAGAAAAGCCCACAAGTCTGGCTCAAGGAAGAGTCAGCAGGGGACCATTCATAGCCTGTATTCTTGAACTTGTCCTGTGTTACACAAAATCAGCACGTATATGCCATTCTAGTAATCAGCTTAGTACAACATTATGAAAGAAATGCACCATCTTGTGGAAATCATTTGATTGACACACTGCCCTACTGGAACTAAGGTTCTGGCCACAGGGTTTGGGATAACTTCATAGGTACAGAATTCAGAGCTTCTGGGGCTGTCCAATTAACTCCATGGGTGAGATAGAGTGTTGAAGAGCACCCCAAAGAGGGAAAACAGAAATGATGCCGATGCAGTCTGGGTTAAGCTGGGGTGCACCACCAGAAGGCTTTGCCCAGTCCCAAACACTGGAAGAGAATTTGAAAATTTCACAGAAGACACTTCAAAGTGTGGAGCCAAGAACAGTGGCCCTGCTTGCCAAGGTCTAAGGGCAGTACTACCTAAAATATCAGTTCTTCTCATCGAGGAACATAAAGTGAGTTAAAGTGAGTTAGTCATGCAGCTGACAGGGAGAAGGTGTTCCAGGCAGAGAGAACAGCCTATGTAAAGTCCATACAGCAAGAACATACCTGGCCAGTAAGAGGAATAGAAAGGTACCAGAGTAACCAGGGGAGTCAGTGAGGGGTTGGTCATAAGAGAGGAGTTTAGGGGAGTGACAGGGCAGATAGATTATGACTGCTGATTTTAGTAATTGTAAGGGCTTTAAATTTTACCTGAATGAAATGGAAAGCCATTGAAGAGTATTAAGTAGTGGTGTGATATGATCTGACTTACGGGTTTAAAGGCTAATTCTGAGTGCTGTGTTGAGGATACAGTGTTAGAGCAAAAGATGCCAAGATAAAGCAGGGAGGTAGGTATGAGACCATTGTGATAACTCAGTCAAAAAACGATGATGGCTTGGAACTAGGTAACAGGTCTAAAAGTGATTAGAAGTGGTTGTATTTGGGATATATATTGAACATTGAGCCGACATATCTCCTGATAGACTGGATGTGGTGAATGAGTAAAGGAAAGACCAAATGTGCCATGAGCTGAGGTACAGAATGCCGTGAGAGGAGTATGTTTGATGATGGGGGAAGAACCAGAAATACAGCTTTAGATGTATTCAGTTTAAGAAGTCTATTAGTCATTCAAGTGGAAATATCATAGAGGAAGTTGAATTTCCAGGTCTCAACCTCAAGAAAGAAATCTGGGCTGCAGATATTAATTTGGGAATCTTGGATATGGAAACAGAGTATGTCACAGAAGACTGGGTTAAATGTTACTGATGGATTCTGTAAGATGAAAAGTGAGTGATGACAATTAAATTTAGTGACACAGAGGTCATCAATGACCTTGAAAAGAACATTTTGAATAAGTATTAGGTATTGGAGTGTTACTGAAAAGGGTTTAAAGAGAATGGAATGAGAGAAATGGGAGACAGATGTTATAGAACCTCTTGAGTTTTTCTACAATGGAGGGAGAATAAAATGGCTAATGAAGGAAATGGGATCAAGGGAAGAGATTATCTTAAAGATGAAAGAGATAACAGATCGCTTTTTGAGAATGTAAATGATCCAGTAGAAAAGGAAATGTAGATGAAATAAGGGTTATAGAAGAGATTTTTAGACCAATGTCCTCGTTGAAGCCATAAGGAGATGAGGTCCAGTGTGTAGGTAAAGAGGTTGGTTGCATTTGCATAGCAGCATAGATAATGCATTTATAGAGTAGGTAGGAAGGTAACATGTAATTGGATGGGTGGTGGCAGTTTGGCAGATATAGTATAAAAGTCTATGGAAGTTCTCTTCCAATGGCTTAAATTTTTTCAATGAAATAGGAAGCAAAATCATGTAATGTTTCCCAATAAGTTTGATAATTGCAGTAGCTTTTTTAGGCCAATACCCTTCTTCAAATTAAAGCACCATTTTGTTCCTACTTTGCTATGCCTTTGTCTCACGAATGATACCGAATCTTTCAGTTTTAATTTAGAGATAATCATATGATTTACAATCTAATATTAGTAACAGCAAGTTTCTATAAAAAAGTAGTAAGACCGAGATTTGCTTCAGAAGTCAGGCTGCTGAAAAAGAAAAAAAAAGACAGACATTGAGCTGCTAAGTCATATGTTTAATAAGTAAAACTATTTAATGCGAATTAATTTGGGGGTCCTATAGAACAGACAAAAGAAGAAATTTATGGAATCCGACAGGTGATAATTTCTGCATAAATGGTCAGAATACATCTTACCTATGTAATAGATGTAGATTCTGGACCTACTTTGACACTAGGAAAATTACCAAAAAGATTACAAATGATCTCATTATGATCCTTCCAGTATTTTAGTTCTATATTTAAAATAGAAAATGATCATTAAAGTGTTCTGACAGAGATCAATGTTATTACATTGCCCTAGGTGTTTTCTTCTTCTTTAACATGAGGCAGAGTGAAGAATCGTAAAGTGAATCCAGAAATTTAATTTTAATATATTGTAAGCAAGAAGTAAACATTGTGTTCTACTACTGACACAGCAAAAGTTAAATGGAAGCTACGTGCAAAGAGTTTCAATGCCAAATTGCCATGTCATCTATAAGCTTATGAAGCATTTGATTTTTCATTATTATACTAATAGAGTCATTTTGATGTCTGTGCTCTTTTTTACCTTGAGAGTTAAAAAATAACAGCATTCTGTGATCAGGACCCTGCCTGTCTTTCACACTCTGCCTGGACCGTGTTCCCCCGGTCCACTGGGCGCCGATCACCCTGACCTTCTTCACTTTAGACTGGTTCCTCTCTCAGGGTTTCTGCACAAGCTTTGCTCTTCTGTCTTAAATGCTCTTCCCACTGATACGCTAAAGGATGGTTCTATCTCATCATTCAGATCTCGGTTTAGAAATCACCTCTCAGAAAAGCCCCACGTCCACCTAACTAGATTTATCCAGTCACACATGCACAACTCCATTACAATTTTCTGAGAACCCGTTATCACTCCATGGCAGTTTTCATTTGCACATGTTGTTTGTCTCCTGCACTAGAATGTTAGCTCCAGGACAGAAGGGAAACTTATTTTCTTATCCATCACTGTACACCCAGATCCTAGAAGAGTATCTGACAATTTGTAAAACTCAGCAAATATTTTATAGTAAATAAATGAATCTCATACTTACTGAAAATAGTTGGTGATAATTAATGCTACATATCTATTAAATATACACATTTTGGTATTTAAAAATAAAAATCTTGATTTAACTATTGTTTGTTTGAAATTCGGTAACTAATATTATAATTATTGTCATCATATATATTTTTATTTTTTTCAGGTGTACATCATTATACTTTGATTTCTGCATAGATTACATTGTCTTCACCACCCAAATACTGATTACAGTCCATCACCACACACATGTGCCTAGTCATCCCTTCCCCCCTCCTCCCTCCTCCCTCCCCCCTTCCCCTCTGGTAAACACCAATCCAATCTCTGTCTTTATGTGTTTGTTTGCTGTTGTTTTTTATCTTCTACTTATGAGTGAGATCATATGGTATTTGACCTTCTATCTCTGACTTATTTCGCTTAACATAATATCCTCAATGTCCATCGTGTTGTCACAAATGGCTGAATTTCATCATTTCTTATTGCTGAGTAGCATTTGATTGTGTATATATAACACATATTCTTTATCCATTCCTCCCTTGATGGACACATAGCTTTCTTCCAAGTCTTGGCTATTGTGAATAATGCTGCAATGAACACAGGGGTGCATGTATATTTATACCTGCGTGTTTTCATGTTCTTAGGATAAACACCCAGCAGTGGAATAGCTGGATCATATTCTTAATTTTTTGAGGAATTTCCATACTGTTTTCCACAGTGGCTGCACAAGTTTGCACTCCCACCAGCAGTGTATGAGAGTTCCTTTCTCTCCACATCCTCTCCAACAATTGTTGTTTCCTGTTTTGTTAATTATAGCCATTCTGAGGGCATGAAGTGATATCTCATTGTAGTTTTGACTTGCATTTCCCTGATAGTTAATGATGTTGAACATCTTTTCATATGCCTGTTGTTCACCTGTATATCTTCTTTGCAGAAATGTCTGTTCAGGTCTTTTGCCCATTTTTTAATTGGGATGTTAGTTTTTTTGTTGCTGAGATGTATGAGTTCTTTATATATTTTGGATATTAACCCCTTATGAGATATATGGTTTGCAAATATCTTCTCCCAATTGTTAGGTTGTCTTTTCTTTTTGTTGATTGTTCCCTTTGCTGTGCAGAAGCTTTTTAGTTTGATGCAGTCCATTTTTTAAAATTTTTTTCTATTGTTTCCCCTGCCCAGTTAGGCACGGTAATTGAAAATATGTTGCTAAGATCTAATGCAATCTCTATCAAAGTTCCAACAACATTTTTTCAGAGAAATAGAACAAAGAACTTTAAAATTTATATGGACAACAAAAGACCCTGAATAGCCAAAGGAATCTTTAGGAAAAAAAAAAAAGCTGGAGATATCACACTCCCTGATTTCAAAATATACTACAAATCTATAGTAACCAAAATAACATTGTTGTGGCACAAAAACTGAGACACAGATCAATGGAATGGAATCAAGAGCCCAGAAATAAACCCACACATCTATGGACAGTTAATTTTTGACAAGGGTGCCAAGAACATACAATGGAGAAAGGAAACTCTCTTCAACAAATGATATTGGAAAAATTCGATAGCCACATGCAAAAAAAAAATGAAAGTAGATCATTATCTTAAACCATACACAACAATTAACTCAAAGTGGGTTAAAGACTTGAATGTAAGGCCTGAAACCATGAAACTTCTAGAAGAAAACATAGGCAGTATGCTTTTTGACATCGGTCTTAACAACATATATTATTTTAGTAGTACAACCATAACAGAATGCTGAATCATGCTATGACCTTAGGCTTCCCATATATCTAGTCAAGGGAGGCAGTTTAAAAAGACATGTGTCTCTCTAGTGACAGACAAAGAAGGATCCGGGAGAAAATAGATACTCTTTGGATTTAGAAATCCAAATCTATCATTCTCCCATCGTTTAAAAAAAAATAGATATATAGAGTTGTACTTTTTTCATAAAGAATATATATCTTCAAGATATAGACACTAAATTCTGAGGTATCTTGACTCCAGCATGATAGATTATTAGTCTGCTTCTAAAAAGGATGAAAAAAGGTAGTGGAGAATTTTGGTAAAGTGGTGGCCTCCATTTTAAATAGCAAATTACTAACCTGAGATTATACTTGCTTCCAAAAGGAAATTTGACAGCAGGCAAACTGGGCAAATTGTAACTCATAAAGTGTTTATATTTATTTATCCTTCCCTACGGCTTACTCAACCTATGAAATTGCAAATATCAAAAAAAGTCTATTTTAGACTTATATTAATTCAATGATATTTATTAAGCACCTATTAGGTGGCTGGCAGTATTCTACCCACAGCATGAGTGAATGAACACAATCCTAGCCCTTCACAGATTACAATCCTGTGGGGAAAACAGAGAAAATAAAAGTCAAGAAATAATTTTTTTCTCCTCAAAGCCCCAGTGCAGAGTTGTATATCTTAGTGGTAGGTCTTTCTAGTTCTTCTATGTGGGACACCGCCTCTGCATAGCTTGATGAGTGGTGAGTAAGTCTGCACCCAGGATCCGAACCGGCAAAGTTCAGGCCACTGAAGCAGAGCGTGTGAACTTAACCGCTATGCCACTGGGTCGGCACTGAGAAATAATTTTTTAAGGAACAGTTTGTGATCATTGAAATTAAGGATATAACCAGCTGAAGAGCTAGAGAATAACTGAAGGGAACAGTTAGAGAAACTCATCAGTAAAGACTTGTCTAAGTAGGTGGAGGTTCATCTGAAAATGATAAAAATAAGATGGAGCCAGCCAAGCAAAATCTCTGGAAGAGAGAATTCTAACAGTGGTCAGATTAAGAACAAAAGCCCTGAACTGGAAAAAGCTTGAATTATTCAAAAGACAGTTTATACAAGGAGAGAGAGAGAGAGTGGCTAGAGGCTTGTGAGAAAAGAGATGGAGTACAAAATGCACTGGAGAGGTCGGCAGCAGCTGGATTGTAGTATCTTAACCTGATTTGCATGCATAAAACATGCCCTTGGCTGCTGAGTACCCAGTGAATTGGAATGAATGGGGAGAGTAAGACCTCACTGTCCTTGCAGGAAAGATTTGTTCTCAGCATGTAAGCTAGTGACTGCTCAGGGTCCCTTGGTTCATCCACAGCATCCTCATGGCATTCTTCACCTCTGTGTTCCTCAAGGTGTAGATCAAGGGATTTAACATGGATGTGACAATAGTAAAGGACACAGCCATTGCCTTGTCTATGGGGTAAGTGGCCACAGGCCTCATGTACAAGAAAATGCATGGCACAAAATACAAGAAGACCGCTGCGAGGTGGGAGCAACAGGTGGAGAGAGATTTATGCCGCCCTTCAAGGCCGCAGGACTTCAGGGAGCAGAGTATGACCACATAGGAGGTGATGAGGATAAGGAAGATGATCACACACATCACCCCACTGTTGAGGATGACTAAGAGGCCTGAGATGTGGGTGTCCATGCAGTTTCAACAATGGAAACAAATCACACATAAAGTGATCAATGATATTGGGACCACAGAAGGGTATTTGATACATGAAGAGAAGCTGTATTACTAAGTGGATAAATCCCTGCAGCCAGTCCCCTCCCAGAAGCAGGCAGTACAGAGGGCTCATGATGGTCATGTAGTGCAGGGGCTTACAGATGGCCACATAGTGGTCATAGGCCATCACAGTGAGGATGATGATGCCCACACCACCAAAGAAATGCTCTTCAAAGAGCTGGACCATGCAGCCTTCAAAGGAGATGGTAGTGCTCTCAGAGAGGGAGTCCACAATCATCTTGGGGGCAATGACAGAAGAGTAGGTGGCATCCACGAGAGACAAGGAAGTAAGGAAAAAATACATAGGTGATCTCAGACTCTGACTTGTCATCAAGGTTACCACGATGAGTAGGTTTCCCAAAATGACGGACACATACATGATTAGAAACACAGCAGAGAGTATTTTCTGCAGCTCTGGATTCTTTGTAATGCCCAAAAGAATGAATTCAGTCATGTTGTTTGGATTCTGCATTTGTTGTGGGTTGATGTAAGCACATTGCTCTGAACTGGAAAATCTACAAAAGAATAGCATTTTTTATTAGTAATCACTGAGTGTATTGGATATTTTTGCACTCTATCTCCTACCCACTTGACCTGACATTTTCTCCAACCATTGATACAGCAACCAGATGCTAACAATTTTAGCCTGACAACAGCTCGATCCTACTGATCTTCCCAGCAACACCTTCTCTCACCAGTGTATCTCTTGCTTTCTGTCCTGATACTTGCTGCTTGAAATGCTTAGAAGACTCTGCTTTGTCATTCTGGTGCATATACACACCTGGAAAGATGAAGGAATTAACACACTTTAAGGAGACCTGAGATCATTGGTAGACAGAAGCCTACCATTTACCAGTGGATAAACGGTAACCAGCTTAACACAATCTTGGATTAACTGTCTTTCCTTCTCTGCTTCGCTCTCCCTGTTCACTGCCTCCATTCTGTTTTCCAAAATAGCCTACCCACATACAAACCCTTCTCTCAGCCTCTGCTTTTTGGAAACCTCAAGCTGGGAAGCTGACCTCAGTGTATCATTAGACACACCCAAGAACCAAGAACTTGGAACATTTCATATGAATTCTCTGTCTTTTATTCCATATACTTATTGAGCACCTGGATGGGGTAGTTGAAGAGCCTGTTAAGACAGATAGGTCATAACCCAAGGACTCTCTCTTTTTTAATAACTATGCTTTTTCCATCTACATTTCTTCCTTCTCAAATTGAGTTATATTTTTATTATTACGTATTGCTCATATTCAATGACTTTCTGCTATGTCTCAGCCAGTGGATTATCTTATGATACATTTTCTTCATTTTATAGATAAGATACTGAAGCTTAAAGGGGTGAAAAATAATGCCAAGTTTCCACAACTAGTAAACATTGAAGTCAAATTCAAATCCAGCTTTTCCTGATTCAAATCAATACCAATAACAAGCTATGTTGCTTCTCGGATGATAATATCAAGTGCTCAGTATGAAAGAGACACTGTGATTCATGATATAATTTCATTTTCATAATGATCAGGTGAGATAGAT
The DNA here is from genome assembly GCA_014189135.1 of Dicerorhinus sumatrensis harrissoni. NCBI lineage: Eukaryota > Metazoa > Chordata > Mammalia > Perissodactyla > Rhinocerotidae > Dicerorhinus > Dicerorhinus sumatrensis. Next base: position 16,117,061 of record JABWHU010000190.1, on the reverse strand, counting down.
TTATGCTTTCTGTGCTCATTTCATTAAAAAATTCTACAATAAACTCCAATGACAATTCCACAATAAAGAGCATGTTCTAATTATATACATACATATATAAAATCCAATCCTGAAACTAGAAGTTACAATTATTGACTAAGCTTCCAAGACTCTAATCATTTTCCAGATATGCTGATTAAAGAAAATAAAACATTAAATCTCTTTCTCTGCTCCAGGAAGACCCAGATCCAACTTAGCTGACACCATCTCTGAACACAAGCCTGAATCAGTGTAAATCATTCCTTCCATTGTTCCTTGTGAAGGGGTGATTCCAGATGAAACAAAGAATTCTAAAGAATAGTCAAAATATCAGTAAAACAACTCATTTATTTCACACTGTGTACAGCAAGGTGCTAGGTATGTTGCATGCATTATTGCATTTATTTTTCATATCACATGAGATATGTGTTATCACAAATCCTACCTTGAGGATGAAGAAACTGAGACTTGGAGACATGAAACATCTCATCTAAAATGACTGGGGATTATGAATCCAGGAAATCTCATTTTGAAACACAAGTTCTCAACCATTACATTACAACACTAAAGAAGTGAGCAGTGCCTCAACTAGCTAAATACAATTGTTACAGCAGACAAATGATATAGTAAAAGAACTGCTTCAGTAGCAAACTTCTGTTTGCTAGGGTTACTTAAGCAGAGGCAGTCTGTCACTTGGTGAGAATATATTAGATTATTGCTTTAAATGGGGATGTAAACTACATGATCTCTTAGACTCCCCTAAATACTCAAAGGCATATTCTTAGAATTATCCCTCTATTTAACAAAATATACAGCTACCTGGACACTCTTTGCATATCTACAATATGGACTAACCCCAGCCTCTCCCATCTCCAGCCTAAGAACTTCAGAAGCTCTTTAATAGTCCTAATGAGGTAGAAGCAACACCTTCTTGGAAATCAAGATAGCTAGGTTTTATTCCAGGTTGTCCCTCTAACTGCTAGGATCCGTTGTTACATTTCTCACTCCTTGGGGTCTCAGTCTCTTCACCTGGAGAATGAGACAGTTATGGCTAATTAATAAAAATCTAGGGCTTCAAAGGAGCCATCTCAGGGACTCTGTCCCTTTCAAACACAGCAATATGGTTCTTACCTGCATTAAATGTTTACACTTCAAGTAAGATTTCCTTTGAGCCATCTCATGACTTAAAACATTTTAAAACAA
>JABWHU010000190.1:16050014-16066919 GCA_014189135.1 Dicerorhinus sumatrensis harrissoni | reverse complement strand
TTTCTCTGCTGTAGCTAGAAGCATTGCTAACAGTAGCTCTGAGAGACTACATCCAACTGAATGTTAATTGTAGCAAAATGCCTCCCTGATGGAGAGCGAATTTTCCATGACATGGTGTAGAATCGCATCAATAAGAATTGATTCTGCCCAAAGGGGACATCCAAAGCTGCCACACACTGAGTGCACATGGCCCCACATCTAAGGAAGCACCATCTACATCAGGTCTCCTAGATTTATATATTTATCACAGCAAGGTTCTGACAGATGGCAGGGAAGGGTCTTGTAAATGAGCAAGCGCCTTATGACAATTTTCTGCTATATGAGAGTAAGCATCTTGAGGATGAAGCACACTTTTTTAGTTGGTACAAAGTCACCATATGGACAGGAGGCAGCCATCGGTACATCTGCTGCCAGACATCCTCAGAGAGCAGTTGTGAAAATGGGTAAAGCAAAGTGACCAAAATCTTGTGTAGATGCTTTTAGTTTGTTTTTGCTGTTGTATAATCATTTCTTTTTTTGTAATAAACCCACTCTTCTCCCACTCTCAACCACAAAGTTTAATTGGTGTCTCCATCCGTGCTCCAAGGGTAAGCACATGGCCAAGACTTAGAAAATCAAATAATCCTATTTTTTTGACAACAGTGATGATTTCAGGGAGGAGTAGTTGACCCTTGTAAAATGCAATCACAGTATGTACTTTTGCTGGAATTCCTGGGTAAAATAATCCTTTCTTTCCTTATGGAGTTATTAAGTATGAATGTTTATACTGCAGGCCAGCCTAGAGTCCCAGGGTACACTTAGGACACAAGACACTGTTATTATTTCTTAACCCTGTATAACTAATTTAAGCACTATCATTCTAGCTTCTGATCTGATCCTCTCCCTCTGACTCTTGGGATGGAGGAAGGAGAGTGAGCGATCTCTGCAGTTTCCCACAGAACTCTGTAATTTGGTTTATCTGCTAGGGTCCTACACGGCCCCTTATTTGTCCTGCTATTTGAAGTGACTGGTATCAAAATTATTTCAACATTAACTATCCTTATTGTCTGTTGACACCCTAGTGATGATTCTCTTTAGGAACTTAGAAGTTCTTTTTCTGTACAAGAAGCCTCACACTTGAGTGTGGAGATGAGGGAACTCAAAATGGCTCCCTTGCCATAGAAATCACGAAAGGATTTTAGAAGAGCAGCCTTAGATCTTCCATGATGTGACTTTGTAATTTCTTTTATTTCCCTGATCCAAAGAGTGATTTTCAGACTTCCTTTCCTTCCTCCCATTCCTGTGCCTGGAGGGATTTCTCCTCCCCTTTCCTTATTAATCGTTCCTATAGTCTGTCTCTGCCCAATTCCCTTTAGGTTTCCCTGTTTACAGATAAGGTTAAATTGTACAAACATTCCTCCATAAAATGTTTCTTTTATGTGACTGCAACAAATATTTCTCCAATTGGAGTAATGTACCATTCCTTTCTAAATGTAAATAAATTAGCTTGAAGTCCAGTGTTCACACAAATTCTTTATGAATTAACACTTCTTATGTAACAAGGTGTTATAACTGAAATTTTGACTAGACACAATAGATGGGAAATTACAAAGTGTGTTCAAATCATCTATGCATATCTGTAAACATAACAAAATGATAGAGATAAATCTCCCACAAGTAGATAAAGGATATAAACCTGGTCAGAGTGGAAAGTGGGAGAGTGGTTTGTGAGAACATCTTAGGGGAAATTGCCGTAGAGATATGCCTGCCCCACACTCCAAACTTAACACATGTGTGTGTGTGTGTGTGTGTGTGTGTGTAATGGAAGGGGGTTTCAAAGTGCTATTCTGAGGACCTAGCATACAACCCTCCTATTGGTGGGCCCAAGGGACTAAGAACAGAAAAGTTTAGGCAAGAAGAAAGACTGACTGACTTACTGATGGAGTCTGGTGAGGGTGGCTGGTTGACATCAGCTCACATTAACAGTGTTTCTACACAAACAGTATTCCTGAGGGGCAGAGATGCATAGCTGTTTCCCCAAGGACAGCCATAGAGGAGCCATAAGATGATTTTCTAGGGATCAGTCCCATAGGGTCATTTAGAAGGGCACAGAATTTTTTAAGGTAACCACTGGCTTTCTAAGGGCTAAGCAAGGAGTCACCAGTGATCATAAGAGATAGACATGTCCTCTTACAGCAATGACACTAGAATTAGAGGACCTACAAAGGCTGCAAAAGGAAGGGAAATAAAAAGCTTTCAACATCTGTCAGGCCCCGAGACAGTAAGCCAGCTTGTTAAGATATCAGGTCAAGTAAGACCATTCTGTCCCTTGATAGCTTCTCCCACCATTTCAAATTGAGCCCATGTCTAAAATCTAAGGGAGCCTTTGCTCTGTATTATCTAATAATGAGAAGAAAAGTCTTGAAACTTTCTGAGTTTTCATTTAGGCACAGATAAAAATTTTCTCCCCCTATATTAAATTTGAAGGAGCAACAAGAGATAAGAATTAAAGTTTTATTTTGATTATGTCATGGTTACTTAAAAACCAATTACACTTAAATTTAATCTTCATGGACTGGATTTAAATGCTTTAAAAGTGGAACTATAAGACATAAAATTAGGAAAATTTGGAGTGTTTATTTGGAGGGGGTGTGAAACAAAATTGCCACTTGTGAACATGGTACTGAGAGCTCTGACAAATGTCCTCTTTGGGACTTAAATATTTATGCTGCCACCATTGTCTATATTGGAACTATTGGGAATCTTGGGTGAGACACACTGACATTTTGTCTTCAGTTGGTGGAAATGCTCCACATACTTATGAAGTTCATTGTGTTCTTTTCCCACTAGCCTTTATCACTTAAAGTAATACTTCTTGGTGCCAATTTAATGGGAATTATAAACATGGGTACTGAAATAGCATGACAGTGCTTGTTATGATATTATGAAGTGGTGGTGGTGGTAGGTGTGTATTATACATACAGATGGATTGTCTTCAAAATGCAAATACACATTTTAAAGCATTTTTATTTTAAAACTAACAGATCAAAGTTGAAAAGCACAAAAGCTGACTTCAATCTTAGGTTCTCCAAAGAAATCTGAATTTTGAGTTTTGAGATACCATTAGAAACAATAACAAAACTATGTGCTTCTTTCCTAATACCCAAATAAACATGATAGCCAAGGAAGATAAGCTACACTAGGTCAATGGTACAGAAATATCCTGAAACATCATTTATTCCCACAAATGTTCATATACCCAAAAGTGATTCTCAACATATAAAGAAGATAAAGTTCCTTCTCTCCCAGCTGGATAAAATTACCACTTTCCTTTCACCTTTTCTCTGTCTTCATCATGCATTGTTTTCTATTCTCCTTCCTTCCCTTTACCCTACCATCTGTATATTCCTGCTGTCAAACTCTCTTATAGCCTCTTCCTTCTCCCTTGGGAAGAGCAATGTGAAAGACCCTGAAGAGGCAACTGTCTGGTAATATTGCCTATCACACCCAACCATGAGACTCCTCCCTCCATCACCATTCCCAGTATTTTGAGAGGCTTTCCAGTGACAGTCTAGGTTTCCCCTGATATTTCCAGCTTTTATTGGACTTTGAGGGTCCGTCAGTATAGATACTCCCAGTGAGGCAGGCTCAGGCTCAGATTTCCAGAGGAGCATGTTCTCAGAGCATCTTCTCTAACCCTCAGGCTGTCAAGACAGCAACCTTGGTTCTGTAAGTGTCCAGTCTCATACGGATTAGCTCTAATTGTCACATTCATAAGGACAAGAATAAAATATAAAAAAATAATTGGTTTGTGACATACACCTACACAGTCACTTTGTCATCAGGCAGTGTGTAAATATGGCCAAATGTTGATAGAATTCAAGTAAGGGTCATCATCGGTTGTTCAAAGTGGTTACGGGCTTTAAGTAATTTTATTTGAATGTAATCATCTTAGAATAAGAATACTGAATATATAATAAAGGAATATGTACTTATGGAATTTATATCCACATATTTCTTAATTATTTTTGCCTCAACAGGAATATTTATCTTTACTGTCCTTTAAACAAAACTAAGCTGTTAAGGAAGTAGACGTTAGAATCCTCATATATCATTGATCAGTTGAATTCGTACATTGCTACACCATAACCTTTTCATGGCGTTTTTCACCTCTGCTTTCCTCAGTGTATAGATGAGAGGGTTGAGCAAGGGTGTCCCAATTGTATAAAACACAGCCACCATCTTGTGTATTGGAAATGTGGTTGGTGGGCGTGTATACATAAATATGCATGGACCAAAACGTATGACAACCACAATAAAGTGGGAGGTGCATGTGGAAACGGCTTTTCGCCTTCCTTCTGCACTGTGGCGTCTCAGAGAGTACAAGATGACAGCATAGGACATAAGCAGAATTAGGAAACTCATCATGCATACGGCCCCACTATTGGAAACAGCTAGCCAATTTATCACGCAGGTGTCCATGCAGGCAAGTTTCAACAAGGGCTGCAAGTCACAGAAATAGTGGTCAATCACATTAGGGCCACAGAAAGGCAATCTCAAAGCCAGGAAAATCTGTGCTGAAGAGTGGATACAAGATCCCACCCAGGCCAGAATCACCAACACGACACAGACTTGCTGGTTCATGAAAGTTGCGCATCACAAGAGCTTACAAATGGCTACATAGTGGTCAAAGGCCATGAGGATGAGCATGAGGATCTCCATGCAGCCAAAGAATTGGGCTGCAAAGACCTGAGTCATGCGCTCATTGTAGGACATGGTCTTCTTCTGAGAAGGGCATCCACAGTCAATCTGGGGCTGTGGTTGTAGGGAAGCAGCCATCAGCAAAGGACAGACAGAGTAGGAAGAAGTACATGGGACTCCCAAGAGTCCTTTTTGTTTTGAGTGTCACTACAATGAGAACGTTCCCCAACAGTGTCGTGAGGTAAAGAATCAAGACAACTTCAATTATTGCTTTCTGCTTTCCTGCATCCTGTGTCAACCCAAACAGAATGAATTCAGTCACACTGTTATTCATCTCATACTAGTGGCCAAAGGTAGGATACAGTTGACACAGTTTTAATCTGCAGAAAGAAAAAAAGAAGTGACATCTTAGGAAGATCAGGTGGCTGAACTCTGAATTCCTTATTTTTGCACCATCCTGTTACCTCCAACTGCCTTTAATCCCCTATGAATCTTTGTAAATCTGCAGATGTCCAAGCCTCTCCCACATCTATCTGTTAATTCAGAAATTCATTGCATTGGACCAAAGCTTTTGTATAAATAAAAAATAAAATTTCTTTAAAATTTTGATTCCTATCAAGATTGAGACCTGCAGAACTTGCACTATTTTGGCAAGTGATTTAACTGCTTGGGAATTAAGCCTTCATTTGAAAAATGGAGTCCAAATACTCACCCTACCTTATTCTGAGTTTCCCTAAGAACATAAAACAAGATTTTATACACACACAGACACACGTATATTTCATGTATTATGTGTCTTATCTGTGTGCTTTGAAATCTGAGCAACACTATTTCAATATAATTAAGCAGTAATATTGTTGGAGAATCCCACTTGAAGAAAATATTCTCACTTAGTTCACTCATTTTTGTGCCCATTGTCGCTGACCCCTTCAGGCTCTTGGAGGAAATATGCTTTATTTTGACAACCCTTTACCTATACCTCTTGTGTTCAAGATGTTAGCTTCACTGATGGTCATGATATAACAAGTGTCTGGATAATACTTTGAGGTTGTCATAATTTAGGAAACTACTCTTTATCTCTTTATTCTTGAACATATCCCATTAGAATATTGAGCCTCTCTGCCTATGAATTTGATCTGATATAAAATTTCTAATATGCCTATAATGTAAGCAGTGTTTTTACTCTTATATGTCCATCTTTACCCTGAATTCCCCAGGATACTTCATCTAAAATCATTGTTTTAAAAAATGCCATAATCCCAATATACGATTTTATGATTTTTCTATTTCAAGTCCTTATTCATAACATATATAGCTTATGTGATTGAAATCATCATATAATATCATTTGGTGTTCTGATTTTGACTGAGAATTTTTATAGTAGTTCTTCCCATGTTCTCATACTTTCCATAGTTTAATTATTAATTTAATGATGTGGCAATTTATAAGAAGCATTTATTTAACCGTTTGTCCTTTGAGATATTTATATTGCTTTCAATTTTCAATCTTATAAATAATAATTCTACAAACAACTGTAGAATAATTTCCAAAGTACAATATTTCTTCCCCAAATGCTAGAGATTATCATTGTTATTAATAAGTATTAAAAAGTTTTTCAATATTTTGTACTTTTTTACTAACTATATTTTTATCATAGAATAATTCATGATCATCATAAAATACTCAAAGACAGCGGAAGAATGTGAGAAGAAAACTTAATATCTCCCTCCAAATATTTGAATCTATAATTCTACTCCTCAGAAATAACTGCTTTTAGTTTCTCGTATGTCCTTCCAGAAATGTTCTATAAGTATACTTACATATGTGTATATCTCTATATCCTTTTTTTATATACGATTATGGCCAATATTTCAAGTTTGATGATGTTGTAGGAAAGCTGTTGAACATGCAGACAAAGAAAAAGGTTATCTTGTGATGTTATTTTATTACTTCACTTGGTTAATAGGAAAAAACTGTATTTTTATAATATGCATATAAATTTATATTACCAACAAAATGTTACATTTTTACTGCATTTTTTTTCTTTTTTTAGCTGAGGAAGATTCACCCTGAGCTAACATCTGTGCCAATCTTTCTCTAATTTGTATGTGAGTCACTGCCACAGCATGGCCGCCAATGAGTGGTGTATGTCTGTGACAGGGAATTGAACCTGGGGCACTGAAGTGGAGTGTTCCAAACCAGGCCACGGGCTGGCCCCACATTTTTAATACATTTTGAATGAAAATATTGCTGAGAATCTTTTATCTTTTGTCAGCTCATATTTTGCAAACTTGATATTTTACCTAGGGTAGATATTAAACTTGCAAACTAATTACATTTCTTGGTTAAGAATACAGTTTCTGGGGGCTGGCCCCATGGCATAGCGGTTAAGTGAGTGCACTCCACTGCTGGCGTCCTGGGTTGGATCCCGGGGGCGCACCGACGCACCGCTTGTCAGGCCATGCTGTCGCGGCATCCCACATAAGGTGGAGGAAGATGGGCATGGATGTTAGCTCAGGGCCAGTCTTCCTCAGCAAAAAGAGGAGGATTGGCATGGATGTTAGCTCAAGGCTGATCTTCCTCACAAAATAAATGAATACAGCTTCTGGAGTCAGATGGCACGAGTTCAAATCACAGTTCAACTATATACTAGCTGCATGATCTTGAGAAAGGCACTTTAGACATAATCATGGTTACTGATTAATCTACATGTAGATAAAATGAGACAAACATCTGGCTAATAATTAATTAAGAAGTACGTAAATCTCAGCCTCTGCTACTTCCACTAGTATGATTTGCTTTTCCTCTTTTTCTGTGACTTTTTTTCCTTTTTACAAAGTCCAAGCTGTCAACTTGTCTAATCTATTGTTTCAAAATATTTTAAAATTATAGTATTTATTCACTTATCTTCTGTAATTCCATATTTATCTTTCATTTCAAATATTGAGTCAAAATTGCCTGGAGTTATTGTGAGGAATGGGGAAAATACTCCCCTGTTCTTAACAACTTAATATGAGTTTTAAGATAAATGTAGATAAGATCATTAACTATGTAGGTCACCATGTGATGGGTATTAGAAGAGTAGAAACCATCTGCAGAGAGATGAGTACAAATTCCTAAAAGTAGATAAACTTGTAGTGAAAAATTCAGGATTATTAAAGGATGAACTATAACATTAACTGAAGAGAGTCAGGTTCAAAACCGGTTCTCTGAAATGCAAGTAATCAAAAGCAGAGCTGAGGTGGGTTAGCACAGAGATCAGCCATAAAGCCTGAAGCCACACTGCCTTGATTCACGCCCTATGGAACTGCCCATCATGGTGTGATATTTAACAAGTCCCTTGACATCTCTTGCTTCATTTTCTTCACTTATGAACATAAATAATGAAATAACCTACCTTTTAGAGTTGCTATGTAGAGTATATAATCCCACATGTACAGAAGCACATAGAAGGTGCAGGTATTCAGCTCCTGCATTTGGAGAGGTTACTTTCATTATGATTATTAGCACTGGCTTTTCAAGAAGTACTTGCTTTCAAAAATATTAACTCACATTATCCATTTACCTGTAATATAGTGGCATAACTGTTTTAAAACATTAAGTTCCTTTGCTGAGTGGCTGAAGCCTTAACAGCACTGTGGCTCACATGGGTTTTCTCATGGTGATCAGAAGCTGGGAATCACAATTCCAAATATCTTTAATGAATATTAAAAAATAAATAAAAAGTGCATAACAGCTTCAATATATGGGGCCCATGATGAGAGGAAAGTAGAAATAAAATAGGTCCCTAGTTGTGAAAAGTGTGGGACACAGATATATTACAATCAGAGGAGTGAGGACATTCGGGATGAGAGAAATGACATCAAAATTTTAATGGAGATGACAGGGCAAACTCTATCAGGCACAAGTGAGAACGTCAATACGAAACCTCTAGTTTAGCCAGACTCAATGGTCACAGTAGAAAGGCTGAGAAAAGTAAGTCGTCCTCCTAGCTGAAGGCCATGAGAGCCGGGTTATGAAGTGTGAATATATTTTTATTGGTGAAATATAGAGGCATAGAGGCCTGCCCGGTGGTGCAGTGGTTAAGTTCACAGGCTCCGCTTCTGTGGCCTGGGGTTGGCAGTTTCGGATCCCAGGCACAGACTGAAGCACCGCTTATGAAAACCTGCTGTGGTGGTGTCCTGTATAAAGTAGAGGAAGATGGGCACGAGTCTTAGCCCAGGGCCAATCTTGCTCAGCAAAAAGAGGAGGATTGGCATCAGATGTTAGCTCAGGGTTAATCTTCCTCACAAAGAAAAAAAAAATCAGAGGCATAAAAAACATGAGAGCAGATTTTATTAAGATTTATTCAGTACTTGAGAACAAAAATCATTCAAAATTGTTTAGCAAAAAATTTAGTCTTTTTAATTTTTTTTAACTTGAGTCTAATTGGACTTTGAGGGCATCTTTAATGAGTGCCTGCATCCTTCAAGATGTCAGAGCTTCACTCCAGATATCTGTTTTTCTAACCCCTTCACTTAGAAACTCAGTGGAAAGCATACAACTGGATTCACTATGGCGCCAACAAAATGAAGACTGGGCCTGCAGGCGTCCCAAACATGATTCATCAGAGGCTTCGGAGTTGTTGCTTCCTTTCTTAGAGAAGATCATTAGCGCTCACTCTCAATTAGTCTCTGGGGGAAACAGCGAAATTAAATATCTCTGCTCAATTTTAACAGGATCGTTTTTTGTTATTGTTGTTGTTTTTAAGACTTTTTGTTTTTAGAGAAGTTTTAGGTTCACAGAAAATTAAGAGAAAGTTACAGAGATTTCCCATATAGTCTCTGCCCTCACACGTGCATAATCTCTGCCTTGTCAAAGTCTCCCACCAGAGTGGTGCACTTGTTGTGATTGATGAACCTGCATTGACGCATCATAATCACCCACAGTCCATAGTTCACCTTAGGGCTCTCTCGGTGATGTACGTTCTATGAGTTTGGATAAATGTGTAATGATATATAACCATTATTATAATATCATACAGAGTATTTTCACTGCCTTTAAAACAGGATCATTTTTATACACCCAAAACATAGAACATAATAATTCCTTTCATACAGTATTTAATACTCATTAAATTCTAAAGAAATATCTCACACAATTTAGTGGGATAAGCATAATACTTTGAATGAGATACTTAAGTGAGTTTTCATTGTGAGAATTATTATTTCATACATGCCACAAAATCAGGCTAATATTTCTTAAGTGTCATTATTACAAATGACCAATCCTAGAATTCTTTAAGTGGATCCTCACAAGCCTATTCTAAGTTACTCTAGAGAAAGAAAGGACACAATTTCAGCTATTTCTTCTTCTCCTCACTCTGTCTGTCTTCTCCCTCTTTTTATTGTATAGGTCTTTGCTATTTCTTGAAAAGGAAAAGTGGGCATTTTAAAAATATGATGAATCATAAATATAACAAAGCAGTTACAATGGTCTTTAAATACGGTGGCTGAAATACCCACCGTGGCTTCCAAAGCCCCTCACTCTGTGCCGTCAGTGTGCTTTCCCCCTCTTCATCCCCGTGCCTCTGCTGATGCACACTCCAGCCAAGCCTGGCCCTGCTGTCCCCCATTAAGGCACCGAGACCACCTCATTCTCTGAATTTCCATATTTCTTAGTGGCGATGACCTTTCTCTGATATCCAGTGCTACCTGCACACAGCGTGTCCAGCAAAGCCTTCCATGTTTTCCCAGTCAAATAACATTCTTGCTAATGGTCTTCCAGTGTTAAAGTGTGTGTGTGTGTCCTGAATCATGCAATCCCTAACAATAGGCTTGTCTCATTTTTGTTTAATATCTTTTATTCATTTGATTTTATAATATCTCATAAGGCAAGTTCACACTGTTCTATTTGGTGCACTTCAGGCAAAGCTGGGAGGCAGAATTTAGCAGAAAGTAGTCAGAGAGGAGCAAGAACCAGAACTCAAGCCTTCATGCTCCATGGCAATCTCTCTCTCTAACGCTCCACCCCACAGTGCCATGAAAAGCATCAGTCTCCAACCACCTGGGCAGAGCCAGCATAAAGTCAAGAAACCAGAAACAGGTAAAATAGAAAACCACTGACATGTTCATTACATGTCCTAACTATCAAATGGATGCAAACTTCAGGGTGAGTCAAATGAAGAGATCAGCATTTTACATGTAGATTTTAAAAATAATAGTGAGGAGGAGGGCACAGAGAGGTTAGAGAATGGTGACAGGTATCAGAGCCAAAGGGGAAAATGTGATTGCGGGGAAAAGCCAGAGAAGGAAAAAGAAAGATGAGACAGGGAAACCCACAATGTAAGGGTGAGCAAAGAGCCATGTGAGGGGTAAAGAGTAGTTTGTCCCAGGATTTCACTAGAGGGTTTTGCTCCTCTCTCCTCCACTCCTCATATTATCCTTTACTCCAACCCCAGAAAGAGAGTGTAAGTTTTTGGCTGTTAGCAGGGGTGATAGTGGGTCCTGGACAGCCAATGTTAGCATCACTAATATCAGGACAATCAGCATCATAGAATCCTGGTGTCATCATTGTGCATCCTTATCCTTCTCCTGACCGTAAGCTTTGCAAGTAAGAAATCTGCAGGTGTAGGACACTATCCCTCTGCTCCTCTCAATGCACCTCCTTTTTCAACAGGAATCGGGCCTTAGACAGTGCTGCATTAAGCAGAGACCAGTAAAAGCTGGGGACCCTGAAACAGCAGAATCGTCTCATCACTGTGGGAAATATGTTCCTGTAACTTAAGTTTTCTCAGGAGACAGAACTGGGTGATGGCAACTGCCCTAAAACTCAGTCCTAGTGGGAGGCAAGAATAATAAAATAGTTCAGTGGGGCTTGAAAACTTATGTTAAAAAAAAAAAAAAACAGATGATATCCAATACAGACCTCATAGTTTTTGCTCTTTCAGTTCTGATTTTCTTTGAAGATGAATCATGTGCAACGTGTTTGCAACATGTAAACTGTAGTTCAGACAGATCCATTCTGCTTTCTGTTGCAGAGGGGGATACTCCACAGATAGCCAATCCTTCCTTAAAAGCCTGAATTAGACTCTCCAAAAATGCTTGTTATACTGGCAGAAAGTTTCTTACTTCTACTCTTTGAAGTTTCTAGAATAAAAAAAAGAAATACCCCCACTAGTCTGTGATGGAAATATCTCTAAAACCAGCTCCATTACCCCCAAAACATTCCTTGGCAGAGCATAGGAGTTAAACATTTCTTCTTCCTCCATCAGATATTTATAAGGCTTTCATAAAAGTTCACAGAAGTCCAGCCTCTGGAGGGACAGAAATTCTAATCTTCCCACCCCACTCCGAAGGATTTGCTCAATGAGATACTTAGCTCAGTTAATTCAGGATCACAGCAAACATTGGGGCCCATTAATCCCAGACAATGCTGTCAACAGGCAGATTCTGTGTTCAGAGCCCTCCTCCTCTCCTAGTCAGACCTGAGGGACAACTTACATTTCAGTTACCAAGTGCTCCACCCATGCACTAAGAAAAAAGCACACTTTCAAAGTCCCATTGAGGTAAAGACTACTAAAAGTTACCAAAGGCTCTTCCTTTAAATCAAATCTTTTCTAATGGCAGGCAAATCCCTGAGCCCAGGTACAAGTTCAAATAGACATGATATAATTAAATTTTAGCTTCACCATTTATGTTTCTGTGACTTTAGGCAAATTTCTTCTCCCAGTTTCCAATTTTAGATAATGTTACTGTTAAATATAATAATTATTATAAATCCTAATAATACTAATAAAATGTTGTAAATAATTAGGATAAAAACTACTAATTAAAATTTCTATAATTTCTAAGATATTTTGAAGTCAGTAGGGAAAGGAAGAGAGAAGAGAGAGACAATCGAAAGAAAGAAATGTTTTTACATTTTTATTTCTGAATCAGATTCTTAAGGTATAATTTACATACAATAAAAAACACGATTTTTAAATGTACAGTAGATGACTTTTGACAAGTGTATACACCCACGCAACTACCACCACATGGCAGGAGTTTATCAATTTTATTCTTCTATTCAAAGATCAAATTTAGGCTCTTCTGTATTCTCTTCATGTTTATATTCTATTTCTTTGCCTTCTGCTCTATATTATTTGGTTTTATTATACAGGTCCTTCTGAGGATATGAGGGAAAATCTGTTCCAGGCCTCTCCCCCAGCTTCTGGTGGTTTGCTGCCAATCTTTGGAGTATCATGACATGTAGAAGCATCACCCCAATCTCTGTCTTCATCTTCACATGTCATTCCCTATGTGTATGTCTATCTCTGTCCAAATTTTCCCTTTTTTATAAGAACACTAGTGAGATTGAATTAGGGCTCACCCTAATGATCCTATCTTAACTTGATCATCTGCAAAGACTCTATTTCTGAATAAATTCACATTCATAACCACTGTGGGTTAGGACTCCAAGATCTTTTTGGGTGGGATACAAATCAACCCATAACACACCCTATACAGCTTCTAGAATTGGAGACCTGTCCTAAGGGAAAAATACTGTATGATTGAGGCTCTCCAAATTTCCTCCAAAAAGTCTGCTTCTACCTCTGCCCTCACTGAAGCCCCACAGAAGTATTACACAGAAGTAATACTTCATGGTGTAAAGCCCAGATTTGCAGCCTACTGTCTATTCCTAGAATCAACAAATTCTCCTAGGGTAAAAGCAGCCCCAGAAATCAATGCACTTTATTGAAGGTCTTATCTCTCTGGAGTCCTATCCCTTTCAGTTTTGGTTGTCTCAGCAGGTCTCCAGTAACTTATACAGATGATTTGTCTATTGTGTCTGGATTTTCTAGTTGTTCATGAGAAGAACATCTTTGGCTGCAAGTTATTGAATCTCATCCGGGATGAGAGGCCTATTTATGTATTTTTATGATTATTCATTAATTCAACAAAAAGAGATGATATCCAACAGAGAGCTTATAGTTTTCACTCTTTCGATTCTGATTTACTTTGAAGATGAATCATGTTTGATGTGTTTACAGCATATAGATTGTACTTCAAATAGGTGCACTCTACTTTCAAAGACTGATAGGAAGCTGTCACTTTGCAAACTGTCTTATATGCACAGTAAACTCTTACTAAACACTATCTGTGGATTTGATGGTTTTAATTCTGCCATTTGTGGATTTTTGATGGTTTATAGCATCAGAAGTGGACTCCAAAGAAGCCCGTCAAGGACTCTGAGGCTGGTGAGCAACCAGGTGCTGGTATCCACAGAGTCCACTGAGCTCACTGCTTTCTTGCAAAACCCTGGAGTTTGCGCCTAAGTCTCTCTTGGATCTGAGCGCTGCTCTCTTTGCATTTGAGCTCTCTGACTTTGTTGTGCATACCTGTATTTTGTTTGTTGGAGCTTCTTGGTAGGTCACCCTTCTGTCTGTAAGGGGAGAAACCCATGTTTCTCTGGGTTTTAGGCAGCAGTAGGATTACTAAAATTGCCATAGATTATTTCAGGGAATCTAAAGGCAGAGATGGGTTCCACCCGGTCAAAATCTCTTTCTCCTCCTCCCTTAAAGACTCCTGCCTCTTACATGTAGACCTACTGTGGATCTTGTGCCTTTCTGGAAAAATGGGTGAAATAATTTGGAATTGTAGTGGCCATTTTGGCTTAGATAAGATAGTCTACCTTAATGGGCACCCTTGAAAAGAAGATCTCAAACCTCTCAGAGATGATAGAAGGCATTCTTTGATTAGTATACAGAAGCTTCTAAAGGCTGAAATTAAACCAAAAATAGCTTCTTTAAAATAATCCTTAGTGTGCACAAATAAAAAAATCTTAAAAACTTTGGCTATCTGAGCAGCTAAACTTAACTTAGTCTATCTGCTAGAAACATGATTTTTATCCAGCTATTGAGTTTTATATTATTATACCTGAGACATGGCTCAAATTTTAAAATAAAAGCTGTAAGATCTCTGTGTCTATCTATGTGTTTTTGTATATCTATATATTTATGTATATTATGCATGTGTGATTTTTTAAGAGAGTTCTGTTTAATTGGCTTAAAGAAAAATAAGTGCTTGTATAAATTAAGTATTCCTAAAACTCTCAGACATATATAACCAAACCCAAATGGTTTTCAAGTACACATGATCAGGATAATCTTTGATAAATAGAAGCTACTTTAATCTTGTTGGTTTAATAAAAACAAGCATATCTTCAGAATTGTCAATATTAAGTGTAATGCAAACATACAGCTTTATCTACCTGAGTTTACTAGTCAAATCAGCTCATGCTATCTCTATGTTGCAAAATTTGCCTACAAGAAAAATAACTTAAGATGATAGCTATTTGACGTCTAATCTAAGCATAATTCTTAAAAACAAGTAATTTAAATAAATGTAAATAAGACAAAAGTTTATGCCAAGTTAAAATAAGTAATGGATATTCACTGTATACCTAGATCATTTCTAAGTAAAATAATATACCAAGACATTGATTGCTAAATATAAGTTTAAATTTGTCTACATTTGGCTTCTTAATTTTTTGTAGACAGACTAAAGATATTTGGGTCTAATAATAAATATTTCTTTCATCACATTAAGAAAGAGTTCTATGGAAAACATATATTTCTAAAAAGTATAAGTTTTTTAAATTATGTATTTATAAATTTGTTAATCTACTACAGAATGCTGATATATGATAGTTCACAATTGCCTGCTTCCTAGTTTTCACTGGAAAGTAAAGATTATTAATAGGTAAAATTTGTAATCAATATGTAAAAATAGAACTACTAGAAAAGCCCTTAAGTAAGAAACAACATAGGGAGGGAAGAACCAGGAAAGCATGAAAATATTCACATAAGAGTTTGAAAGTGTAGGAGATTCTGATTGTTATTTACCTGCAATCTGGAAGATCTAATGAAATGGGATTTGGGGGGATGAGAGTTATGATGAAAAAAGGGAGTTTATAGTGCTGTAGGCGATTTGAAAAGCAAATTTTTAAATTATCTTAAAAAAATCATCAATCATTATTTTAAGAAACATTGACTCAATCTCTTCAAATCCCGGGAGCTCAAAACTCCTGGACTTGCTATTGGGCTTTCAAAGAGCATAATCCACAAGAACATGAGCTGTGAAGACAGGGATTTTCTATTTTTATTACTACCTAAAATAGTACTTGCAATAATAGGGAGTCAATAAATATTTGTCACATTAAATTTAATTTTGAGTAAAAAATGTTTCTGTGAATGTTCCAGATGCCAGGTGCCTCGGGCAGAGACTGCTAGTTGTCCACCAAAACCATTCTCCCTTCTTCTGCAGTAACAGAGGGGCATCTGTGTTCGCGGCCACCTGAGCACAGCCTACATTCTCCAGCCCCTTTGCATCTAGGTGCAGCTTTGTGACTAAGTTCTTGTCAACTGAATGTGAGGAGAAGGGATATGTTAACTTCTAGGCTGAAGTCTAACACATTGGATTGTACTCCTCAAGTTTATGTTCCCTTCTTGACATCTGAAACAAAGCTGGTCGTCTCACAACCGTTGATGACAGTGCTCTATGGCAATGCTTCTTGAACCATAATGTACATATGAAACTTCTAGGGTTAAATTTGAATTATGGAGAGCGACATCAGCATCATGGCGGAGTGAGCTTTCCCGTGAACTCTTCCCCCGACAGGCTACAACAAAAGGAACAGTCACAGAACAACAATGGAATCCCAGACAGTGAAAAGCTAGAGTGAAAAGATCCACACTGCTGCACATCTGAGAGCAGAACGTGCTGGGCCCCCGAAGGAAGTGGGGAGAGGTAAGGAGAACTCCTCTCCCTCCCCATCAGATCAGCGATCCTGGTCCATGCGGCTCCCAGAGAGGGGGGAGGGGCGGCCCTCTGTGGGGAAACCATAGCTCTTCAGGATCTCTCAGCCAGTGGGAAACTCTGGGACAGAGGACTCAGAAGAGCCACAGGGCTACCATCAAAATCTGAGCACCCCAGAGAGAGGATAAAGAGGGGCAAAGGAGAAGCCTCCCATGTCAGGGACCCAGAGGGCAAAAGAGAGAGTTCCCCCTCCCCTCAAACTGGACCCTGCAGACCTAGCGATCCGCAGCAGACCTGATCAAACGACCCAACCCATGGATCACAGTGGGGGGAAAAAAAACAAAACAAAACTGCGGATCGTAGCAGATAAACCGGGGCAGAGCGCAGGGCGTTTAGACTACACAGCCCTTTACCATCAGACAGTGGCGGCAGGTGGAAATTGCAA
>JABWHU010000190.1:16025671-16044544 GCA_014189135.1 Dicerorhinus sumatrensis harrissoni | reverse complement strand
GAGAAAGACAAACACTGTATGATCTCACTCATATGTGGAATATAAACCAACACATGGACAGAGAAAACTGGACTGTGGTTACCAGGGGCAGTGGGGGTGGGTGGTGGGGGGTGGGCACAAGGGATGAAGGGAGTCATATATATGGTGATGGACAAACAAAAATGTACAACCCAAAATTTCACAATGTTAGAAACAATTAAAACATCAATAAAAAAATATTTGAATTCTGATTCATTAAGTGTAGGATGGAACCTAGGCTTCTGCATTTCCAACAAGCTCCAGTATGTGCCAATGATGCTAACCTTTGCATCAGGTTTTAAAAATAAAGACCCTAGGGGATGACCAAGCAGCAGCTTGGAAGGAACCTGGACTTCTGAATAAAAAGGGGGAGATGCACTTGCCCTGCCAAACTGGATAATTTACATGCAATTGTTATATCAAAGAGAATAAACATCTATACTTTAGCCATTGTATCATTTGGTCTGTCTTTTACAGAAATCTAGCCTACACAAAGAAATTACAAAACTCAAAATATTCATGAGACCACTCTCCTCTTTATGATAATACTATACTCCTCGGAGAATACCTGGATTTATAATATTGTATGTCAAGTGCAACATGACATACATTCCTTACCCAACAGTTTGAATAGTTTTCCATTAAGGATACAGGTTTACACTGGCAATCAAAACCTACTACCTTTGAGTTTGAAGTTCATCAAAATAGATGTATAGGAAGAAAAGCTCAGAGATTGCCTGCCAGGATTGCATCTTCTTTTCTTGTTGTTCCCTCCTTATTGAGATATAATTGACATAAAATATTGTAAAAGTTTAATGTATACAATGTGATGATTTGATATATGTGTATATTATGAAATGCTCATACAATAAGATTAGTTAACACATCCTTCACCTCATTCTGGAGCCACTATGGATCAGGGTCGGACCTCTAGTCTTACAGGAAACACTGAATTCTGTTAATGTCCAGAGATGGGAAGCCTCTCACAGACTGGCTGATTTTGACCAAATATAAAAAGCACCTGTAATATAAAGCAGAATGTGAGTTTAATAATTTGCTCAAGTTTACATCTGCTCACTTCTTAGCCTTCAATCACAACGTAGCAGTTTTTGGAGCCACCATAATATTAATCACACTCTGGCACTGAAATTATGTGGTTATAACACTATATAAGTTGTTCATCTCATGGCCCAGAGTATACTTACATGTATTTTGAAATTTTCATTCAAATGAAAACACAAAGTAAAGCATTCTTATAGAAACTAGCAGGTCCTAGCATTGGGAACTTTGCTTGAGACTCACCAAATTATAAGCACTCAATAACAACAACTACCACAAACATTTAATGAGTTTCTTCTGTGTTTAAACACTCTACAGCTGGCTTGGTACATATTCCTGAACAAATGACAAAAATCCATACCTTATTGGAGCTTACATTCTAGTGAGAACAGACAAGAAACAAATATAAGTTAAATGGTATGTTAGAAAATGATAAACGCTATTAAAAAGAAAAAATAGAGTAAGATAAAGGGATCTAGACTGCTGATGGGAATGCTGTATTAAATACGGCATAAAGGAGGCCTTATTGAGGAGAGATTAGAATAATGCCATAAGGAGATGAAGCTGTTCACCAAGCACCTTACTGCAAGAGTATTTTGAGCAGAGAAAACAGCTGAAGCAAATGCTTCCAAGTGAAAGCCTGCCTGATGTGGTCAAGGAACTTCAAGGAAGCCAGTGTGGCTGGAACCAAGGAAGAAAGTGTGTAAGTCCCAGAAGAGGCCAAAGAGGCTGCAGAGGGTCAAATCATCGTGAGGATTTTGCACTTTTCTCTGAGCAAAATGGAACCACTGCATGGTTTTAAGCAGAGACGTGTCCTGATTTGCCTCTAGTTTTAAAAGAATCCTCTGGCTGCTGTGCTGAAAACAGACTTAGCAGAACAAGAATACAGTAGAGAGAATTCTTAGAGTTTATGGCTGTGAACTAAGAGAGAGATGGTGGCAGCTCAGTGCATGATGGTAGGAGAATTAGTGGGAAAGTATATCACATTCTGCATATATTTTGAAGGCAAACACATTTTTTTTTCTCATAGGTTAGGTGTGAGCTGTGATATCATCAACTCTGACTCCATGTTTTTGGCCTGGGAAACCGGAAAGATGGACTATCCTGGGGAATATAACAGGTAGAGTATGTTTAGGACAAGAACAATCAGTCATTAAATACAAAGATGCCATTAGATATATAAAGGAAGATGTCAAGCACGTTGTTGAGTGTACAAGTCTGGCATTCAAGTGAGAGGTCTGAGGTGGAGACATAAATGTGAGAGTCATCAGCATAGAGATGGTATTTAAAGCCACAGAACTGCTGATTTTATTTTAGAGTTTTAATATAACATATGAAATGAAACTTCTCCTCTGAGCTTTGGTGTCCCAAACAAATGCATTTTCAGAGATAACTCAGTGAATCACAATTGATGGAAACAAGAAAAAGAACCCTACCATTAATTACTTTCCACAAACACTTTTGCCTAGAGGAAATTCCTAAAATTCAAGGAATTCTCCATTCTATAATCTCATCCCCATTACTACTTCTCCTTTCTCATTTTTTCTTGTCTTCTCTCTGCTTATACAATGTTATATGACAGCAATTAATATAAATACTAAATTTGTGGCAAAGCTGGCAAGGCAAGTATCTTATTGATGCCTTACGTTACAAACCAGAAAATTCCCACCTCACAATCTATAGGACTTGTGCTTTGAGATATTTTCTAGTTAAGAATATGAGCTTTAAATAAATCTTCCAAACTTTTATCATCAGAGGTTGAAGGTCCATCAGTGGCATTATCCCCAAGGAGTCATGCTCATACAAAACCTCTCACAGCGGCATTTATGGGTTCACCTGACATACTTTAGGGTCTCAGATCCCTAGAAAAATGTTCTTGATTACATGTGTTCTCGGAGATAGACTCTTTGCCCACTCTCTCATGGACTGGCTCCTCTTGTCCACACTCATTAGTTAACAGTACATGAACCAGAATGGAAATTTAATGAGATCCAAGAGAAATGTAAATCAAACACAAAAGTGCTTATCTCAGTCACTGGTCAGTATCTTTCTCTCCAGGGAGGAAAATCTCTACAAGAAGCCCAATTACCATACAAAGTTTGCTTGATGAAGGTGGAATTCAAGAAGTCATAGCCTGAAACATTCCTCCTAACCCAGAAATGTAACTGCCAGGCAACTGGCCAGTCTAATACACTAGTCAGTGAAACACTTCCCTGCACTAGGACTATACCTGATACCTAATGAGAAATTTTGCTTCCTGATATATTTGTTCTGTATTTCCAAGCTGGGAATCTCAATTCTGTAGACATCTTCTCTTTTTGGGTAGATTATTATGACATTAGTTCTGTTTTTTATGTCACTTGCCTTTTTCATATACATGATCTCATCCATGAGGTGTTGATTTTTGTAATAACTCTCACAATTTTATAAAATTGTCACAAATTCATCCACCACAGATTAGGGAAGTACCCACAGACTTTAATTACAAAATATATATATATATAAAGCCAACAGTATGAAAAAAAATAATTAACATGAACAAAGAAAAAATATGTTAAATTATATAGAGAGAAATTATGAATCAATGCAATGAATATTTTGTTATAACTAGAATTGTCCCTATTTGAATAGAAGGTCATGAGTTATCTCCTTGTACATGTTTAAGAGGCAAAGGAAAGGCCAATTTTTAAGGGAGTTCCAAAGGGGAGACAAGCATCAAATAGAGGCTTAATTAGTTGAGATATATATATATATATTTATATTTATATATACATATACTCCCTTGGGATCATAAGCTTTCTTGTAGTGACTCTGGCCTATTCATTGTTGAGCCAGAAAAGATAAGATCTGGATTTAGTAGAATGCAGAACTGATTTGCCAATGAAATGGGTGAGTCAAAATCAGGGACCAATTTTTCAACTTGGATCAGAAACATGGTAAGGACTAACACCAACCAGACAATGAACAAAGAGGGAGATAAAGCTGTAGTTACAACAGGATCTGGCTCATAAGCTGCAATGCAGAGAGAAGAGAAGAGTGGCCTTATCCTCCCACAAATATTACTGTTCTTGATGTTCTGACACTTTTTGTGAGATTGGCTGAAAATAAAATGTGCCTGTGCTCTGCGATCATTCTGCATGTTTCTTCAAACATCTTAGTAAGAGAGGACTAGTTTGCCCACTTTGGTATGAAAATAGTTTCTCTTTTGTATCAATCCAATTTTATTTAAATTGTTACAGAATTAGCAATTGGAGTCTTCTGCTCTCTGCCACCTCAAGTCGGAGTTTGTTGCACCATAATTTTCTCATGGCATTTTTAACTTCTGCATTCCTCAGAGTGTAAATCAGAGGGTTGAGCAAGGGTGTTCCGATAGTGTAAAACACGGCCACCATCTTGTCCACTGGAAATCTGGTTAGAGGGCGAGTGTATGTGAATATACATGGAACAAAGAATAAAATGATAACAATAATGTGGGAGGAGCAAGTGGAAAGAGCTTTCCTTCTTCCTTCTGCACTGTGGTTACTCAGAGAATGTAAGATATAAATATAGGAGATAAGCAGGATTATGAAACTCACCATGCATATAGCCCCACTGTTAAACACTATGAGTAGATTGATGACATAAGTATCCACGCAGGCAAATTTCAACAAAGGTTACATATCACAGAAATACTGATGGATAACATTGGGACCACAGAAGGCTAATTTCAAAGCCAAGAGACTCTGTGCTGAGGAATGGATACAAGACCCCACCCAGGCCGGTTTCACCAATGCACCACAGACACGCTGGCTCATAATAGTTGTGTATCGCAGGGGCTTACAAATGGCCACATAGTGATCAAAAGACATGAGGATGAGCACCAAGATCTCCATGCACCCAAAGAAGTGAACTGCAAGATCTAAGTCATGCACTTCTTGTAGGAGATGATTTTCTTCTCAGATACAGAATCCATAAGCAACCTAGGAAGAGTGGTTGTTGAGAGGCAAGCATCAGCAAAGGATAAGTAGAAAAGGAAGAAGTACATGGGGCTCCCAAGCATCCGGCTATATCTTATGATCATTACAATAAGTAAATTTGCCAACAGGGTTGCAAGGTATAGAAATAAGAAGACCACAAACATTATTTTCTCCTTTAGAACATCCTGTGTTACCCCAAGCAGAATAAACTCATTCACACTGCTATTCAGCTCCACGGTTGCAGTGAATGCAGAAAGGACACAGGTGAGAAATGGTTCATCTGCAAAGAAAATTGGAAAAATGTTGACTTGGCAATAGCAGTGGACGTGGATTCTGAATTCCAACTTTATAGTTCTAATTCCATTAACTCAGTGGTCCTCAAAGTTTTTCATGCATTATAGTAACTTGGGAAACTTTTTTTAATGCCCATGTCTATGCTTTAACCATGGGTCTTGATTCAAGGTCTTGTATGGGCCAAGATTTTGGGGGGAAAATACAAAGCCCTCAAGTGATTGTACCCTCTGTGGAGGTCTGAAAACAAATGACTTTACTGTATGACCTTGATCAAATCACTTTAATGTCTTGACGCTTTTTCTTCATATGAAAACCAGACTTACTAATAGACATTTATGAAATATATGTATATTATGTATATGTATTATATATGTGTATTATGTATATGATGTATATATGTATGTAATTTATATACACCTCAGCTGCTGAAAAATAACATCCCTATATAATTGTAAAATAATACATTTGGAGATTCTCCATTAAGAAAACACATTTCTTGATTTGGACGCCAATATTCATCCATTTTTCCTGACCCCTTTAGTATCTTGGTTTGACTGTGCTTTAAGAAGAATGTATTTCTCCAACTTTAGGCTCAAGGTGGCATAATTTTACCTTCATTGTCAGTCAGGGCACAGGAGATATTTGAGTAAATCAGTGAAGTTGGCATTATTGGGGAAAATTACTATATATTTGAAATAATCTGTAAGTCATATTAGACAATATCAAGTTTCACATCCTATGGATCCAAACTTATGTGCTGCTTTTTATATTTCTATAACCTGAATAATCTTTACTCATATATGCTTCTCCTACCACTAATTTCCAGAGGTTTGTATTCTTCCAATTTTTATCTCTTTTAAAATATAATTTTAAAAATTTATTTTAGACTTTCAACATACAAATATTTCCTGCTGTTCTACTCTGTCTTTATTTATATACATACGTATCTATATAATTTCAATCATCCTGTAATATTATTATACTGTCTTATTTTTATTTTTGATATTTAAAAGCCTTTTACCATGTAGTTAAAGAATATCCATAACACAATTATACATTTTAGCAACTGTAAATTAACATATCACAATCTCATATTATAAATTTTACAATTTATCTTGATTTAACTTGCTTTCAAATTTTTACCCTAATAAAAAACTTTTCAATAACCCTCGTCTCATTTACAACCTGTTACTTTTTTTGATAAGTTCATCAAAATATATTTCCAAGAAATTACTTCCATAAAATATGAATATTTTCATAATTATTGATAGCCTTTCAATTGGTTTGTTTCAATATTTATTAGAAAATTTTAATTATAAAATGAATATATTTTCATAAAAAATACCCAAAGTGAAAAGTAGATTACAAGGTGAAAAAAAGCACCCTTCCAAAATATCTAATTAACCAGTCCCACACTCCAGAAGTAACTGTTATTTCCTATGTCTGGTTAAATATGGCTTTCAATGTACAAATTGAATTGTTTACATTGTTTCTAAAATTATAGCATTATGGTGCAAATTTCTAATAAAAATCTAACTTGGGGCATTATCTTATTAGCTTGGGTAATAGTATTAAAATTATTCTATATATTTCATATATAAAACATATATGTGATATATATATTTCATATGTATGATATATATCATTTAATCAATGATATAGTATAATAGTTTGCATATTTTTACTTATTATATATCATTTGTTTTGAATTACTTATATCTTTTATAAGTTAATTTTTTGACATTGTGTTGAGCTCTTCAAGTTTTTTTTTATTTTTTGCAGTAAAATCTCTCAATTTTCTCCTCTTTCCATTTTAATTTATTAATTAAATTTGGGAGTTATCATCTTTATTCTGTCTTATAATGTTTATATGTCTTTTAATATTAATGACAAATGATCTAGAATGTATTTTAGAATGTGTTTGGGGATATTCTTCCTCTTTCTGATTAATCACCAATCCTTCAATGAATCAATAACACCATCAAATCATCATATATTTACACAGAACCTACTCATATCTGTAGTCACTATGGTGTGGCATGGAAAGTTGTCCTCAACCTCTTTATATTCAAGTTAGAGGAATTACATACCTCTAGATATGATGATTAATTAGATAAGAATTACTTACAACTCTGTGTGATAATACCAAATGAATTTTGATTCCAAAAGTAAAAAGACCACTAAAGAATTAATTGATTGGTCAGTAAAGATTCAAAAATGAGAAAGAAGTGGAGTTATGGCTTTAAATGTGTTATACTGTAGTTTCCAACATGGTTCTATGAAACTCAAGTATTCAATAAGCTTATGCTGGGTCTCCCTATGTAGAATAAACATTTCAATATTAGTAACTCAAATTGTTCATTTACCTCTAAAAAATATACACATTTAAATAAAATTTTTTCTTCGCAGTCCAGCTAAAATAATATTAGTTCAGTGTTATAAACTAGAGATGATGTAAAAACAAGCTTTGATTGTCAGTTCCAATTATCTCTGACAACTATAAAAGAGAAAATGAATTAATAATCGCTTAGTTTCCATACATTAGGTTCGTATAGGGGATAAAGACAAAAGAGAGGGAGATTTTTGCTATGAAGAGAGGAGAAGTTAGTTGAGAAGAGTGACCAAAAAATCGTAAGAAACAGAGAAGCATGCATTGCTTCAGGTAAACACAGAGATGATCTCGATAAAAAGTAGGCTCATTAAATCAAAAAGTTGTAAAAGATACATTTGCAGGCAGATACTGGACAACCATGAAAACCAGGCCATGTAATTCTATTTTGTTTTATTTTAAATCAGCAAAGAGAAGATCTGGGGACAGAGAGACAGGAAAGCAGCACTTGACAAGATATATACGTTAGGTCAGATCAACCCTACCTCAGATTTTGTCATTCAGTTCAGCTATTATTTCCTAACACTCCTGGACTATCCTACTTCTCTAATTTTGGGAACATCACAATAGTGGAACATGCTATTTTCCTTTCCTTAATCCTTAATTTTTACTTTTACCTGTGGAAATTTTAACCAGGTCAAATTATATTTGGTACCAAAATTCTTCTGTTATTTTCCAGATAAATAGACATCTGCCTCTATCTCCTATACTACAATATGCTTTATTAAATAGGTGTATTTAACTGAATAAGGGAAACCTAGATTATATATTATTCTTGTTCTATAATCTTGTCACTTAAACAGATTTTCACATTTCTTATTTCATTTGACCTGGACATTTTCTTGCAAGGTGAGTGTGGCCATTTGCTTTCTTCTTTTCTGTGTACAAAGTTTGACCTCTGATACAGAAAGTTTTACCTAGTGTAGTCAGTCTAGAACTAGAGTGGGAGGTTACTGGATAGCGTCTGTCTCCAGCACTCACTCTCGGTGTGATATAAAACACAAATCCCAATCATCGCATAAATTGCATCCTAGAAGAGACAAATCCTGAGCCATCAGAGAAGGATGCCAATTGGTACCTTAATTTCTTGTCCTGATTTCAAAATCAAGTTCTGTAAACTGCATGTTGAGGCAAAAATCAAAGCAGAAAACTAGATACCTAAGTGAAGAATAATGAAGAAGAGGAAAGGGCAGGGACTGAATGAAGTCAGAGTAGGAGAGAGGAGAGTGACAGTGAGCAGACACCAGAGAAAGAAGAGTCAGGGGGTAAGATGCAGACAGATATAGAGAAGAGAGGGAATAAGAATTAATTCTAAAAAAATGTATATATTAGAAAGGGTAGTTTGACTGAAGCTTTCATAGAGAATTCAGCTTCTTTCTCCCTGACCACTGCACTATCACTTGCCCCAAAATCAGAGAGGAGATGCAGTTGTGGATCATGAGCAAAGGTTGCCAAGGATCTTGAAAACCCAAGTGTGTAGAAAGTGCAGCCATATCTTATACTATGTCCCACAAACGTCACCACTGACCTAAAACACTTCAAATCAAGGAGCCCCCAAGAAAAAATTTCTGCCAAGCTAGCCTCAACGCCTTGGTGCAGTTCAATGGACACTTTGTGAACAGAGACGCTTTTGAGAAGTAGTATAGCTTTATGCTGAGGCCAGGGAATGCTTAGGAACAATGGACCACCATAAGCTTTCATTGGTGGAAATACTCTCCAGCAGCTCCATCATTTGTCAGAAGACACACAGAGCGTAGATTCCATCAGATCAGTCTAGAGGAAGCAACATAAAGAATATATTTCAGACAGACTGAAAAACTTACCTCTTTTCTTATGAGCAAATGGATGACTTCTAAAAAAGTATATTTTTCATAGCTTCAACTTTACTTTATTTAGAAGGTGAATCATATGAAGCCTAAGTAAAACATGCATCCTATACTTCATGGAGATTTATCAATGCTTTCTCTCATAAGAGGTTATGTGGTGTAGAGAGTTAACGGAGAAAGGAGACTCTGCATGTGGCCATACTTCACATGGTTCCTCCCCGGAAGCACTAGGTTAGACAAAACAAAGTCTATACTGGTGTGGGGGAGAGTGTCTGGAAAGATAAGGGAAGTTTCTTACTTTGGGTCTTGGAAAGTTTTGGGAGGAAACTATTCCTGTACTGTGAGAAAGAAATGCCTCTGAAGCCAGTTCTCTTCCCACAGTTTTTGTTTTGGAAAAATGTGAGTTAAGTGTTTTTCTTTTTACTGCATTTGATATTTATGGTAATTCCCACAAAAGTTTGCAAATGCCTAAGGCAGGCTTTTAGCCTCAGCAGCTCCAAGGAAACCATTACTCCCAACCCAGTCCCAAAGGATGTCCAGTGAGCTACCTAGCTCAGACAGTCTAAGGGCGAAAGCAAACTTTGGGGTCAATTAGTTAAATTTCAACTCACTATGACTTGAGATGAGGAAACTTTGTTCCATTTTCCACAGGATTTGCTTAAGCCCATCTCTTCTAAAGGCATGAAAGTATTTGAAGCCAGCTATAGGCTCAGCTAAATGAAATATCTAAGGTAAACCTGAATCCTGGCCTCACCATTTATCTGCTATGTGATTTTAAGCAAGTTTCTTGACTTCTTTAAATCCCGATTTTCTCTTTTAAAAAAGACAACAAGTAAAATCATTATTTATTTATTTTAACATTATTAATGTTACATTCTCCCATGTCTAATCCTTTCTATGTTTATAAATCAGTGTAGAGAGGAAGACAGGAAAGAAAGAAAATAATTCTTAAATACTAGTCTTAAATAATTTCTTTTTATTTTTAAAGATATATGCCTTTCCTCTTACAGGGAAGAAAGTTAGTTCTTTGCTTTGAAATGGTTGCAACCTACTAAAGATGGATAGAGTACATTACAAAATTACTTTGTTACCTGGAAAACCACACTAGTACCCAGCCCTCTGGCCTTAGAATTGCCTGCAAGGTATGACACAGCATGCTAGGTGCCTTAATGAGGATGAAGTGAGAGGTCCAGGGTAGGAATGGAAGGAGAAAGGTGGGAGACAGAATCGAGGGGGGAGAATGTCATGAATAGATTGTAACAAACATTGCACTTTTGCTGAAGTGTCTAGCAGCAACCAGCAATCCCAAATGGCTCAGAGAAAATCACACACAAACTTCTGGACTTTTTTTAAAAAATGGACTAGAAGAAACCTGAAGGAAGTTTTGGTATGTTATTTAAAGTCTTTGAGCTTCAAGTTCCCCATCAATTAAATGGGAATGTGAAGACCTACCTTTAGAAAGTTTCTATAAATACTAAAATATGTAACATATGCAAGGAAAGAATCCCTGGCTCAGGGAAAGTGTAGAGGAAATATTTGTACTTTTGTTAACCCTCCTTAAATCTGAGGAATTGAAGACCAAAGAAGTGAAATGAATTACCTAAGGTCATACAGCTCATTAGTAACAGAAATGAGCCTAGAATCCAAATCTTTTAAGTATAAGTCTAAATCTTTTATTTTAATAAGATAAACAGTAATGTCATAAGATTTCTTGGCCTGGAAAACAAGAACAGCCAATGAATGGGTCCCTGCATTAAACTTCCAGTCAAAAAGCCCAAAACTAACTCCCTACCTTTGAGGGAATGATTCAGCTTCTTAGTTGTGGTGGAAATATTTTGCAGAGGAAAGTTTCAAAGAAGACCATTGAACTGGCCGAAGTCTAGAAGCTGAGTCAGGGATCTCTTGGAGTTCCTTCCAGTTCGGAGTGAACTGACCCTGAGTGCTCACTAAAATTCATTGTACATGGAAGGACTGAATTACCTACCTGTCAAATCAATGCCAGGGTTTTATAGAATGCAGCTGACTATGGTCATTCAGTCATGGAAACTGTGGAAATCGGCATAGATGACAACTGAGGTTTGTACTATTTTAAGTTTGATTTACCTCTGTCTCACATGTAGTCTTAGGATGAAGTAGGGCCCTAATTTAAACTCTGCTCATTTAAAGTTGTATCTCACTAAGCTAAGGTTTCCAGTCAATAATTCAGAAACTCTGGCGGGGAATTAATATCATATACTCTTCTTCTTTGGGCCTGAAATGGAAGATTAAATAAAGGAAAAAATGATTACTTAGAATTTTTGTCCAGAATACTCAATGAATAAGTATTTTATTAGTGTTGATGTTCTTGGGGAAACTGAAATATTTTACCATATATTGAAATATTTTACTGTAAATCATTTATTTCAGGAGGCACTTGGCAACCTAAGAAAAACAAACCTTAATTATGAAAATTACATGCAAGAT
Source organism: Dicerorhinus sumatrensis harrissoni (assembly GCA_014189135.1). Lineage (NCBI taxonomy): Eukaryota > Metazoa > Chordata > Mammalia > Perissodactyla > Rhinocerotidae > Dicerorhinus > Dicerorhinus sumatrensis. Next base: position 16,032,539 of record JABWHU010000190.1, on the reverse strand, counting down.
GTGTCTAAATTTGAATGATCTCTTCATCAATTATTATTCAAATAGAATTATTTTGACTTGGGTAGTAGGTAAAGGCAAGAAAATTCAAATTATCAAGTAAATTAAAATATAATCCTCTCTTGAAACTTATTTTTTACTCTCGGATGTCTCTGGCTTCTATTCTACCTGTAGGGGAGGAAAATCAGCTTACTACATCTGCAGCTTTACTACTGGTTTTGCTAGTAACAGGTCCTCTCAATAGTTCCCTTTGATTATACTCACAAAAGAGATACTCATTGCTGATTCCCTTATGGAATCTGGTCACACTACTTCTCCCATAGCTGATTGGTTTGGGGTATGAGTATGGTATTGGTATGAGTTCCAAAAGGAACTCGACCATACACAAAACTGGGCCATTCAGGTTTTATCTTTCAAGAAATTCACCAAGTGACTCAAATTCTGTAGCAGACGGCCATGGATCATGTTAAATGGTGGAGTCACGTACTACAGGTACAGTTTAGAGTCTGAGAATCCTCTGGTCTCTGCCCTTCTTGAGTCCTGATTGTTTTTTTCATCAGTCACTGAGATCAGTGTCCTAAGTATAAACTTCTTTTCATTTGAAATAGTTTAAGTTTCTGTTCCTAATCTCTACGATATTTTTGCCTTCCCTTCACAAAGGTTTTTTTAAAACATGGAGTGAATGGCAATCAGTCTAATAGGTTATTTCTCTTTTCATTCTTTTTTTGATTATTGGATTCTAAGTAAGCATAAAATCCAACTCTTGTTAATTTACATATGAGGATACTGAGTAGCCAAATCAGAGATGATAAGTGATCTATGGGTGAAAGCATTATTTCTTGACTCCCATGTTAATGCTTTCTTTATTGCATTTCATTACCTCTCATCAAAAATACCCATCCACATAAAGTTTTTATATAAGAAAATTTGACTTTTCTCCTCTTAACTTTAAAATTTTTTCAAAGTTAAATGTTTTATTTTTCGTTAGAAGTCACCATGATTCTGTTCCACACTTCCCTCATGGCATTTTTCACTTCCTTATTCTTGAAAGTGTAAATCAAAGGATTCAGCAGGGGAGTTAGGATGGTGTAAAATATTGCCACTATTTTGTCTAAGGAGAAAGCAGATGGAGGTCGTGCATACACATATATGCATGGGACAAAGAACAAAACCACAACAGCAATGTGAGATCCGCAGGTGGAGAGGGCTTTCCTCTGCCCTTCAGCACTATGGGTTCTCAGAGAGAACAGGATGACACTGTAGGAGACAAGCAACAAGGAGAAGATTATGATGCAGATAAACCCACTGTTGGCAACCACCACAAGGCCAAAGACATGAGCATCAGTGCAGGCAAGCTCCAGTAATGGGTACAAGTCACAAAAGAAATGATCGATGACATTGGGGCCACAGAAGGGCAGCTGGAAGGTGAAGAGAATTTGTATCATGAAATGCAGGAAGTCCCCTGTCCACGCTATGCCCATCAGAATGCCACAGTGCCTCCAGGTCATGATGGAAGAGTAGTGCAAGGGTTTGCAGATGGCCACATAACGGTCATAGGCCATGGCAGTGAGCACAATCACCTCCACTCCAGCAAAGAAATGTTCAGCAAAGAGCTGGGTCATGCAGCCTTCAAAGGAGATGGTTTTCTTCTCATAGAGAGAGTCCATGCTCATCTTTGGGGCAATAACAGAGGAATAACATGCATCCAGAATGGACAAAAAAGCCAAGAAGAAGTACATGGTGGAGCCCAGAAGCGTTTGGCTGCTGCTGATGGTCACCACAATTAGCACATTGCCCACAACAGTTGCAATGTAGCCCAACAAAAAGACAACGAATACTGCTTTCTGAACATTTGGATTCTGGGAAAGACCCGGGAGGATGAACTCAGTTACAGAGCTTTGGTTTTGCATGATTTTCAAGGAAAAGCTACCACAGTGAGCATGTGGAATCTACAATTATGGGAGAGAAGAATTCATCTCAGACCAGTTTATGGCATTATCATAGTCATCAACAAGTTAGTGCATCCATATGAAAAACTACCTTGTATATTTCTGTCATCACTGAGAAAACAAAATTAGAAATGTGTTGAAGGTGGTAGTGGGAGGTCAGGCTCAATTGAGGTGGAGATAAATTATTAATACTTTATAGTAGACGGTTTCAATATGGAGGAAGGGAGGTATCCGCATGTGGTAGGGATGAGATTTTTTTTTTTCTCAACTGCCAATTCTGATCACTTAGTAGTGGTTTCCTGGAGTGAACTGTTGAGAAGATTCTGAAGCCACATCCAAGGTCTGAGGAAAGGAGGACTGCAGTTTATTAGTCACTCCTGCCATTTGCATTTTCTCTTATCTACAAATAGAAGAAGAAATAACATCCAATTTAAGAGCCACCTGAAAATCATGGCTACACCCCCAAATATTTCTTTGAAAGTCTGAATTGAATTGGGTCTTTAAGAAGAATTAATTCATTCTTTATGAAATAGAAGGATCTATGGAAAAGTGCCCTGCTCTATAATTAACACATAATATGTATATACTGTGTTTGGTTTTCTTCAGTCATCATTTCAAAATAAGAACATGAGTTTATAAAAATAATATCTACTTCAGAGTTTTGTCATGATGACTAAGTTAAATAATGCAAGGAAAGCAGTTGTTCAAGGCCTACTGTGTAGGAAACAGTCCATGATAGGTCTTATTATCCCTATTATCATGTTGAAAGAGATAATAACAAAGAACAGGTGCTGGATCTGGAATAACACAGAAACTCTGGTTTCCACACCCAAGTCCTTCCCACTGGAACAACAGGGAAAGAAGTAAAAAAATTTTCTTTTCTAGCAAGAACTTCAGAGTAGAGATGGCTTTTCTACTGCCTCCATCCACCTGTAGAGGTTACAGCCTTCTAATTCCTTTGTTGATGTTTGAAAGAGGCCATTGATAAAGGATACAGAGAAAATGATGTAGAATCAGAAGGTAATGGTCCAATTACTTACAAATTGTCAACAACCACACAGGTAAGGAATAGAAACATGTCAAATATAGCAAGTATTGAGGTTTTATTAATTACTTGCTAATCATTTATATAATGTGGCTCAATCTGATCAAGTACAATTCTCCAAAGTATATATGTTTCCAATTTATGACTTTGCTGTAAAGTAGCGATGTTTGTAGATAGCCTACCTGCTCATCTCACAGGATTAAGATAAGGGTCAAAGTGGAAAACGTGAAAATGTTGCTTATGATAAAATGCCCTTATCAATTGTAGTTACTACTCTCTCACTTAAAAAGCCAGCCACCTTACTCACAGAAAGCTTTTCCATAAGTCATCCAGATAATTATTCCAACAACATTTGACTTCATTTTACATAGGTAGACAGCTTCAAAGAATGATTCTGTCCTCAACTGTACATAGAAATTTATCAGTCAAATAGCATATGTATGTATACATAAACATATACTATATTTATTAAATAGGTGAATAAAAGAATAATGGGGCTTATTCTGATAATTAAAAATAAGCTGATTTTTATGAATACCACTTAGTTAACAAAAACAATACTAATAAAACTAAAAAATATATCGTTGTGTATGTTAATATCTGCCTTTTTTCACTATAAAGTAACTCTATCCATTATTTTCCCAGGGTACTACGCATTCTTCAATGGTCTATAAACTGCACTGTAAACTCCACATTGAGCTACAAGTTGGCATCAAGAAAACAAGAGTAAAAATCTAACTCTATAAGGTCACTGAGTTAGTCAACAACCATTTATGAAAAAGTAAAGGCCATCAATATATGATCCAGCAGTGATCAGCTTAACCTGTGGCCAAAGCAAGAGAGACAACAAAATGAAGTGAGCGGGAACATCAGCGCCAGATTCACACAGAGCTAGGTTCAAATCCAGACTCTTCTACTTAGTTGTATTATGTCTTGGAACAAGTTACTTAAAATTCTCAAAGCTCAAGTTTAACTTTTGTAAATGAGTTTAATAAGAATGTCTATTGATAGGTTTCTTGTGAGAATCAGATAAGTCTATAACATAAAAACATTTATGTGGTTAGAAGCAAAGGAGAAAATCACAGTGAATGCTGAGAAGAAGCCCCCAGAGCCATTGACGCAGAGCAGAAATGACAGCATATTTACTCCTAATGCCTGCTTTACCATGACCAAGGCTGACAAGTGTTGTTACTCATCCTTTATTTATTTACATATGATATTTTGTTGCTCATACTGCAGACATGGTATTGCTTAAATGTGCCACACATTTAAACAACGTGTTTAAATGTCCTTAATAGTCCCTGAATAAATTATTGTGGCCCTCAGACCCACATATGTCCACGTCTTTTTCAGGTAGCTTCACTGTACGGAAAAAAAAAAAAATTGGCTGGTGGTGGAGAGGAAGACCAAGCCTCTATATTAATATAATAGTTAATTCTTATCTTTCCACTTTCATTATCTGGGAATTCTAAGAGTAATACCACTTTAGAATTAAACTGTTGATTAGCTATAAACAAATCAATCTTGTCTTTTTTCAGATAAAAGGAATTTCCAAAATTAGTGTTAAAACTTTGCCAATGGAGAGTACAATGTCCTCGTGGCTTGTATAACCAAGCTTTATGATTTTAAGTCATTTAAAAAATAATTGCCCTAGGGGCCGCCCTGGTGGCGCAAGCTGTTAAGTGCACGCGTTCCGCTGCGGCGGCCCGGGGTTCGCCGGTTTGGATCCCGGGCGAGCACAGACGCACCGCTTGTCAAGCCATGCTGTGGCGGCGTCCCATATAAAGTAGAGGAAGACGGGCACGGATGTTAGCCCAGGGCCAGTCTTCCTCAATAAAAAAAAAAAAAAGAGGAGGATTGGCAGATGTTAGCGCAGGGCTGATCTCCTCACAAAAAAATAATAATAATAATTGCCCTAAATGTAACATGTTGTCCTGGATTGAATCCTAGAACAAAATAGAAACAGTAGTGAAGATATTAGTGAAATATGAATAAAATCTGATGTTTCATTAAGATTAATATATCAGTGCTCATTTCATCATTTTGACAACTGTGCCCATGGTAATGCCAAATGACAATATTCAGTGAAAAGAAGTGAGGAGTGTACAGGAACTCTCTACACTATCTTGGCAAATGTCCTGTTAATCTTAAATTACTACAAAGTAAAAACAAATAAAAATAATATAATAACTGTTCAGTTTCTGCTATCAAAAAGTTAACAATCACACCTTCCCCGCCTAATAGCCATGTGCCATTGAAGAAACCACTAAGCCTCAGCATCCTCTCCCATAAAATAGATACAGTAACACTTATTCAAGCTGCCTGGCCCATGAGATTCGAATACGACAGTTATTATGAATGCGCTTTGCAAGGTACAAATCAAAAGGAAGATGTGAAATATTGATGCCAGCATTATTTTTAAGCAGTGTCTACACACACAAGGTGAGCTGGAAAATTAAATCTATCATAAAAATAAAATATGTATTTTTAAAATCACATTTTTTAGTTATATCAATTCTAAAATTGCAATGAAACTGCTTCATGAATTCGATCATTGGGAAATGTTTTAGCAGATATTTCCAGAATAATAAACATGTTTGTACCCCCTATCCTAGTAACCCAATCCTAAAAATTATTCTAAAAGTGAGATGAGGTGTAAGTTTTATAATGGAACATGATGTGTCATTTGTAATAGTAAAAATTTAGAAATATCTAAAATGTTCAATATTAGGAAGGTGTATATGTAAATCAGACTGCTCCAGATTAATAGCACATGATTCTGAGAATAAAACACTAATTAATAATATGAGGACTTACATGGTAAAGCATTTTTACAATATGTTAAATGAGAAAAACAAGAAAAATTACAATAGCTATGCACATGTGCACAGACATTTTAATATAACTTTAAAACCTAGAAGGAAACATATGAAAATAGTACAGACTTTTAATTTTCAGTATGTATCTTGATATAATTATAAGAATATTTAAAATTAAAAATCAAGTTAAAACCCACGAGACCACATTTTCCATCATCTAAACAGTTCAGAATAAGGAGATGGGATTTGAGGATAATTTTATCACCTATCCAGTATAATAAATTTGCATAGGTAGAACTAATGTGCTAACATAACATAAAACCTTATGCTAAAAATGTTAAACTATTGTAAACCTTCCATAAATGGATGTATCATGCGCCCAGCCCTTCCCATCCTCTGTCCTCACTTTGGTCAATATTAACTTCATTTACTCCTATAGGAAGTAGTTTATTCTGTTCATATTTCTCCTAGAAGATTCCATGGTCTTTCCTTTCTTGACAACCATGCTCTTTAATATGCTGGAGCTGCAGCAGAGATTGCTCAGAGCCCTTCATGGCTGTGAACTGTGGGCTCTGGGCCATCCTGTGGGGCTGTGACCTTGGGAATTTTGCCTCCTCACTATCCCCAGTACCCACTATTTCCTTCCCGTTCATTTCGGCAGCATACTAATTGTAGCATCAATGGTTCTGAAAATAATTGAAATTCCTGTTTCACTTTGAAGTATATATATAACATTTAAAACTATATAAGGAATTAGTAGTAAGGATGTCATTATGAGTAGTGTTTTTTAATTACATATCAAGCAGTAAATTTTAGATGCATTTATATGTACCTGTTTGTGGATGTATGTCACATTTGCATATATTTTTCTTAATAAATAGTTATTACAAATTAAAAGAATAGATTAAAACCCCATTCTTAATTACTCTTTCTGTTAAGTTCTTTAAATCCACTGTATTTTTTTTCCTTTTTTTGTGAGGAAGATCGGCTCTGAGCTAACATCTGCCAAGCCTCCTCTTTACTTTATATGGGACGCCACCACAGCATGGCTTGACAAG
>JABWHU010000190.1:15994361-16016500 GCA_014189135.1 Dicerorhinus sumatrensis harrissoni | reverse complement strand
CTACAAAGCTATAGTAACCAAAACAACATTGTAGTGGCACAAAAACAGACACAGATCAACAGAACAGAATCAAGAGACCAGAAATAAACCCACACATCTATGGACAGCTAATTTTTGACAAGGGAGCCAAGAACATACAATGGAGAAAGGAAAGTCTCTTCAACAAATGATGTTGAGAAAACTCGATAGCCACATGCAAAAAAAAAATCAAAGTAGACCATTATCTTACACCATACACAAAAATTAATTCAAAATGTGTTAAAGACTTGAATGTAAGACCTGAAATCATGAAAATTCTAGAAGAAAACATAGGCAGTATGCTCTTTGACGTTGGTCTTAGCAACATATATTTTTTTTGTAATACAACCATAAGAGAATGCTAATTCATGCTACGACCTTAGGCTTCCCATATATCTAGTCAAGGGAGGCAGTTTAAAAAGGCATGTGTCTCTCTAGTGACAGCCAAAGAAGGATCTGGGAAAAAATAAATATTCTTTGGATTTAGAAATCCAAATCTAGAAACGTATCACCAAGAATCATTCTCCCATAGTTTAAAAAAAAAATAGATCTATAGAGTTGTACTTTTTTCATAAAGAATATATATCTTCAAGATATAGACACTAAATTCTGAGGTATCTTGACCCCAGCATGATAGATTATTAGTCTCCTTCTAAAAAGGATGAAAAAAGGTAGTGGAGAATTTTGGTAAAGTGGTGGCCTCCATTTTAAATAGCAAATTACTAATCTGACATTATACTTGCTTCCAAAAGGAAATTTGACAGCAGGCAAACTGGGCAAATTCTAACTCATAAGGTGTTTATATTCATTTATCCTTCCCTACTGCTTACTCAACCTATGAAATTGCAAATATCAAAAAAAAGTCTATTTTAGACTTATATTCATTCAATGATATTTATTAAGCACCTTTTAGGTGGCTGGCAGTATTCTACCCACAGCATGAGTGAATGAACACCATCCTAGCCCTTCAGGAATTACAATCTTGTGGGGAAAACAGAGAAAATAAAAGTCAAGAAATAATTTGTTTCTCTCCAAAGCCCCAGTGCAGAGTTGTATATCCTAGCTATAGGTCCTTCTAGTTCTTCTATGTGGGACACCGCCTCTGCATAGCTTGATGAGTGGTGAGTAGGTCTCCACCCAGGATCCGAACCGGCAAACTTCAGGCCACCGAAGCGGAGCATGCAAACTTAACTGCTATGCCACTGGGTCAGCACTGAGAAATAATTTTTTAAGGAATAGTTTGTGATCATTGAAATTAAGGATATAACCAGCTGAAGAGCTAGAGAATAACTGAGGGGAACAGTTAGAGAAACTCATCAGTAAAGACTTGTCTAAGTAGGTGGAGGTTCATCTGAAAATGATAAAACTAAGATGGAGCCAGCCAAGCAAAATCTCTGGAAGAGAGAATTCTCACAGGGATCAGATTAAGAACAAAAACCCTGAACTGGAAAAAGCTTGAATTATTCAAAAGACAGTTTATACAAGGAGAGAGAGAGAGAGTGCCCAGAGCCTTGTGAGAAAAGAGATGGAGTACAAAATGCACTGGAAAGGTCGGCAGCAGCTTGATTGTAGTATCTTAACCTGATTTGCATGCATAAAACATGCCCTTGGCTGCTGAGTACCCAGTGAATTGGAATGAATGGGAGAGCAAGACCTCATTGTTCTTGCAGAAAAGATTTGTTCTTAGCACATAAGCTAGTGAATGCTCAGGGTCCCTTGTTTCATCCACAGCTTCCTCATGGCAGTCTTCACCTCTGTGTTCCTCAAGGTGTAGATCAAGGGATTTAACATGGGTGAGACAGTAGTAAAGGACACAGCCATTGCCTTGTCTATGGGGTAAGTGGCCACAGGCCTCATGTACAAGAAAATGCATGGCACAAAGAACAAGACAACCACTGCGAGGTGGGAACCACAGGTGGAGAGAGCTTTATTCCGCCCTTCAGGGCTGCAGGACTTCAGGGAGCAAAGTATGACCACATAGGAGGTGATGAGGATAAAGAAGATGGTCACACACATCACCCCACTGTTGAGGATGACTAAGAGGCCCAAGATGTGGGTGTCCATGCAGGCCAGTTTCAACAATGGAAACAAATCACACATAAAGTGATCAATGACATTGGGGCCACAGAAGGGTATTTGATACATGAAGAGAAGCTGTATTACTGAGTGGATAAATCCCTGCAGCCAGTCCCCTCCCAGCAGCAGGCAGTACAGAGGGCTCATGATGGTCATGTAGTGCAGGAGCTTACAGATGGCCACATAGTGGTCATAGGCCATCACGCTGAGAAGGATGATGATGCCCACACCACCAAAGAAATGCACTGCAAAGCGCTGGGCCATGCAGCCTTCAAAGGAGATGGTAGTGCTCTCAGAGAGGGAGTCCACAATCATCTTGGGGGCAATGACAGAAGAGTAGGTGGCATCCATGAGAGACAAGGAAGTAAGGAAAAAATACATAGGTGAACTCAGACTCTGACTTGTCATCAAGGTTACCATGATGAGTACGTTTCCCAAAATGGTGGACACATACATGATTAGAAACACAGCAGAGAGTATCTTCTGCAGCTCTGGATTCTTTGTAATGCCCAAAAGAATGAATTCAGTCATGTTGTTTGGATTCTCCATTTGCTGTGGGTTGATGTAAGCACATTGCTCTGAACTGGAAAATCTACAAAAGAATAGCATTTTTAATTGGTAATCACTGAGTGTATTGGATATTTTTGCACTCTATCTCATACCTTCTTGACCTGCCCTTTTCCCCAACCATTGATACAGCAACCAGATGCTAACAATTTTAGGCTGACAACATCTCCATCCTACTGATCTTCCCAACAACACCTTCTCTCACCAGTGTATCTTTTGCTTTCTGTCCTGATACTTGCTGCTTGACATGCTTAGAAGACCCTGCTTCATAATTCAGGTGCATCCAAACACCTGGAAAGATGAAGGAATTAACACACCTTAAGGAGACCCTAGATCATTGGTAGATAGAAGCCTACCATTTACCAGTGGATAAACGGTAACCAGCTTAACACAATCTTGGATTAACTGTCTTTCCTTCCCTGCTTCACTCTCCCTATTCACTGCCTCCATTCTGTTTTCCAAAATAGCCTACCCACATACAAACCCTTCTCTCAGCCTCTGCTTTTTGGAAACCTCAAGCTGGGAAGCTGATCTCAATGTATCGCTAGACACACCCAAGAACCAAGAACTTGGAACATTTCATATGAATTCTCATTCTTTTATTCCATATACTCATTGAGCACCTGAATGGGGTAGTTGAAGAGCCTGTTAAGACAGATAGGTCATAACCCTAGGACTCTCTCTTTTTTAATAACTATGCTTTTTCCATCTACATTTCTTCCTTCTCAAATTGAGTTATATTTTTATTATTATGTATTGCTCATATTCAAGGACTTTCTGCTATGTCTAAGCCAGTGGCTTATCTTATGATACATTTTCTTCATTTTATAGATAAGATACCGAAGCTTAAAGGGGTGAAAAATGATGCCAAGTTTCCACAACTAGTAAACATTGAAGCCAAATTCAAATCCAGCTTTTCCTTATTCAAAATCAATACCAATAGCAAGCTATGTTGCTTCTCTGATGATAATATCAAGTGCTCAATATGAAAGAGACACTGTGATTCATGATTTAATTTCATTTTCATAACAATCAAGTGAGATAAATTTATGTTTTCTGTGCTCATTTCATTAAACAATTCTACAATAAACTTCAATGACAATTCCACATTAAAGAGCATGTTCTAATTATATACATACATATATAAAATCCAATCCTGAAACTAGAAGTTACAATGATTGACTAAGCTTCCAAGACTCTAATCGTTTTCCAGATACGCTGATTAAAGAAAGTAAAACATTAAGTCTCTTTCTCCGCTCCAGGAAGACCCAGATCCAGCTTAGCTGACACCATCTCTGAACACAAGCCTGAATCAGTGTAAATCATTCCTTCCACTGTTCCTTGTGAAGGGGTGATTCCAGATGAAACAAAGAATTCTAAAGAATAGTCAAAATATCAGTATAACAAACTCATTTATTTCACACTGTGTACAGCAAGGTGCTAGGTACGTTGCATGCATTACTGTATTTATTTTTCATATCACATGTGATATGTGCTATCACAAATCCTACCTTGAGGATGAAGAAACTGAGACTTGGAGAGATTAAACATCTCATCTAAAATGACTGGGGATTACGAATCCAGGAAATCTCATTTTGAAACACAAGTTCTCAACCATTACATTATACCACTAAAGAAGTGAACAGTGCCTCAACTAGCTAAATACAATTGTTACTGCAGACAAATGATATGGTAAAAGAACTGCTTCAGTAGCGAACTTCTGTTTGCTAGGGTTACTTAAGCAGAGGCTGTCTGTCACTTGGTGGGAATATATTAGATTATTGCTTTAAATGGGGATGTAAACTACATGATCTCTTAGACTCCCCTAAATACTCAAAGGCATATTCTTAGAATTATCCCTCTATTTAACAAAGTATACAGCTACCTGGACACTCTTTGCATATCTACAATATGGACTAACCCCAGCCTCTGCCATCTCCAGCCTAAGAACTTCAGAAGCATTTTAATAGTCCTAATGAGGTAGAAGCAACTCCTTCTTGGAAATCAAGATAGCTAGGTTTTATTCCAAGTTGTCCCTCTAACTGCTAGGATCCGTTGTTACATTTCTCACTACTCTGGGTATGAGACTGTTATGGCAAATGAATGGAAATCTAGGTCTTCAAAGGAGCCATCTCAGGGACTCTGTCCCTTTCAAACACAGCAATATGGTTCTTACCTGCATTAAATGTTTACACTTCAAGTAAGATTTCCTTTGAGCCATCTCATGACTTAAAACATTTTAAAACAAACTGCACTAAGAAAGATGATAATGCCCCTTCTGTTTTAAAAATCTATGAATTCATCACAAATCTCTTTTGATTACTAGTATACATCTCAACTTCCCAATCTGACTTCCAAGACCCTCCCCCATGTAATCAACTTCATCATTTTATATATCCCCCTCCCACTGCACTCAAGCCCACCTCTTACTGCCCTGGACATACCAGCTAGTCCTGTTCCTTAGCTAAGAAGATCATTGGATTATTGCTGATATGAAATCTGTGCAGATGCGTGTAACAAACATCCAGGATGACGGTGGTGCAGGGGGCATCGGGGAGGAAGTGAGGCGTGAAGGAGGAGTGGTAATGAATTCGCTGATAACAGATGGCATAGGCGGAGGCAGGAGGAAGTCAGGAGCTTATAGAAATGGAAAATAATCATGATGAATATTTGAATAGCGCTCTCCAAACATTCTCATGCCTGTTATGTCCAAGCATAGTGGTCAGTAGCCTGTGCTACGAACATGATCACATAGCCACCAAAAGGCTTTGAGCAAGTTGCACAAGTTCTCTAAGCCTTATCCACTGCCTCAAAAAATCAAAACAATATTAGTTCTTATCTCATCTGGCTTTTGTGAGAATTAAGAGAAAATCATGCAGCTTTTACCACAGTACCCTCAAATAATAACTACTTGAGACCTACTGACTTTAATTGCTATTGTATTGTTTTATTTTTGCAGGATTTGAAGGTTACCTTGTCAGTCAGTGGTCTGACTGGGATAGAGAACTAACTCTGCTCATTCTGAACCCAGGATCTTTCCCACTATCCTAACGAGACTGAGGTGTGTGTTCATTCCATTCCAGAGAGCTCATCTCTGAAATATAAACACACTCATTTGTTTGCTAATCTCATCATCTAGATAGAGGTCAAAAGGTAGACACTTAAGTTTTGATAATTTGCCAAAATAAAGTAGATCAACCTAAAAACTGTTGATAGCTCAAGGCGCTTCATCCCAAGGCCACAATTTGTGTATGTAGATAAAACAGGTGTATTTTAACTATAACATAATTGTCGTGTATAGGTGATTCAATTATTTCAATGATTTCAAAATAGTTCAAATTAATAAGAACATGTTTAATATTCAAATAAGTTTTTGAAGTCACCTCCAAAACTCAGTCTGATGTCATCTCTGCCATCTCCAAAAGCCAGTTACCTGATGGACCCAAGAAGTAGAAGGTAGACGTGGTGCAAGTAAAATTTCTAATATCATGTCAGGGTCACCAAAGCTCTGGCCCCATCCAGGATGTACTCACGTGAAATTTCTTCTACAAAAATGCTGTGAAGCATGACAGGAGAGTTTTAATGTAGCAAATCCAAGAGTGGAGGCAAGTAAGACCTTCACTGGGAACAAGTCATCCAATCGCTTAAGGGGAAGCTATTTTGACAGGACCAGAGTTTCTAATGATTTTAAAGAAAGATTTAAAACAGCTGCTCTAAGTGTCCAAGGACTTAAGTAGAAAACAACTCTTGTGATTGGTAAAGGAATTTAAATTTCATCTAAATAGAAAATTTTACCAAAAAAGACAGCCAGCTAAGCTGTTAACAAAATCATTCACAGAACTGTGTCTGCCATTTGGCTGCATTTAGAGCTTAATTTGTAAACAGTTTGCAATCCATGTCTTAGAAGAAACGTCATTAATAAGATGTCCCCTTTGGGTAATAGACCTGGGCTAAAAGAGGGCAGAGGGTCATTTTCAAACGGCACAGTATTTCAAAGTGTGCAGATTTGCCTCATTCCAATTGCATCCCTTTGAGTCTGCATCTCTACTCACAGAGGAGCTAATCACCATTCCCGTGAATTCCCATCCACCCCTGCAATGATCCACGTTTCCCAGGGGCAGAACTTCATGGAGCCAGGCCAAGCTGATGCTCCACAAACACAAAACCAGATCATGGTGTTAACCATTCAGTTATTTGCTCCACAACTAAGGTCTCTTCTTCAATAACAGAATGGCCAGAGAGTGATCCATCTGCCTGATAACATAAATGAAGAAAAGTCAATAGGATTTATTCTTGGCCACCTAGCAAGTACCAACACCAAATTTTTCTATCACCTAATCTGGTGCTCTTTCATCTTTTAAGAGTATTAATAAAATTGTGTCACATCTACCTGAAGGACAGTTGACATTATTAAGGATTAGAAAATACCTCAGCCAGAAAGAAATAAGAACTAAATTCTGTCTCCCTCCATAAGAAGTTGTGCTCTCAAATGAGATGTTTTCGACTTAGAAATATTTGTGGTTATAGTCTTTATTCTTTTTCTACCTTCAATAGTAAAATATATCAATAGCCTACATTTACAATGAACTTCACTGATTACAACTGGTTCATTAATGTAGTTGACCATACACCCTGGGAAGCCTCCTGAGAAGGAAGAATCTCTTAGTTTTACCAAATATGATCCTCACAGGTGATGGGCCAACCTCTGCACCTGTATTTTCTCTACTAACATTCTAGCACTACTCCATGTTCTCACCTAACCATGGGTTAAGCAGTTCTCCTCAATCATTTTGTTTCATTGTTCCCCACCTAAGGCACTTTTTAGACATTCTGTTCCCCTAATCACTCTCCCAAAATATTAACACCACAGATATACTATTTATGTACTTTATGTATATCTATGTTTTATATGTAAAAATAGTAAGATACTTTCATCTCCCAAGAAACCATTTTTACGTACCTCGGAGAGGAAACATCCCCATTGCAAATGCATGTGTTAGAGTAACTTACGTATAAAAAGAAAGGGAAGGGGCCGGCCTGGGGGCGTAGTGGTTAAGTTTGCACACTCCGCTTCAGCAGCCTGGGTTCCACAGGTTCAGATCCTAGGCATGGACCTAAGCACTGCTTATCAAGCCATGCTGTGGCAGGTGTCCCACATATAAAGTAAAGGAAAATGGGCATGGATGTTAGCCCAAGGCCTATCTTCCTCAGCAAAAAGAGGAGAATTGGCAACAGATGTTAGCTCAGGGCTAATCTTCCTCATTAAAAAAATAAAAGGAAAGAGGGGAAATAACATGGTTATTTAAACTTGGGCCTAACTAAAATTCTAGTTGTGCTTCAAACAACTATACAAATCTGTATCCAATTCTTCTCTTTTGCATCACCCTCTTAATAAAATGTTTTTCAGAAAACTTATTACTAACACAATTATATTTTTTATTTGTTAACTTGTTTATTATCCATATATTCCAGACTGGAAATTAAGTTCCACAGAAACACAGCCCTTGTCTGTGGTGTTCAAGGGCCCCCAGAACTCTCCAGCACACTGTAGTCACCAAATAATATTTTTTGGATAAATGAAATAAGTCAAAATTTCCTAAACTTAAATGACCATGGAGCCATTTTTCAAGTACTAAATTTTAACACTCTGGGATAACAATGGGAAAAGTCTCATAGAAACAACATTTAACTCTTCAAGGTGCTACCTTCATGCCCCGGGTATCAGTCTCCTCAATGATTAAGATGCTTATTCTTTCTCCAAACATCTCCAAACCATGCGTCACTTTCTTTGAAATTCAACCATTTGAATTTCATTTCTTTAGCCCATTACATCCCGCTTTCCATGATATCCATGAAGGGAAATACATCTGTGGACATGAGATTATCAAATGACTTTCCTCTGACCCATGAGAAATCAAGAGAGTGCAAGTAACCCTGGAAGGAGGTCAAGGGACAGCTCAGGGAAGAAAGTGGCCCCTGAAATAAGGGAAGAATGCCTCAAGAGTGCTCTTGACAAGGCAGCCAATGATCAGTTCTGTGTTTTGCTATTTTCACGTCATGCTGGCAAGGAGCACTGTGAAGTGGGAAGAGTAGAGATGACAGGGTCTAAAAGATTTGATATCCTTGCTTAACTTCATTGTGTCTCATTTTCTTCCTATATAAAATAGACTAAAGACTAATAAAACTTGTTGCTACATTTAGAGAGTTAAAGTACATAAAGAACCTTTCAAAATATATGCCTCACAGTTGGCCTTAAACAAGTGTTAGCTCACTCTCCTTACTTAATGCCTAATATTTCCACTGAATTAAAAGTCCTAATAAACCAAAATATCCTTATACAACAGATCCAAATATTATTTATCTTAATAATTTTTGGAGTAAATATACCTGTTTCCTTATATGTTATTTTAAGTATTAGAAAAAATCAGGTGGCAGCTGGCCCTCAGGAGAGATTCTTGATGATGAGTACAAAGGGACATCTTAAAATTCCTTGGAATTTTTCACAAACCAGCAAGATTTCATCTACTGAGAATGTCAGACTGCTTTATACTTCCTCCTTCAGTTCTCACACCTTCCAAGTTTGCTGTTGACAATTTAAAATTTGTGTCTCAATCTTCTCACCCCTTCACTGAGCACTTGGTGTCACCCCTAAGACACAACGATTGGCCTTAGTTTCCCTCTTCAAATCCTCTCTTTTGTCTTAGACTAGAAACAACGTTTACTGAATACTTTTCCTATCCTTACTCCTGCCTTACACTCATCTCCTAACAGTCAAAATGAACTACATCATTTAACCTAGATTCTTCTGAAATGTTTAATTCTCACCAGCAATTGCAAATTTGATCATTTTTAATAGATTAGGTGCTGTTTACATCGTCTTCCAGGCCTAGACTTTGTGGGAAAGTGTTCTATTTCTTATGAATTTGAGACAGCCATGTACAAGCTAGAACACCCAGTCACCCCAAAGAACAATGTACTATGTTCTGGCATTACTGGATAGTCAAATTAAAAAACAGCTCTCGATGACCAGAGTTTGAGAAAGGAAAATTTGTGAGAAGTAACGTAAGTTGGAATGTTATAGTAAGAGAAGCTTTGATTTATAAAGTGTTATGTAGTAACATAGAAAGATCTGAAATTTTCCATGTACACAGAGGAGCATTACTGCTTAAGTATATTGCCACAAGTGAGACAAGGCTACAATAAATTTGACACCATCTATCTTAAAGGACAAGGTGAATCATTAAGACTGCAGAAAAGTTTCTTATCTAAAAACATAAACATACCATGGGCAACTGTGTTTTATTTCAAAGAAAGTAGGACTGAGATCTGAAAGAAGTGGATTCAAATTTTGTAGCTGAAACTCTTAGGTGTGTGACCTGAGGCAAGTAAATTAGTAAACTTCTCTTGGCATCGATTTCTCTGTAAAATGGGGATAGTAATATTGGAACTACCAATTTAGTATGGGATAAATCACCTAACTGAAGTGAATATGCCTGATAGATAATTAAGTGTTCATCTAATGTAAATATACATATCACACTTACAGAGCAATAGCTTTGGAACATAACTATACGCCTTTCTGTTGAATAAAATTAAATAAAAGAATGTTTACCCTTTTGCTTCAAATGGCTCCTCAAGTCTTAGTAAGGAAAAAGAAAAAACACATTTTATGCTCAACAAAAACTGTGTGCCACAACAGTATTAAGAAAATAAGGCCAAATTAGAGTAATTTAAAAATTTCTCGCTCATTTTTTGTGCCAAGAAAAATAATTAGAGATAGGCTATAAATTATTCTTTCTTCCTTTTTGAGTGTCTCTCTTTTTGCTTTTGGTAAATTCACAATGGCAAAAAAAGAATGAGCAGTGAATTTTTCACTCCCCAACTGTTCCTTTTGCATATATCTATCTAAGAATTTCTATCTTCTTTTTTGCTTTACCACAGGCAAAGCAAAAATAAAAGAAGTTCTGAGATCAAGGTTCTATGAAAAAGCCAATTTCATCCAGGTAACATATGCATGAAAAATTTAGTAAAGCAACAGGGGGACTCCAGAGAAAAATATACTCTAGAATCATCAAACTAGGGATTTATAGTTGTTCTTTCCATTGCGTATCCTGAATCTGTGCACACAAATATTGAAACCTTGGTAAAGTACATTAAAAGCTATCAAAAGTACATGTCAAAGAGCCTAGCCACTATTAAGTACTCAATAAATGTTAGTATCTAGGATTTTTTTTCTGTCAGTGATCTGCAAAATTTGTTCATTTTCGTTCACAGTATACAACACATATAATCCACATTATTTATATATATCACCATTTTCTTGGCATTATGCACAGCCTAAGTTACTCTCCTCTTCAACAAACTCCTCAGGGCATTTTTCACCTCCATGTTTCTCACTGTGTAAATGATAGGATTAAACATGGGAGTGAGGATTGTAAAGAACACTGTCACCGACTTGTCCACAGGGTAGGTGGCCACAGGACGCATGTAGGTGAATACACAAGGCACAAAATAGAGCACAACTACAGAAAAGTGGGAGCCACATGTAGAGAGGGCTTTGCGACGTGCTTTGGAGCCATGGGATTTCAGGGAGCTCAGGATGACTATGTAGGAGATGAGTAGCATGGAAAAAATGAGCAGACACATAGCTCCACTGTTGGCTGCCACCACCATTCCAAGCTTGTAGGAGTCCCTGCAGGCAAGTTTCAGCAGTGGGAAGAAGTCACACACGAAATGGTCAATGACATTGGGGCCACAGAAGGACAAGCTGACCACGAAAAGAATCTGCACAGTGGAGTGCAGTATTCCCCCAATATAGGCCACAACCACCAGGAGGCAGCAGAGCCCCTGTTGCATGATGGTCCTGTAGTGCAGGGGCTTGCAGATGGCCACATAGTGGTCATAGGGCATGACAATGAGGAGGATGATCGCTGATCCTCCCAGGAAATGCTCCACAAAGAGCTGGATCAGGCAGCCACCCCAGGAGATTGTTCTCCTCTGATACAGCTGGTCGATGATCATTTTGGGGGTGGTGACAGAGGTGTAGCAGGCATCCGTGAAGGACACGTAAGTAAGAAAGAAGTACATGGGAGCTGAAAGTGTGAGGCTGAGGGAGATGGTAATGACAATGAGCAAATTGGCCAACATGGTAAATAGGAAAATGAACAAAAAGACAATGAAGAGTATTTTCTGCAAGTGTGGATTCTGCGTGAGGCCCAAGAGAATAAAGTCAGTCACATTGTTGGAGATGAGGGATGATCCATTTAGGAAGCAACACCTTCCTGGAGCCTAAATTACCTACAAAGGGATAAGGAAAGATACCTATTAATCAGGAAAGGATTGTAGTCCGCATTTGATAGCGCAGAGACGGGGTGGGTACTGTCACTGTCACTGTGGAGCATTTCCCTGGCACTCTTTGCCTCAGTAGTTATTTCAATACTTCTTATTTCCTCCATGATGTCTTCAATCTCTTCAGACATCTAGTGTCTGTCACCTATAAATCATCTATAGGGTAACATTTGATGAGTAATTTAATGAGAAAATACTGGGCTATATGATATCTGGATTCTTATTCTGGTTCCAACTCTGTGACTTTGCTTAGTCATGTCAGTGCCCCGTGCTTCTCAGCCCTCCTCTGTGTCTCTCAGCTTGTAAATTGAAACTCTCAGATAAATTTTGTAAAGTAAGAGTTATTCTTTCTTCCAGAAGAATTCACATTTGAACCCACAGTTCTCACTGTGGAAAAAAGACACGGTCAATAAACATCTGTCGTAAGCAGCAGACAGATCAGGGAAATGTGTAAGTTATTGGTGATGCACCCTCCCTGGTACCTACCATAACACATATGCTATTCATGTGTGTTTCCTCGCTGTGCCTACCACAGTGTCTGGCATAATGTCTGCAGTGTCTGGCACCTATTGGGTGATGAAGAAATGCTTAGAGAATAGCCACTGATTCATGTGTAAAAATACACATGCTTCCCCGGCCCATAAACCCAGGCATTCAAGGGCTCTCATCCTCCCCCTCTGTTCATCACTACTCTACTTTAGGAGAAACATAAGTCAACTTTTGAATGAAGCTGCATTCCAGTTTAATAGTTTCTGACATAATTTGTTAGGTAAGGATGAAAATATTAATTGCCTCTAGGAAAGAGTATGTTACTAGGTCATTTTACTTTCAAGATAACTATTGTGATTTTTTAATTAATTTTTTTTTATTCTTCAAAATTCTGTTCCGCATATAATTTAACATAGCCATGTTCAGTTATTTACAACTTTGGTAGACTGGGATTAAAAAAACAAAACAACAACAAGGAAAACTCTTGGATACGTATTCAATACATGAGGATCTAACAAGCAAAAGAAACCCTTATTTTCAAATTTCAGAAGTAGAAATTTAGGGCCAGCCTGGAGGCATAGTGTTTAAGTTCAATGTGCTCCCCTTCAGTGGCTCAGGGTTTGGATCCTGGGCCCGGACCTACACCACTCATCAAGCCATGTTGTGGCGGCAACCTGCACTCAAAGTAGAGGAATATTGGAACAGATGTTAGCTCAGGGCCAATCTTCCTCACCAAAAAAAAATATCTATATCTATATATATAAATTTAATGTAGAAAATCGAAAGAAATAGTCTACTAGATAAGATAAAGTACTATCCATGTATACACACAAAAATATGTATAAAATCTATTACTTACCTTAAGTACCTATTACTTGTTCACTCAGTCTATAAGCATTTATTGGACATGTACTATGTACGTTAATGTATGTTTGTCCATATAAAGTCATAAAAAGTATCCCTGTTAAATGCCTTTAGTAATCCAACATGACATTTTATTACCAAACAGCAGCAGCTCCTCCATCCATGAGATCCTCCCACTCCTTTATGTTTCTGCCATATGCATTCTCAGGTCTTCTCCACCCCTAATATCCATCATCCATCATTACTGGTTACAGGATATTACATCGCTAATAGAATGAGGAAATTGGGCCGCCCTGGTGGCACAAGTGGTTAAGTGCACGTGTTCCGCTGCGGTGGCCTGGGGTTCGCCGGTTCGGATCCCGGGAGTGCACCAACGCACCACTTGTCAAGCCATGCTGTGGCGGCATCCCATATAAAGTAGAGGAAGACGGGCACGGATGTTAGCCCAGGGCCAGTCTTCCTCAGTAAAAAAAGTGGAGGATTGGCAGGGCTGATCTCCTCACAATAAAAAAAAAAAATAGAATGAGGAAATTTGGGAACACAAATTTTCCAAAGGAAAGAAAAGAGAAAACATTGCTATAATAAAATGTATTCTGAAAAATAAGTTTCTTTCCTTTTCAAAGCTAATGGATAAAGAGCTTTATTTTTTAAGTATCCAAAATGAGGCTCTTATACATATGTGAGCACAAAGTGCACAGCCTCACTGCATTCCCTTGTTCTGAGGTGGACTGTCCAGCAGATCAGAAGAGTGCAGTGACATAAAGTGAGAATGAGACATCATTAATAAAAGTTATTTAGAAATAACCATGGAGAAATAGAAATTATTTTTGTCTTTTTCCTTGACTCCACAATAATCTTTCTAGAAATAAACCCGAAAACAAAATATTTTTAAAAGAGAAAAATCATTATGTACAAACATGTTGAATACAATTATTAAGAGCTGTGAAAAATTAGAAACCACGTGGGTTATCCAACATTAGAGAAATGGATAAATAAATTATAGTGCACCTCTTTGAATAATGTGTCATTTTTAACAGAGATGTTTTTAAAAATTGTGCAATATCATAACAAAATTCTTATGCTGTAATATTAAGTGGGGGAAAATTGGAATGCAATTTGAATTGATAATATGATCCTAATTTAAATATACATTAATAAGAAAAAAAGACCCCAAAATATTTTTACTTCTAAATTTGTAGTATTGTAATTGATTCTATCATTCTTGATGCTTGACATGCTGAAGAAGAGATTTAAAACTCAGATTGGTGGGGGTTAGGAGTGATTATGTGATTTGTAAGATCCATTTAAACCTGAGAGTCTATAATTGTATTTTTTCCTGGAAAAAAAAAAACTCACCTATGAACTTGTCTGACATAGCTCCACGGCAAGGGCCCCAGGCAGCTGTTAGTTCACCAAGAAAGTAGTATAGTTGTAAGGTTAAAAATGCCAACTAGCTCAGCTACGATAAGTGTCTTTGTTGATTTATAAATGGCACCTTTGGATAAGGCCTTTCTCTTGAGCTTCATATGTGCTAACACATATACTCTTTGTAGGTAAATTCTGTGAAGTTTCTCAGCTGTGGCTAATTAGACCTCAAGGGTATTTCACCACCATTAGCAGATCTTGCCAACATCCAATTATTTCACCTAACTTAAGTGAACTTCAAAAGAGAACTTATATAGCATTCATCTTTAATATTTAACTCCTTCCTTAAGTGTACATGAAGACAAAACACCATGACAAGAGAAAAAAAAGTCAACCACTTCTAAATTTGTATATTTGGTAACAAACTCAATATGTAGTCTGTATATTTGATATTGTATAAATCAAACATTTAGGTGAGTAACTATTCGGCTTTAAAATTTTTCATTACAATATTTTGTTTTTTTAATCAATCTACCATTCATGTTGATCATAATTTTTAAATATTGTTTTCAGATGTACATTAAGTGTTAGTTACAAACCCTCTTATAATATTGCCACTTCACACCAGGTAAAGTTTACAGTACTGCTTCAAAGTAGTTGTTTCTTGTGCCAATTGTGGAATTAGATTAACATGATAACGATGAAAACAATACAGCTACAGTGATGGGTAGAAAGATTGCCTAGGACCCATAAACCTGTCTACTCGAGTTCCCCAAGGGCTAGGTTAGCAAGGACAGAGGAGTTAGGTCTAAATCAGTGAATGTTGTCCACGAAAGTAATTTTTCAAAAGATAAATTCCTGAAGCTATTCCAGGAAATTCTGTTTCTAGAATACAAATCTAAAGATAGAGTGGTTTGAAACTCGGGAGAGAGAGCAACACAGATTTTTCAAACTGAAAGGGTAAACCAGAATGAAAGCAGTAGAAATTATATATGGATCATATCCCAGTGGGTCAGAAACTAGTTGAGGTATGGTCTGATGTTTGATAGGTTCAGGACTAATTTCATAAAAACCGGGTACCTGCCAAAATGTTTTTCTTATAGGCAACTTCATGCATTTAAATAGGTAGAGGAATATGTTCTCAAAGTAACAAAGCTCTCAACAGTAGAGCTCATAATGTCGTAGTCCAATCCAAAGACCCTTTCATCCCAGAAGGACTTCTCTTAAGTTTGAGGAGATGGGCTAGGGTCAATTGCTAACTTTTAGACACAAAATGTCTCATAACTCTTCCAATATTACTTCTTCTAACTGAAGTAGAAGAAATACAACAATATTTACGGTAATGAAAATATTCACATGGACAGAATCACAGAACTCAGAAACACCTTCTAAATTACCAAAGTAAAGTAATTGTAGAAATGGGAAATGCTGTTTAAGGTCATGGAATGAGATGATGGCACAGTGAGAAATAAAACCCATGCCTCCTGCTCCTGAAGCTGGTGTTCTTAATCTCCATCATGTTTCCACAATCAGGATATGCTTGCTAAATATTGTTACATCATGGAGTCCATTGATTTCTTCAGTAAAACTCAGATACTCATGACATGGGAAGCTGGATCTTTCTGTCAAAGGAGGAAGCTATAAACCCATCTATGACATGCATATGCATTTGTATTTTGTTAACAAAGTTAATTTTTTAAAAAAGCCAAAATTAATTCACAACAATGTCTTATAAGTTAGGTCAGTTGTTTAGCTAAGAAATAATTTCTTTGGTCAACTATGGAGTAATGATTTCTGTTTTTTTTAATATCCCTTATAAATGATCTTCTAAAACAGTTTCAAAGAAGATTCCAGATTCAAGGAACTAAGTATAAAGCCAACTTTTTAATGGAAAATTATTTTTCAGATATTTTTACCATATGCTCTTGAAAAATATTTTAATTTAATTGCCACTAATGATCTTTAATCTAATAAATTGTCACTTCCTGTGGCATATAATCAATTTTTTTTTTTTGTGAGGAAGACCAGCCCTGAGCTAACATCTATTACCAATCCTCCTCCTTTTTTCCCTTTTTCTCCCCAAAGCCCCAGTAGGTAGTTGTATGTCATAGTTGCACATCCTTCTAGTTGCTGTATGTGGGACGCTGCCTCAGCACAGCCGGACAAGCAGTGCGTCAGTGCGCGCCCGGGATCCGAACCTGGGCCGCCAGTAGTGGAGCGTGCACACTTAACTGCTAAGCCATGGGCCAGACCCTCAAAAAATATTTTTACTTGCCAAGCCTTAACCAAATACTAGCCCCAAGGAATTCTGTATAATGAAAAGGTCATAGGATGTAGAATAAGAATATTTGAGTTCAAGACTGACTTATATCATCTATGACCTAGTTATTTAACCATTCTGATCTTTTATTTTTTCTGTAAAATAAGAACACTAAATTTCAATTTTACAAGATTGTGGTGACTATCTGAGAACACTTTAAAAAGTTCTCATTGGTTTAAATACAATTAATTTTTATAATCACTGACAATTTTTACTCAACCCAATGAGAAACCTAATATAATTTTTAGTATTAGGTATATCAAGTGTGTGCCAAGAGGGTATTGGCAAGTATCTTTTTCTTAATTATATTCCACACTGTCCCAGGTAGCAGTAAGAAAAACGGCTTTCTGAATACGAACTGTTTATGTATGCAGGCACATTATACAACTCTGTAATTAGAAAAGAAAGTGCTTCAATTTGCTTCAAAACAAGAGAGGTTTTGATATAAATGCTGTCTTTTTTCTGATAACCTTTGAAATGGTGGAAAGAGCATCAAATTTGGATTTAGAAGAACATAGATCTGAATACTAGCTTTGTCTCTGACATTAGGCTGGTTATTTAACTTTCTTGAACTTCATTTTCTTTCATCTGTAAAATAGGAATAATCATAATAATACCTACCTTGCTGTAAGTGTCAAGTGAGAGGTATGGGAAGGGCTTTAAAGTCATAAAACATAAAAATGCAAAAATCACGGTTGAAAAAAATCATCTTGTGTCAGTTATTGTCTGAAATTGTATTTCCGTTTACTTACCTTCTAAAAATGGCATTTTTTACCTCTGCATTCCTTAGTGTGTAGATATCAGGGTTTAACATGGGAGTACCAAGAGGATAGAATACTGCTATGGCCTTATCCATGGGAAAGGTAGCTGCTGGTCACAGGTACATAAAAGTATAGGGCATGAAGAACAAGACAAGCGTGATGTTGGACCCACAGGTAGAGAGAGCCTTTTTCCTCCCAGCAGAGCTGTGAGTCCTCAAGGAGCACTGGATGATCACATAGGGTACAAACAGCATTATAAACGTGATCACAGGAATTACCCACCATTGGCAACAACCAAGGAACCAATCAGGAAATTGTCAGCATACGCAAGTTGTATCAGGGGGAAAATGTCACTCATGAACTGATCCATAATGTTGGGGCCGCAGAATGGAAGCCTGAAAGTAACTAGAATCTGTACAATAGAGTGGAAAGAACCCACTGCCCAACACATCCCCACCAGGAGGCAGCATATGTGGGGGCTCATGTGATCACTATGTGGTCACATAGTGCAGAGGTCAACAGATGGCCACGTAGTGGTCGTAGGCCATGACCACAAGAAGTACAAGCTCTGAAACACCTAAGAAATGTTCAATAAAGAGCTGTGTCATGCAGCCATGGAAAGAGACAGGTTTTGAATCCAAGAGTAGATCAGCTGGCATTTTAGGGATTATGGGAGAGGAATAGCATATATCTCTCAAAGACAGGAAGGCAAGGAGGAAATGCACTAGGCAGTCCAAAGTCTGGCTGCAGATTCCAGTACCACAATGAGCAGGTTGCCCAGGACAGTGACAGTGTAGGTGATAAGTAACACCAAAACTAGGATTCTCTGATTTTGAGGATTTGGTGTAAGTCCCATTAGAATGAATTCAGTCACATTCATCCTGTCTTCTTTCATTTCAAGGCTGATGGTGAATTCAGAAGTGGGGAATTAACCTGTCAAGACAATATTTTCAACAGCAAGATGATGAGATCTTTATATTTTGGGTTTTCAGATAAATCCAAAACATTTCAATAACATAAGTAATTTTCTTTCATGGTGTGCCAGAGGAGAAGAAACATTTTACTTTATTTTTACTTTATAAAAAGAGTGGACTTTTGAAGCTGCCTAATTCAGTTTCTTACAAGGATGCTGAAATCCTTCTTCAACACCTTCTGACAAGTTGTCACTGGGCCTTTGCTAGAGGACATCCAGGCACAGGGAGCTCACCATACAATAAACCGAATTGCTTCTCAGGCAGTAATAAATGTTAAAAACTCTTCCTTAAATATATATATAAAAAAAGAAAACAAAACTCTACAACTATTGGCTGTGGTTTTGCACGCTGTTGATACACAGGTTAAGTCTAATTCACCCCCCTCTTCCATTTCAAAGTCCTTTAAATGTCACAGAAAAATAGGGCTGTGTCTGTCTTGTTCACCTCTTTATCCCCAGCGCTTGGTTCAGCATCTGACTGACTTATTTGTTCAATACATATGAAGTGAATAAATAAATTGAATGGCTCCTTAGTTATTTCCTCTGTGTTTTCTTTTTTCCAGCTAAATCCAAAAAAGTGTTCACTCTCTTACTTAGAAAAATACTGACAATCTGTTGGAATGTGAACTACGTGTGCTCCTTTCACCCCTTCAGATCTGCTCTCACTCTCTCCACCTTGAGCAGCTGCCATCCCTAGTCGGCTCCCCTTACCTTCTGGCCAACAGGTAGTACCAGCTGAATGTTAGAGGGCCGACGAGAAGAAAAGAATGTCAGGGTATTTATTGTCCTGGTTCCCTTCTGTGGTCTGTCAAAGACTGGGCACCTTTAACTGAAGCTGCACTCTTCCAGGTGGACCCTCTGGGTTCCTGTGACCACTCTCTCCCCTTCTTTCTCAGCCCCAGTTGTGGAAATGGCTCTCTACGGTTATCAGCACTGGGGTGCATTATTATCCCCTATTAGTTTCCCTTAACCCTCTCCATACCTTGATAAGTAATCATAATTACACTCTTTTTAACCTTCATGTTAAGTATGCTGTTTCAAGACTCCTATGCATGCAGAAAGTTTGTACTTTTTTCCTTTGTAAATAAATAAAAATAAATGAGAAAATAGTTTTCCTCTTGCATAAATGTATTTTATTTAAAACGCTTCTGTACTTCTTTCGATGTTTGGCTACTAAATAAACTTAAATTTGTCAGGAAAAAATATTGTATAGGACTTTGAAAAGTAACATAAAGATATTGGGTGTCTTTAATGAAAATCTGTACATTATCTATAGCAGTCTATTGGGGGTTTTATGATTCTATAGGCTTTGTACCTTTCACTACCTTTAAACTATTTTACAGCTCTCTCAGTATAAAACTGATAACTCAAATAATCCTTGACCATAGGAATGCATATGTTGTCTGGTAGAAATTCAGTTGGTTTCTCTGACCAATACAGATAAAACCAGTTTTGCATTTATTTCTAAATTCATTACGCATCCCTGATTGAACAATGTAAGTGTGGTAGGTTGAATTATCCTTTAGACTAATTATAATATCTTATTAGATCCCTCCTTAATTAATGGGCTAAAAAATTATTTGTCGTGTTCACTTTAGATTTGTATGAGAGTCATGATTTTACTTTTTAAAAAATTCTTTTCCCTTTGCATATTAGAAAAGAGATCATTATATTTTAGAGAGAGAAAATAAAAGACTTATAAAAATCCAGATATTCTTACACTGTGTATTATTTCACCATGGGTTTTCTGTTTTATTTTGTTTGAGACTTTTTTCTATTTATCAATTTATTAAAAATCTGCTGTAAAACTTGCTTTGAAATCAAATGGAAATAAAGTACGTTATTAGAAAGCATTTTCATTAACCTCCCAATTCCACTGCCACCCAGACTTTGCTAATATGAGCATCCTGATCAAGCAAAATGAAACCAGGCTGTTGATCGAATTACCTCATTGTGTCCAGGGTGTGTGTGTGTAAGTGTGTGTGCAAGTGTGCATATGTGTGTAGGGGAAGGATTATGTAATGGAGTACAGTTTTAAGCTCTATTTAGCCGTTCATTTATAAGTTCATTTTCAAATATTTATTGATTATCTACTATGTGCTCAGTGGTCTAAGAAATGGAGATATAGAAGTACAAATAAAAAAGAAAATTAAAAAAAAAGATAAGTGTCTACTTCAAGGAGCTTACATTCTAATAGGTGAGACAGAAAATAGCAAATAAAAAAGGAATTATATAGTACGTCAAACTGTAATCTCTGCTAAGAGAACAATAAAGCAGGGTGAAGGATACATGGAGTCTGGAAGAAGGATTATTTTCTATAAGGTAGTTAGTGACGGCTCCTTTGAGAAGGGAATGCATAAGCCAAACTCAAAGGAAGTGAGGAAGGAACCACAAAGATATCTAAGGAAAGAAAGTTCCAGATAGAAGGATGAGAAAGTGAAAAGTCCCCAAGGAGGGAGCAAGGCTCGTATAATTGGACAAAGGAGGCCAGTGTAGCTGGAGTGGAATGAACAAGGACTAGTCGATGGTAGATCTTGTAGAGCCTGGTAGAGCATTGTAAGAGAGATGATTTCATTCTACGTGACAAGTAAAGCCATTGGAAGGATTTTCACAGAAGAATGGCGTGTTCTGACTTAAATGTCAAGTGGATTATTCTGGCTACTCTGTGGAGAATATGTTATAAAGGAGCAAGCATAGAAGCAGGCAGCCTAATTAGGAGGTTATTGTAACCATCTAGCTGAAAATGGAGGTTTGGACCAGGATGGTAGTAGACCAGGTAGTAGACCAAGAAGATGGATCCAATAGAATTTGCCAATGGACTTGACATGGATGTAAAGAGATAAAAGAGTAAAAAGTACACCAAAGTTTAGGACAACATCATCTGAAGAGAGTGCTTTCATTTACTGAGACAATTTCACATCTAGATTTCCCAACTAACATGGTCAATATTTGCTTGAATGTTTATCAAGTGCCAGACACATTTAATCCTTATATCAACATTGAGTCAGACATTGTATCATTCTTATTTAACAGGTGAAATAACTAAGACTTGGAGAGGGTAAGGAAGATGTTCAGTGTAAATCAGTAGAGTAGGCTGCAATCCTTGCCTTATGTTGAAATAAAGAGCACAAAAATTCTATAAAATGTATTTAACTTTTGAAACTCTTGACCGTTTACTGTAAAATGAAGATAATTGGCTCAAAGAGTGTCTGAGAGTGAGAGGGCTAGAAGCTTAGTAACTGGCATAAAGTAGATACAAAGTAAGTAGCTGGCAGTATCAGCTATTTTAATTCTTTTTGAATATTTTTAGAAGAGTAGGTTATCATTACTGACTGTGAAAATGGATGACATTTGACTA
>JABWHU010000190.1:15948884-15969259 GCA_014189135.1 Dicerorhinus sumatrensis harrissoni | reverse complement strand
TAGTTGTACATCCTTCTAGTTGCTGTATGTGGGACACGGCCTCAGCATGGCCGGAGAAGCAGTGCGTCTGTGCGCGCCCGGGATCTGAACCCGGGCCGCCAGTAGTCGAGCGCAAGCACCTAACCGCCAAGCCACGGGGCCCGCCCCAAAACACACTTCTTATCTCACAGTTTCTGTACGTCAGGAACCTGGGCATGATTTGGCTGCTTTCTCCACTTCAGGGTCTCTCACAAGACTATAATCAAGGTGTTGGCTGGGGTACAGTCTCATATGAAGGCTCAGCTGAGGAAGGATCCACTTCTTAGCTTGCTCACCTGATTGTTGGCAGAATTCAGTTTCTCAACATAAATTAAAAGTCTTCAAATTGTAATTCCCATTAGATCTCACTGCCCTTTGAAATTGTTGTCATACATTTTACTGCTACAAATGTTATCGACCCCTGAATATATTATTAATCTTCCTTTAAATGATTAATTTTAAAAAGTATTTATAAAAAAAGAAAAAATATCTGTTTTATCCATATATATCATTTCCACGTTCTCCATTATTTTCTGTAAATCCTGATTTTTATATGATATTGTTTTTTCGGCATGAATAACTTCTTTTCACATTTCTTGCACTCTGAGTCTGCTGGCTATGACTTCTTCTACCCCTCAAATACCTAGCTGATTACTGAATTGCAAATAGGCAGGTTGAGACTACATTCAGCTCAGCCAAAAAATAGCTGAAAGGCTGAAAGAGTGAACAGAAATTTCAGCAGCTTCCCAATGCAGAGGTATGGGAAAAGAGTTTGGAGTTGAAGTTCTGCCAGTTTAGAGTGACTTGTTAAGTGCATCAGACTTTCCATTGAATCCCAAGATGATCGATGCCTCAGGATTAATGTCTACATATCAGGATTAAGGACTATACTATAGGACTTGTAGGCATTACTCTACCAACTGGACTACTCCCTTTCCTTATTTATAATTTCCAACATTTAATGGATCAGGTGGGTCAATAGAGGCATTGCATTATATCTTTCCTACAAATAATGTAAGTATAATTCTCAGGCAAAACACTAAATAAACTTTAGTCAAGTTCTCCCACTCAAGTAAAAATGGATGGAGTGTCTTTTCCTGGCATCAACTGACATAAGGTCACATATGAGAGAAATAGTTGAGTTTTACTCTAGAGTCAAGATAATCTCATGGGAAAAGACTAACAGTGTCCTCCCTAAGAGTTATCACCCATTTGTGTGCTTCTTTCCTATTGCCCCAATTTTCCCTTTTAACCACTTATTACTCATCTGAACCCAATTTCAGATTTTGATTAAGCCATTATTATGTGGGTTGTAAGGAGTATAATACGTTCATGTGATGCACTTCTTAGCCTATTTATACCCACTAGACAAGGGAAAATTTGTGCCTTGGTTCAATAAGATGTAATTTGGGGGAGCCAATTAGTACACCATGTATTGTTCCAATAGCTTAATAGTATTTTCATTTGTGATTTACATCACAGGCTAAGTAAAGTCTAAGGTGGAATTAAAATTCTATTTCAAGATAAATCCATTTAAGGCCACTAGGAGCTTTTGTAACATCTCTACAAGCTATGTGTTGGTTTTTGGCCTTAGCAAATCCTCCTTAATGTATTTTAAACAGATTTTCTGTTGATGTTATAGCACATTAGTCTCTATTACCTTAGTGACTTTAGTTAACTTAGTGGAATATGTTGTTATTCTGCCCATCTTTATATGTCATTCATTTCATATATTCAAGTGTCTACCACCAGAGGCTAGGTCAAAGGCATTCTATTCCTTTTTTCGAGTCAATACCTGCATTCTTTGGGGGATCCACATGACTACTCTTTAATTTTCTGTCTGAACACTCTAAGGCCTTCCATAACAGCATTCTCTGTCACTGGAGGTCATGATTATCCACTCATCAAGGGCTTATTTGTCTGACAAAATGATGAGGCTGTTAGCTACAACCCATGTGTCTGTAAATATCCAAAGATTTCTCTGAAGGTGAGAACCAAGTGCCCCTGCACCAATAGACATAGACATGCGGCTCATGCATCTGGCCACTGGGTGGACTTAACTTTGTCTTATTTGACCAAGATTTTACCTTTCAGAGGGAATTTTAGCAGATTTCCGTGTGAATCCTACCCTTCAGTTTGGGAACTTCCATTGAGAAATTAAGTATTGTGTGTTTCTTTAGCAGGGAGTGAATAAGTGCATTCATATCACTCAAAAATAGGAGTGGCAAACTGTGTCAGAGGTTCTATCTTGCTCTGAAAGTTATGCTTATGAGTATGATGTAATTCCCTTGAGCCACCTCCGACAGCATATTTCTATATATACTATTTCCATTCCATTAAAGAGCTTTCTTTTACTGCATCTTTTTGCAAATGACCCTCTGACATCACCCATGATATAAAGAGCACTTGTGATACATTTAAGTTTTGTCTATGAACATCCAATGACGTCCAGTAGTTGTCTTTCAAATGAACTGCATCTGGCCATCACACCAAGGAATTATTGAATCACAAATCCCAGTATTCATTACAGGGTGGCAGTATTAGGCTTCTGCCACAGTCGTCAGGCTGCAAATATTCATATTGTAGATACTTCCAAAAACATCTGAGCACTAGTATTATGGGATTCCAATGACATTGCATGAGTAACTTCACATTTTAAATCTCCTAGACCCAGTGTTATTTCTTTCTTCTTATTAGGATGTGGTGAATTTGGCAGAGTTTGTAGAATGTCTCTAACAATCATGCCTATGTTATTCCCAGAAACTTGCCTGATTGGTCCAGTCTTTGTATTTTGGCTAGATCGATCAGCCATACATCACCAATTATATTCACCATGGATCTTATATCCTCCCAAGTTTCTTCCTTTGAGGAAGCAGCTATTATGATTTTTTCAATGTAATGAATTTGCTTACTTTGAGTATGGTCATACCTAAATTTCATTTGATAAAGATATGACAGCTATGTTAAATATATATATTCTTGGGAAAAAATGGTAATCATATATTGAATTCTTTTCCACATCAAAGCAAACTATGCCTGACATTCTTTAGATTCTAAAAGTTCATCTGGAAGTGTAAAGATATGAAAATTGCAATTAAATTTTGAAAGAATAACAAGCTATTCTAGATGATAACACAGATTATAATGTTACAACAATTAAAATCGTGTGGTACTGGTTCCAAAAACTTGTATACAAATAATAAAAGGACATAAATTAACCCAATTTTGCATAGATATTTAAAATGAGAGTGTTGCAGCTAGGATACTTTTGGTTGTAAATGACATAAAACTCAATTTGTTGTGAGATATGAAGATATTTTTTGATTGGCTAACATAACTGCAAACTTCAAAATGATTGAAAGCTTCAGAGTTAGCTGATAAAATGGGTAAAATATGTCATTATAAAGGAGAACTTTTGTTTACTCACCATGTTCCTTCTGTCACAGTGTTGGATTTATCTTAAATTTGGCTCCCCTATCGCTAGAAGGATTGCTCTCTGTAACGATTCAGAGAAAGGGCTTTTTGTATGACTCTGGTAGAGAACATTGACCCTGATTATCATGTGGAAATGGAGATGCTATAACACAGAGGTGACAAGGAAGGATATTTTTGTCTTTCATGTGACCCACTTGGCTACTTCTTGCTACTCTCATCCAATTGTGACAGTAAATGAGAAAGTCCAGGAACCCTGGCCTAAGAAAGACATAGTGAAGAGGTGATTAGACCTTTTGGGGGTTAAGTCCTGGGCTACATCTCTACATAAGTCACTGAGACCAGTCAAGTTGCTAGCAGAAGGTGAAGTGAGAACTGAATTGATAGTGATGGAAGAAGATGATATGTAGAAGTTGCATCTCTAAGATCAGCTGCAGTGGCGAGGGACATAGTTTATCCTTGTAACCATTATCTTCTAATTTTCCCCCTGGAAGAGGATCCTAGAGCTGCTGTTCCCATAATGTATATGAAGAAATGGATTCAAGTGGCATAGGGGGTGGACTGTGGTGTATATGGTGATATACTACCCTGCTCTCTCTTTAAGAAAGACGAATTTATTGCTCCTGTTACTGGGAGTGTTGTTAACAGACAATGTCTTCAAGATTAGCTTCTTCAATGTTCACAAAAGCTGCAGAAAGCCAGCTCATCAAAGTCCACATGTCCTTTCCCCCAGCACTCCCTTATTGCCACCAGATCAATAGTTATGTTCAGGTGCCATAGATCCCAAGTAGGAAATGCAGTCTTGTTTTAGAAGAAAATAATCTGCTCGATTAAAATGCAGAATCTGGATAATATGTACTAGCAATAACTGGAGTAACATATGCGGAAATGGATCTTTTGGATATTGGAATGGAATGGAATGGAGGATGGCAAAATATAAGGCTATGTGGGGGAAAGTTTATTAGCATGGGGATATTCTTCCATGAATATGCATGGCACAAAGTATAAGATGTCTAAAGCTTACTGAGCACATACTGTATGTTAAACACATAAGAGAGTATTCCACACTTTCAAAGTAGGGTCTCCTAGGCAGCATCCTAACTCAGCCTTCAGTAGGCCATTCCAATGTTCTATTCAGCCTATTGCTTCTAGGTGATGGGTAATATGGTTACACCAGTGAATTCTATGATGGTGAGCAGTTTGCTTTACTTTATTTATGATAGTGTCAGGAGAGAGGGAGAATCTCCCTCTGTCCTTTTCCTTAAGGTTCTTATGGCTGGCCAAATAATTAACAAGACAGGTTAGCAGGAGAAAATAATACCAAGTTTAATAACATGTATACATGGGAGAAAGCAGGGACACTGTGTTTCTCAACACAATAGCAGAAATTCTCGTCTTAAATACCATGTTCAGCCAACGACCAAGGAGGATGTTGGGGGTGGGGGGAGTCAGTTACAGGAGATTACCACTAAAGCACAGTAAACAAGAGTAAGGTTATTATGCAGATTTAAGTCCTCACCTTCCACATTGATAAGTCTCTAGAAATGAGGCCTTCCCCACTTTTCCCAATACAGAGAGGGAGATACATTTACAAATGGAGATTTCCCTTATAAATGTAAATGTTTGTCTGGCAACTCCTTGCAGGGCCATCCAGAGAATGTGGCCAGAGAGACATAAGATGGGCTTGTTGATGCCTTTTCTATTGTAACATCTATTTTACATTATATTACAGCCATCGGATAGAAGATCTGTTCCAGGAAGGAGTTACTATGTCAAATTCTTTAGGCAGTTAGTGGGGGAGGTCAAATGTCCATCAGAGAAAACAAGCAAGGTAAAGAGAAATATTTCAGGGTGGCCAAATCTTGATCTCCCACAATAGAATGTGTCTCCTGGTTAGAAACAACAGTTAGTGGAATATCATGTCAGTGGATAATAAATTCTGATCCATAAATAATAAAGCAGACTGAAGCACTGCATGTAGCAGGGACAAAAGTATACCAAGAATATATGACGACAAGACGCTATCTCTCCCAGATTGAGGAATTTCAATGAAGTAAGCTGCCACAAATTGTTGGTTGGCTTTCCTAGAGAATTGTGCCCTATGAGAGAGTCAGTGACAGACTTTACTGATGGAAATTTGGACATTCACCAGTGATAGTAGGCAGACCAGGATTGGTGAAAGGTAGATCATGTTGTTCATTGAACCTACGTATAAGACTCCTTTTTGCCACAGTGACCACAAAAGTGGCTGGGGAAAAAGGCTCACAGATACGCACAAGACAGGCCATCTTGTCGATCAGGTTTTGGAGAGCCTTCTCTTCAGCGGATTCTCTCTGATATGCACTTATGTGAGAAACAATGATTGTTGCATTTGGTGTCC
Source organism: Dicerorhinus sumatrensis harrissoni (assembly GCA_014189135.1). Lineage (NCBI taxonomy): Eukaryota > Metazoa > Chordata > Mammalia > Perissodactyla > Rhinocerotidae > Dicerorhinus > Dicerorhinus sumatrensis. The sequence goes on along the minus strand of JABWHU010000190.1, from coordinate 15,963,429 downwards.
CTTCTGGGTGATCCATGCACATACCGCTCCTCCAGACTGCTTTGTCATCCATTCTTCCATTTTTTCCATTTTTTATGTAGATCCATAACTCAGGCCATTTTTCCTTCCATGTTAAGTGGACAACCATATGTACTGCTCAAACTACGGCTTACTGATAGGGTATGGTTGCTGCCATACTATGCAGATTTATTCTCTCCATCCCACTGCTTATTTTGATTTTACTTTTTCTATCATGTTAATAACTTCTTAAATATATGTTTAGTGCATTGGTTTCTCAAGATTTATTATTTTCTAATACATGAAAATTTTAGCTGACACAAGATTTGATATGTTCTGTTTTTATTAGTGTTAAGCTCAAAATATTTTCTAATTTCTATTGTGATTTATTTTACCATGGGTAATTTAGAAATGCACTGTTTAATTTTCTTACATGAAGGAATTATCTAGTTACTATTAGGTTTTTATTTTCTAGCCTATTTTCCTCATGTTCAGAGATATACTTTATAAAATTCTCTGAAATTTGTTGAGAATTGCTTTATGGCCCAGCATATAATCAGTTTTGGAAAATGTTCCATGTGCACTTGAAAAGAATATGGATTTTGCAGTTGTTGGTTGCATTGTTTTCTTATGTTAATAGACCACATTTGTTAATGATGTTTAAACTTTTTACATCTTTAGGAACTTTTTGGAGTGTATGTGTTCTTGTAATTACTGAGAGTTATGCTAATATCTCCTTCTACTGTTGCTTATTTATCTATTATTATTTTCAGGTCAATCTATTTTTTAAAAAAATGGTATGAAGCTACGTTTTTATTTACATAACAATTTATAATTGTTATATATTTCTGCTATATTGACCTTTTGCCATTGTAAAACTTAAATATCAGGAAATGCTTCTTGCCTTGAAGTCTATTTTCTTACTGATATTAGTATAGAAACAGTGCTCCTTTTTTGACCAGAGTTTATACAGCTTATTCCACTATTTTATTTTCATCTTTATCTTGTTATTTATGATGTTTATCTTGTAAGCATCATACCATTGAGTTCTGTTTTCATTTGGCACTGTCAAGATGTCATTCCTCTATCTTCTCACTTTCTATCCTTTAATAAATTGGTTGTGTGAGAGATCAAAATTTGACCACCCCAAAATATATCTCTTTAGCTTGATTATTTTCTCTGAGGGACATTTGACCTCCCCCACTAACTGTCTAAAGGAATTTAACTCTGAGTATGGACAGACTGGCAGGGTCCAAGCTAAGCCCATTCTTATCAAAGTTCTGTTTACCAAACATTTACATTTGTAAAGGTATCTCCCTTTCTGTACTGGGAAGGGGGGGATGGCTTTATCTCTGGAAACTCTTATCAGTCCGGAAGGAAGGGACTTAAATTTACATACTCTTGATTACTGTGATTTCTGTCTCCCTCTTGCCTCCCTCTCCACCCCCAACACCCTCCTTTATCTTTATCTGAATCTATTTAAGGTGAAAAACCACCCCTATTTGTTGAGAAACTCAGTTTCCCTTGTTTCTCCCATGTATGCATGTTATTAAACTTTGTTTGATTTTCTCCTGCTAACCTGTCTTTTAATTATTTGGCCAGCCATAAGAACCTTAAGGGAAAGGGCAGAGGGAGATTCTGCCCCTTCCCAAACAATTGTCAGTATTATTGTTATTTCCTTGAATGCAATGTCCTTAAGGTTTTTCTCTTTGTCTTTGGTTTTATTATGCTCTATCTTATCTATGTATCCTTTTTTGAAAATTTATGGTTTAAAAATTTTACTCATCATGAAATTTGTAACTCTGCATGAATGTACAACTTAGTGCCTTTCAATAGTTTTGGAAAAAATTCAGCCACATCTCTTCAAATATTTTGCCTACTCTGTCTCTTTCTTGAATTGTAATTAAATTAAGTTTAAACTATGCACTGTGCCTTTTAAATGTCTTTTATGCTATTTTCTGTATTGTCTATCCTTTTATCTCTCTCTGCTTTGGTCTGCATCTTCTAATCTTTCTTTACATTTACTAAGTCTCTATTCATGTGTGTCTAATTGGCTATTAAACCCAATTATCGAGTTTTTAATTGCAGTTATATATTTTAGTTTTCAAATTTATTTGTTTCAAATTATTATCCATCTTGTGCCTTAATTATTTGAACACAGTAAGTTCATTTTATTTTTTTTTAATTTATTTGTTTATTTTTCCCCAAAGCCCCAGCAGATAGTTGTACGTCATAGATGCACATCCCTCTAGTTGCTGCATGTGGGACACGGCCTCATCATGGCTGGAGAAGCGGTGCGTCGGTGCGCGCCCAGGATCCGAACCTGGGCCGCCAGCAGTGGAGCTCATGCACTTAACCGCTAGGCCACGGGGCCGGCCCAGTAAGTTCATTTTACAATGCTTGTTTGTTCATAGTCTGAATCATCTATATCTGTTTCTGTTTCTGTTGCTTTTCCAGTAGGCCTTGTATTCTCCTATGTTTTGTTATTTTTGTGCCAGATCTTATATTTAAAGTTGTAGAGATAATTCAAGGATTTTTATGATGTTTTTATCTTTTAGAGAGGATTTCTTTTTGTTTCTAGCTGGCAGGTAAGCTTGGGGTAATCAAAATTCCAGATAACCTTAATCTAATCAAGAGATTAGATGATTTAAGCTGGGCTTGAGTTTCTCTGAGGATTACTCTAGTTTCTATTCACTCTGACTCCAAGAGGAAAGAAAGCCCTTTGTGGTCTCAGATGAAAGCTTGGTTGTTTACAATGGCCTCTTCTTCTTGGTAGAACTTGAATTCCATTTGTTGTCCCCCATGATAAAACATTTGAAAGAACGTCCACTCACCTTTTCATTGGTGGTTTTGAGAATTAGCTCACATCTTTAGAGAAAAGAAACTTCCAAATGCAGAGTTTAGCTCTCTGGCTTAACTTCTCTTCAAAATATTGACCCTACAAATCCTCAATTCCTTGCTAGATCTCTAATGCCCTTGTGGGAGACCAAGATTTGGCCACCCTGAAATCTATCTCTTTACCTTGGTTGTTTTCTCTGAGGACATTTGACCTCCCCCACTAACTGCCTAAAGAATTTGACATGGTGGCTCCTTCCTGGAACAGATCTTCTATCATGATGGCTGTAAAGATAATGTAGGATAGAGGTTACAATAGGAAAGGCATCAAAAACTCTGTCTCTCCCTGACCACATTATCTATAGATGACCCTGAAAAGAATTGTCTTCCTGCCCTCTGAAGTCCCAGGCCACTACCCGCCCCCAAGATGCTCCTCGCCTTTAGCTGCAATACTTAAGCAAGCAGCTTAGACAGAGGGACTAGTTGCTCATTTCTGAGTTTCTCCCATGTATACATGTTATTAAACTTGGTAGTATTTTCTCCTGTTAACCTGTCTTGTTAATTATTTGGCCAGCCATCAGAACATTAAGGAAAAGGGCAGAGGGAGATTCTCCCTCTTCCCCCGACACCCTCAAACCCACGCATTTTATATTCTTCTGGCTCTTCTGGTTGTTCTTATTGGGAGATTAGATTTGGTGCAAAACAAGCCATTCTTGCTTTTCCAGTGACAAATATTATCTCTCCATTTAATTTTCTAGTTTGGCAATGGATGTGGCTTATAGAGAATTACTGTGCATTATTACTTATTTGGAGGCAATGTCTATATCAGTTAATATTTTCGGTGTATTATTCTTATTGGAGCATATAAATTCAGCTTCTGTGCTGTTGTAGACATCATCAATCTAGCAAATTCTTTCACTTCAGTTACGCAGAAAGATTTAGTAGTTCTTTGCATTCAGCTGGAAGGGACATAGAGAACTATACCTATGCATATGTTACTTCTCCAGCTCTGAGTCATAATTTAGTTCACAGTAACCTTGATCATATCAGATAGTTCTCCTAAAATGAAGATAACTTCTGTATCTTTTGCCATTCACCAGTAAGAGAGGAACAGTGCTTAGATGTATTCTTTAAATCTTAGAAATAATGCAACATTTGGAGTTGCTGGATTTCCTCCATTTTTTAGATAAGCTGAAAACCTCCAACTTTTGTTGGGGCTAAGCACATGATAAAGATCTTCAGCTGGTTCCTATAGGAATTTAATGACTCTTTACCTAAGACCCTTATGACCTAGAAAATGCAATATTAAACTGAATATATGTAGAGATGAAATGCTGATTGGAGCCCATAGTAAGCCATATTAAGACAAATAGCCATGGAAGATCTCAGAGATTTGATGTACAGGTAGGGTCTTCTTGGGAAATAATTCCTTTCTTGTAGAAACAGTTACTCAGTTGATACCTGACTAAAATTAGGGTGCTGAATTAGTAGACTGAAAATCATTATCGTTCCACCTGACATAGATTCAGGCCTTGATCAACAACATCCACTCCAGCCCAGAACTACAGGTCTGTGATCATTTGTCTTTTCAAGAATTGAAACATCAACCTCAATTACTTCCCGTCTCAAGGCTTTCTGCCTCGGAGCCTCAGGGACTCTTGAACAGAGGCCCTTTGCTGGGGATATGATTGGATAAGGAAACCTGAAACTGGATTTCCTTTCATTTTGGCTTAAATATTTGCTTTACGCAAATGTTTCCTAACATTAAACTCACCATTTATTATTTACTTTTTTAACATTTTTTCTTTTCAAATTACAGGCTGTTCACATATTTGGCTGTTTACTACTTTTTCTTGGCAACAACCAAATCTTTTTTCCTTGTTCTAGGAGATAAAAGTGTCCTGAACAGGTTACTTTATTTCAATTTGTTCCAAATATTCTAGTGAACTAATCTACAATGACGTTGCATTCTCTTTCATTTAAAACAGCAATGGTATAAATACCATAGGCTGTGTCTGCACATATAAATGGAAGAATTATTTTCCTGATACAATGGCCCAAGAGATTTATGAAAACTCAAATATCTGCCTAGGCTAGAGTCTATCTTCAACTGGTATCTACTCCTTTAGCTGTTTCCTTGTTACATATTCCTTTTCATAGATATCCCTCATTGCTCATAGAAATTTGTGGAAGGTCCTAATTTTCTGGGATGAAGTTGGGGAGAAGTAGAGACATACTTTTAATTAGGAAGGAAGCAGCCTAGGGGATAAGTTATTTGAATGATTGAAAGGCTGAAGGGTTCTACTATTTCCTGTGGGAATACTCAGTCATTGGATACGTTAGGAAGTTAAATCCTAGCATTTGTCTTGTTAGGCACAGAGATATATTAATGGATAGAGATATGAATGTTATCGTAAAACCTCAAAGTAAGGTACCTTTTGGTTGTCTCACCATAAGTGACTGAGAGGAGAGACATTCAAATAACTAATTTCAGTGTTTCAAATTTTTTTGGGTTTTTGCTTTGGCAAATAATGGATGTGGCCAAGTTAATTTCCACTAATTAGGCCAGTTTTTAGATAGTCATCACATAGCAACTTTGCTTTCCTTTGAACAAATTTTCCCAGCAAGTGAGAATGTTCAACTATCTTTGCACAGTAAATGTATATGTTTTATTTAAATGTCTTTATATTCTAGACGTCCACATTAAATGGTTCTACATTTATCTAAAAGACTGAGATGATGGGGAGCCGGTGTGAAAACATGGAAAGTGTGGCCACTTGAAACCACTGATCAGCCATACATTATTATGTGTTCTGTGGTCACATATAGATATACGAAGTGTCTCAGATGTATGAAGTTATATATATAAGATATATGAAGTTACTCTCAGTGAAGGAAGCGCTGATTTTAAAGACCAAGGAAAAAAGCCAATAGGTGAGTTCTTGAAACAACCAACAACAGATACTGGTTGAAAATTCATACATTTAAATGTAGATATATTTAAATATAGCTATTACTTAAATATTGTATATTTTCATTGGAGGAAGTCTGAATTGAATAAAGTAAGCTAGCAAAACATAGAAATTAACCAAAATATATTTGCTTTAATATCACAGCCTGACAGATGTTTATTGCCTATCTTGCCAAATAACAAAGAGAAACATGTAATGCATTTCAAATAAACTAATAAATTTATAATCTTGGTTCAAGGGTTATTATATTTCACATGATACATCAATATTTATAATTACTTTTAGAGATTTAAATTAGAGAATTTAAAATCACATATCTTATCAAATATATAAAGGAATAAACATCTATTATTTTCTGGAAGCTTGATATAAGCTTTTTGTGTGAAATTTTTAAACATCACACCAACCACATTTGCACATATTCATAAAGAAACCCATATTCAGGGAATTACCCTGCTTCTTGTCGCTTAGAGAGACATAAAACTTAATTGTAAAGTACTATAGTGTTTTTCTGCCTATGCGATTTTAATTTATCTTTTTACAAAGCCATGTTCTTGACACTATGTTAAATTACATTTTTTAAATAGAAAAGTGTTAACTTCGTGGTTTAAGTTGAAAGCCTAGTAATACTATCTTCCGGTTTACAGTATCAAATCTTTGATGACTTAAACTATGGAGAATGGTTTATATACCTAATTTTCACATTTAAATAATTTAACTGGCTAACGCAAGATGTCTCCTGGTGAAATCTAACACCGCTGATTAGTAAGAGTAAGAGCACTAGATCCTGCAGAAGTGAGGAGTGAAAACAAATAATTGGATATAGACTACCGTATACCCCTCTGTTCTTCAACAGGTGCACCTTTATCGATCTGCAGCTTCCACGACGACAGCACATCTGGATCGAGTGGGAGCAGTGATGTGAGTGAGCGTGTGGACTGTTCCTCACAGCGGCTTCTCAAGACAGCTCAGACTTTCCTGCTCATGTCCTCCGCCCACCAAATCTGTGTGAATGGAGTCAACTTGTCTATATTGGAGGTTTACTAATTCTGTAAATTTTGAGCAGTGAATAATCTGAGTGCGTGGGTTTGTATCTGTAGTTAAAAGGTTCTCTCTTGTCTAATTGTCCTTACCATCAGATGTAGGGTCTCTGTGGAATCAATGCTTTTTTTTTTTTGACTTTCTTTTTCTTTACTAGGATCTTCTCTGTGTTTATTTGTTATGGTTTTCCATGAAGCCTCATAAGTAACCCCTCAGAGTCTCAGGGAATTGGGCTTCCAGCACTTACTCACTAAAGGAAATCTTTCTAAAGAAGATTTTTTTGGGAAGGGGGAGAGGAAGATTAGCCCTGAGCTAACATCCGATGCTAATCCTCCTCTTTTTTTGCTGAGGAAAATTGGCCCTGAGATAACATCCGTGCCCATCTTCCTCTACTTTATATGGGATGCCGCCACAGCATGGCTTGACAAGCGGTGTGGCGGTGCGTGTGCAGGATCCGAACCTGCCAACCCCTGGCTGCTGAAGCAGAGCGGGCGCATTTGACAGCTGTGCCACCTGGCCGGCCCTCAAGATTTTTTTTGAGACTACGACCTCACTTAATCATCACATTACTATTCTTATTACTTGTAGATATTCGTTTCTTAAATATAATTTCTCCTTCTTGATTTGATCCTTCTTTTCTTTCATTTTCTACTTTTTTTCTAGTCTGCTTGCTTCTAGTCAAAGTGTATTCCATCATAGGTAAATATTACTGCTCGCATGCAATAAAACAGATAATTCCTAAGACACACAATCTTATCCTATGCCCAAATAGGGGTTCATGAATTATAGGTCAAATATTCTCTTATCTTGGACTATGTCTGTAATTCTTATCAAATTGACAAACTTCCAGATGGTTTGTTCTGATGCAGTGTTCATAGCAGAGCACTCAAGAACAATAATAGCTGTCCTTCACTGAGCCTTTACCAGGGGCCAGGCACTTACCAGGTTCTAGGCACTTTACCTGTAATAACACAATGACCCAAAGGGGTAGCTACTATTGGTATCCTCATTCTAAAAGTGATGAAAGTGAGGCACAGAGAGGTTTGTTAAGTTGCCCAAGGTCACCTAGATAGCTGGGAAAGCTGCACACAGGCAGTGCAGCTCCAGAGTCCTCATTACTCACCACTGTGCTCGCTCTCTCTCCGAGGATGTTTTGGCTCTTAAATAGGTGCACACTGAATGACAAACTTGTAGCCATTATTTTGTCTCTGTAATTATCAAATCCAGTTACCACTGGCTAGCAGTTTTCAAGTACTAGTGATAAGCTTGGAAAATTTTATTTACCTATAAAAATCTGAAGAAGGAAAAAAATTGTCAGCAGAATAGAATAAGGTGGGGCTGCACTTTCTGAGAACGTCTAGATCAATCCCTTTGCTTTCCAATGAGCACACTGAGACAGGCCTGTAATTCCATTTTGAAAATGACTCAGACCCATGCCTTTTCACACTGAGCTTGGACTTTTCCCTTGAGTCTGTTGTTTTTCAGAATCTGAGCACTGAAGTTCTATTTTGAGCTCTCTTAGACCCTAAGAAGCATTGTAATAAAACCATGTCCTATTGTCCTCTACCTCTCTTTCCAGTGTCTTTTTTCTCCCTCACTAGCTTTCTCACCCAAAATGTTTTTGAAAAAAAAAAATACTATCTGCTAATGTAATAGTTGGTGATACTCATGAGTCAGTTCAATTCAGTTCAAAAATACTTGGTGAAAATTTAGGTGGTGTTATGTGTGTTAAGAGTTATGGGATAGGCAAAGATTAAATGGAGAGATCACAGCTTAAAAAGCTGACAGAGAGTCAGACCAAGTAGTTGCTTCAGGGAAAAATGTGCTCAATAATTTTGTAGTTATTTGATACAGTGCAAAGTCTAGTTTCTTGAAATTTAAAGAGAGATTCATGAAGACTGAACATCCTTTGAGACATGAGGACTGAACATCATAGTATGTGGAATATCATAGTATGAAGTGAATTATTCCAGAAGAGACGTTATTTTTGATGCCACATATATCATATTTTAAAGGCACTCACCACAAATACTACCAACTCAAAGGTCTGACCCTATGTCAGGTTATTTATGGTCTATCATCACAACCAAAGAGTAAGTTTCTGGAGAGTAAGAACCCTTTTCCTGTTTGTCGCTGTTGACTTCTGTGCCAAGAACTGACATAGTTTAAATAAGGTTCTATTAAATGTATGACTGACCGTTGGGCCTTTAATAATGACTCTTCTTTACAGAATATCTGCTAAAATTTACAGATAGAACATCTTACTTGTAGCCCAACAAAATCATCTGAGGAGAAGTAGAACTGTGAAGGGAGTGTGTAATAGGCTTTTTATTAGAACCCAATAGATATTTACTAAATGTATATTGTGTGTAAACCACTTAGAAAACATAAGGATGAAGATGTGCTCCATAACATAATGGATGTATTCATGTTTGTGTTCACAATTTCATTACGGATCCCATATAGGCCTGAGCCCTACAGAAGAGTAAATGAGACACAGTAACAATATAACAGAATTTGTCCTCCTGGGCCTCACTCAGGATCCTGTGGGGCAAAAAACATTATTTGTCATGGTTTTACTCATCTACATTGTGACAATGGTGGGCAACTTGCTCATTGTGGTGATTGTTTTTGCCAGTCCCTCTCTGGGCTCACCAATGTACTACTTCCTTGCCTATCTATCCCTCATGGATGCAGTTTATGCCACTGTCATTTCACCCAAATTGATTATAGACTTACTCTGTGGTAAAAAGACGATATCCTTCCCAGCTTGCATGGGTCAGCTATTTCTAGAACAATTATTTGGAGGTGCTGAGGTCTTCCTTCTTGTGGCAATGGCCTATGATCGCTATGTGGCCATCTGTAAGCCACTGCACTACTTGACCGTCATGAATCTACAGGTTTGCATCCTGCTGGTGGTGGTGGCCTGGGTTGGAGGATTTGTGCACTCTATGCTTCAAGTTCTCTTTGTGTACAGCCTCCCCTTTTGTGGCCCCAATGTCATTGACCACTTCATCTGTGACATGTACCCATTATTGGAACTTGCCTGCCCTGACACCTACTTTGTAGGATTCACTGTGGCTGCCAATGGTGGAGCAATCTGTATGGACATCTTTATCCTTCTACTAATCTCCTATGGAGTCATCCTGAATACCCTTGAAACTCACAGTCCGGATGGGAGGCGCAAAGCCATGTCTACCTGCAGTTCCCACATAACGGTGGTTGTCCTCTTTTTTGTTCCGTGTGTTTGCATGTATGTTAGACCTGTTTCCAACTTTCCCATTGATAAATTCATAACTGTGGTTTATACGATTATCACTCCCATGTTGAATCCTTTAATATACACCTTGAGAAATCCGGGGATGAAAATTGCTATGGAAAAACTCTGGCGTAAAAAGTTAACCTTTGGTAGAATAAGAATGTGTCCTCCATGCTGAACACAATTGTTACTAGTTGCAAAGCAACAAACAGGTGGTAAATTCTAAAATGGATGACCTAGTGAATTCAGTGGATTATCTAGGGATGTTTTCTTTACTTATACAAAAGCATCAAATAAGCAGAATAAATTGTCCTTTGAGGTTAGAAATTATCTAAGAGAGAAATTCTGGTGAATCAATAAAAGTCACAGATGTTTGTCCTATTACAAGGAAAAATTAACTAAGATCACCTTTTAACTTTATTTTTCTCAGTTTATATTGAAATGAGACTTTAGAAGAAGGAGATTTTTCTTTTCAAAAGTGAAAAACAAGCTACCTTTGAAAATTCATTTTTACTCAGAATGATGAGAAAGCAATTTCGCTAATGCTTAGAACAAATTTCTGGGACTGATGTTCATGACTATGAGCCCATTGCTTTGCTGTGATATGGGCTTCCTGGTTAGAGGTAATGTTAGGTAGGATTTAATGGAAAAGAATTAAAGAGTTTTGTGAATCCATGTACAGGAGTGCTATAAACAGAAGGTGTCTATTCCTGTGTAGAAAAATCACTGCCTCTTTCATGGTCAACTGGGCCTGGTATAACAAGCCCCAAAATGAATATCTGACTGGTGCTTTGTTGTGTTCTCTGCAATGGCCTTTATTGATGCTAGGTCAAGCATTAAGCTGCAAACGTTGCCAGAAAAACGTTGGTGAGGACAAATCCATATATAAGCCCATGCATAATATTAGACTGCTGTTAGATCCAGTTTTCACATGGATCCATTTAGCAAGCAGTGAGAGCTTAGAAAGAGCTTGACTGATATTCACAGATGGGTCATCTTGTCAGTTTGCTCATCAAGAGTCTTCTTCTTGATGCCTCGTGGACATTTACATGGAACAAATATCTTTACACATCATGCTGGTTCCCCGAGGTCCATTCACTGCCTGATTCTCTCCCATACATTTTTGTCATCAAACTTGTAATCTTTTTCTTTCTAGATTCCTGACCAGCTGGCCAAACCATGAATGGGGTAGATCTATTCCTCAGGTCATTTTTTCTTTGCAAAGATCACAACCAGATATGACTCCAGAAATAATGCCCACTAGGGATATTTCTTTTCACTGCTTCCTTTCAGGACCACCTTTGTAGGACTGTATGCAATAATATTTTTCCTGAAGTCAGCACAGTGTGTAAACCCATCCAAATAAGTGATTTTGTTTTATCTTACAAAAAAATCTAACTCTGTTAGGTGATCTTTTTTGGTGTCCTAGATGTGAATGAGGCAGAAGTGATGAAGCAAAAGGAGCAGTTAAAAAGGAACTTTAAAAATAGTTTACCAAGTTTTAATCTTTAAAAACACTTTATTTTTAGAACAACTTTAAGTTCACAGCAAAATTGAGTGGACTATATAGAGTTCCCATAAACTCCCGTCCCAAGAGGGGCATGACCCCCCCCATTATTGACATGCTACAACACAGTGGTATATTTGTTACATTTGATGGATCTACATGGAAACATCATTATCACCTAAAGTCCATAGTTTGCATTAGGATTCACTCTTGATGTTGTATTTTCTATAGGTTTGAAAAAATGTACAATGACATAAATCCACCATTGTACCATTGTACAGAGTAGTTTCACTGCTCTAAAAATCCTCCGAGCTCTGCCTGTTCATCCCTCCCTCCCCATTAACTGATAGCAAACACTGAACTTTTTACTGTCTCCATAGTTTTGCCTTTTCCAAAATGTCATATAGTTGGAATCGGACAGTATGTAGTCTTTTCAGATCGGCTTCTTTCACTAAGTAATATGCATGTAAGTTTCCTTCATGTCTTTTCATGGTTTGATAGTTCATTTCTCTTTAGTGGTGAATAAATATTCCATTGTCTGGATATACTGCAGTTTATTTATCCATTCTTCTACTGAAGGACATCTTGGTCGCTTTGCAAATTATGGCAAGGTTTGGCAACTATGAATAAAGCTGCTATAAGCATCCATGTAAGACTTTGTTTATGTAAGTTTTCAACTTCTTTGGATAAATACTAAAGAATACGATTGCAGGATCATATGGTAAGAGTATGTTTAGTTTTGTAGGAAATTGCCAAAATATCTTCCAAAGTGGCTTCACCATTTTGCATTCCTACCAGCAACGAATGAAGAGTTCTTGTTGCTCTACATTCTTGCCAGCATTTGGTGGTGTCATTGTTTTGTATTTTGGCGATTCTAATAGGTGTGTAGCAGTATCTCATTGTTAATTTAATTTGCAATTCCCTAATGACACGTGCTGTTGAATGTCTTTTCATATACCTACTGCCATCTGTATATCTTCTTTGATGAAGTGTCTCTTAAGGCTTTTCCTCATTTCTCAGTAAGGTTGCTTGTTTTCTTATTATTGAGTTTTAAGAGTTCTTTGTATATTTTGAGCAACAGTACATTATCAGATATATCTTTTGCAAATACTTCTCCCAGTCTGTAGCTTGTCTTCTCATTCTCTTGCATTGACTTTCACAAAGCACATGTTTTTAATTTTAATGAAGTCCAGTTTATCAATATTTTCTTTCATGAATCTCACCTTTGGTGTTGTAACTAAAAAGTCATCACTATATTCAAGATCGTCTAGATTTTCTCTTATGTTATCTTCTAGGAGTTTTATAGGCTTGCTTTGACGTTTAGGTTTATGATGCATTTTGAGTTAGTTTTTTGTGAAGAGTATAAAGTCTGTGTCTAGATTTATTTTTTCCATGTGTATGTCCAGTTGTTATCCATTTGTTGAAATGACTATCTTTGCTCTATTGTATTGTCTTGGTTTCTTTGTCAAAGATCAGTTGACTATAATTATATGGGTCTATTTCTGGGCTCTCTGTTCTGTTCCATGGATCTATTTGCATATTTTTTCATCACAATCACATTGTCTTCTTCATTTTTTATTTGATTATTTTTATGTATGTATGTATTTAATTTTTGCTGAGGAAGATTTGCCCTGAGCTAACATCTGTCACCAATTGTCCTCTTTTTGCTTGAGGAAGATTCACCCTGAACTAACATTTTTGGCCCATCTTCCTCTACTTTATATGTGGGTCACTACAACAGCATGGCTGACAAGTGTTGTAGGTCCACACCTGGGAACCGAACACGTGAACCCCAGGCTGCCGAGGCAGAGCACGCCAAACTTAACCATTTGGCCACCAGGATGGCCTCCACATTGTCTTCTTTACTGTAGTTTTATAGGAAACTTTGAAGTCAGGTGTTATCAGTCCTCCAACTTTGTTCTCCTTCAATATGAAATTGCCTATTCTGAGTCTTTTTCTTCTTCATATAAGCTTTAAAATCATTTTGCTGATATCCACTAAAGAACTTGCTGGGGTTTTGATTGGGATTCCATTGAATCTATTAGTCAAGTTGGGAAGAATTGACGTCTTGACAATACTGAGACTTTTAATTAATGAACATGGAATATTTCTCCATTTATTGAGATAATTCCTGGTAATGAGATAATTACTAATTACCCTCTTTGATATCCTTCATTAGAGTTTCATAATTTTCCTCATACAAGACTTATATATATTTTGTTAGATTTGTACCTAGGTATTCCATTTTTTTGGGGGGGGAGTGCTAATGTAAATGGTAATGTGCTTCTAATTTCAAATTTCATTTATTCATTGCTAGTATATAGGAACCTGATTGACTTTTGCATATTAACCTTGTATCCTCCAACCTGATTATAATCTCTTAAGAGTTCCAGGAGTTTTTTTTAATTAGTTCTTTTGGACTTTCTACATGGATGATCATGCTATCTGTGAACAAAGACAGTTTTATTTCTTCCTTCACAATGTTTATGTTTTATTTCCTCTTCTTGTCTTATTGCATTAGCTATGATGTGCAGTAGAATTTTGAAAAGCAGTGATGGGAGGGGACATCCTTGTCTTGTTCCTGTTCTTAGCAGTTAAGCTTTGAGTTTCTCACATTAAATATGATATTAGCCATAGGGCATGTTGCAGATATTCTTTATCATGTTAAGTTCCCATCTATTCCTATTTTCCCAAGAATTTTTATCATGAATGGATGTTGAATTTTGTCAGAAGCTTTTTTTATTTCTATTGATGTGATCACATGGTTTTTATTCCTTAGCCTGTTGATGAGATGGATTACCTTAGTTGATTTCAAATGTTGAACCAGGCTTGCATACCTAAGATAAATCCCACTTGGTCATGATGTATAATTCTTTTTATACATTGTTGGATTTGATTTGATAATATTTTGTTGAGGATTTTTGCATATATGTT
>JABWHU010000190.1:15927006-15940888 GCA_014189135.1 Dicerorhinus sumatrensis harrissoni | reverse complement strand
CACCACTGTACCATTGTACAGAGTAGTTTCACTGCTCTAAAAATCCTCCAAGCTCTGCCTGTTCATCCCTCCCTCCCCATTAACTGATAGCAAACACTGAACTTTTTACTGTCTCCATAGTTTTGCCTTTTCCAAAATGTCATATAGTTGGAATCGGACAGTATGTAGTCTTTTCAGATCGGCTTCTTTCACTAAGTAATATGCATGTATGTTTCCTTCATGTCTTTTCATGTTTTGATAGTTCATTTCTCTTTAGTGGTGAATAAATATTCCCTTGTCTGGATATACTGCAGTTTATTTATCCATTCTTCTACTGAAGGACATCTTGGTTGCTTTGTAAATTATGGCAAGGTTTGGCAACTATGAATAAAGCTGCTATAAGCATCCATCTAAGACTTTGTTTATATAAGTTTTCAACTTCTTTGGATAAATACTAAAGAATACGATTGCAGGATCATATGGTAAGAGTATGTTTAGTTTTGTAGGAAATTGCCAAAATATCTTCCAAAGTGGCTTCACCATTTTGCATTCCTACCAGCAATGAATGAAGAGTTCTTGTTGCTCTACATTCTTGCCAGCATTTGGTGTTGTCATTGTTTTGTATTTTGGTGATTCGAATAGGTGTGTAGCAGTATCTCATTTTTAATTTAATTTGCAATTCCCTAGTGACACATGCTGTTGAATGTCTTTTCATATACCTACTGCCATCTGTATATCTTCTTTGATGATGTGTCTCTTAAGGCTTTTCCTCATTTCTCAGTAAGGTTGCTTGTTTTCTTATTATTGAGTTTTAAGAGTTCTTTGTATATTTTGAGTAACAGTACATTATCAGGTATATCTTTTGCAAATACTTCTCCCAGTCTGTAGCTTGTCTTCTCATTCTCTTGCATTGACTTTCACAAAGCACATGTTTTTAATTTTAATGAAGTCCAGTTTATCAATATTTTCTTTCATGAATCCCACCTTTGGTATTGTAACTAAAAAGTCATCACTATACTCAAGATCATCTAGATTTTCTCTTATGTTACCTTCCAGGAGTTTTATAGGCTTGCTTTGACATTTAGGTTTATGATGCATTTTGAGTTAGTTTTTTGTGAAGAGTATAAGGTCTGTGTCTAGATTTATTTTTTCCATGTGTATGTCCAGTTGTTATCCATTTGTTGAAATGACTATCTTTGCTCTATTGTATTGTCTTGGTTTCTTTGTCAAAGATCAGTTGACTATAATTATATGGGTCTATTTCTGGGCTCTCTGTTCTGTTCCATGGATCTATTTGCATATTTTTTCATCACAATCACATTGTCTTCTTCATTTTTTATTTGATTATTTTTATGTATGTATGTATTTAATTTTTGCTGAGGAAGATTTGCCCTGAGCTAACATCTGTCACCAATTGTCCTCTTTTTGCTTGAGGAAGATTCACCCTGAATTAACATTTTTGGCCCATCTTCCTCTACTTTATATGTGGGTCACTGCAACAGCATGGCTGACAAGTGTTGTAGGTCCACACCTGGGAACTGAACACGTGAACCCCAGGCTGCCGAGGCAGAGCACGCCAAACTTCACCATTAGGCCACCAGGATGGCCTCCACATTGTCTTCTTTACTGTAGCTTTATAGTAAACTTTGAAGTCAGGTGTTATCAGTCCTCCAACTTTGTTGTCCTTCAATATGAAATTGCCTCTTCTGAGTCTTTTTCTTCTTCATATAAGCTTTAAAATCATTTTGTTGATATCCACAAGAGAACTTGCTGGGGTTTTGATTGGGATTGCATTGAATCTATTAGTCAAGTTGGGAAGAACTGACGTCTTGGCAATACTGAGACTTTTAATTAATGAACATGGAATATTTCTCCATTTATTGAGATAATTCCTGGTAATGAGATAATTACTAATTATCCTCTTTGATATCCTTCATTAGAGTTTCATAATTTTCCTCAGACAAGACTTATATATATTTTGTTAGATTTGTACCTAGGTATTCCATTTTTTTTTGGGGGGGGAGTGCTAATGTAAATGGTAATATGCTTCTAATTTCAAATTTCGTTTATTCATTGCTAGTATATAGGAACCTGATTGACTTTTGTATATTAACCTTGTATCCTCCAACCTGACTATAATCTCTTAAGAGTTCCAGGAGTTTTTTTTAATCAGTTGTTTTGGGCTTTCTACATGGATGATCATGCCATCTGTGAACAAAGACAGTTTTATTTCTTCCTTCACACCTGTTTATGTTTTATTTCCTTTTCTTGTCTCATTGCATTAGCTATGATGTGCAGTAGAATTTTGAAAAGCAGTGGTGGGAGGGGACATCCTTGTCTTGTTCCTGATCTTAGCAGTTAAGCTTTGAGTTTCTCACATTAAATATGATATTAGCCATAGGGTATGTTGTAGATATTCTTTATCATGTTAAGTTCCCATCTATTCCTATTTTCCCAAGAATTTTTATCATGAACGGATGTAGAATTTTGTCAGAAGCTTTTTCTATATCTATTGATGTGATCACGTGGTTTTTATTCCTTAGCTTGTTGA
Organism: Dicerorhinus sumatrensis harrissoni; assembly: GCA_014189135.1. NCBI lineage: Eukaryota > Metazoa > Chordata > Mammalia > Perissodactyla > Rhinocerotidae > Dicerorhinus > Dicerorhinus sumatrensis. The sequence goes on along the minus strand of JABWHU010000190.1, from coordinate 15,938,358 downwards.
TGAGATGGATTACCTTAGTTGATTTCAAATGTTGAACCAGCCTTGCATACCTAAGATAAATCCCACTTGGTCATGATGTATAATTCTTTTTATACATTGTTGGATTTGATTTGATAATATTTTGTTGAGGATTTTTGCATATATGTTCATGAGAGATACTGGTCTTTAGTTTTCTTATACTATCGTTGTCTGGTTTTGGTATTAAGGTAATGCTAATCTCATAGAACGATGATCTTAGAAGAGTTGTTGATTTTTCACTTTGTTCAGCTTTTTACTTGTTGTTGGGATGGAGTGGTGACTTTTAAGATCCTTGTGTACCAGCCTGGCTAATATGGGAATTTGAGTCCATGTGCAAGCAAATTACTTGTGTCTTCTATGCCTGTTTTGGACCATAAATATATATATAATTTCTATTTTAAAATATCAAGCAGTTATACATACACATTCTTATAATTTTTGGATAAAATAATACCTCCTTAACGATAGACATTATTTTTCTCATTGTCTCTTGGAATCCCATGATTGAATTTTGTCTGTATCCAAGCCTGTTAGCAAACCTTGAATTGCTTTGTCAAAGGGAAAATTTTTGCCAAAAGAAGAGTCTATTGAGTCATTAAAAATCCTAAGTGTCTTCACTGTGAATCTCCTATGGAGGCTTGCCAGATACCCATATTATATCACTTTCTGACATAAAAAATTTCCAGTATGATTCATCTTCATCATCACAAGGCCTGTTTGTCAGGGTAACTTTTAGTACAACCAGGACCTTCTGTAGAGTCTTCTCTTGCTCTGAACTCACTCAAAATTTGCAACTTTTTAGGTTACCCCATAAACAGAGGTATATATCTAATATGTATTATGTTACTTTCAGAATCTAAAAAGTCAAGGGAGGCTTGTTGCTTCCTGAAAACAATGAAAGTACTGGTAAAAATGATCAAAATGAGCTTTTATAGAGATCTAGAAATCAATAAATGGCTTTCAACAATCCAGGGATTGTTTATTTTGGAAAAAAAGACATCTGAATCCTGATAATGGCAGTGAGTTTTGCGGCATTTTAACTTGCCCTATTGTGTGACCCTCTCCCCAGGACCTTAATATCTTTGCAATCATGATACCCATGAAAACCAGTAGTCTGACATACATTGGAGGCAGCTGAACAGGTTTAGAGCTCCTCGAGACTTAACACCCAGAGATTTATTTTGTCTTTCAGCACATTATATCCCTTGTCTGTAGAGCTTGTCTTTATCTAATCTGACTCAGAGCTCACATTGTGAAAACATTTTCTCTGAGGCATTTGTCTAAGAAAAATTCAATGGAAAATATTAAACATTCCAGCTGCCCGAAGTGACAATAATAAATGAGACAAACAAGAAGCTAACCAAAAATCTTAACAGAAAATCAGTGGAATGAGATATCCATAGGGGAATTTGAAAATCTCCAATATATCCCTGGGAATCTAGAAAGCCATATGCATGCCCAAGTCTGAATGAAATCCCAGGAATTACCTAAGAAAGCTCTAAGATTTCAATGCAAGCTAACCTTGAGGCTTCAAACAAAGGAGTGAAGGGTAAAGTATAGCTGTAAATTGCTTGCTAGAGCATTAGAGGCATGCCCCAAAACACACATATAACCCCTCACAAAGGCTGGGAGACTGATTGGTTTAACATATTTAAGGAAATCTCCATTCAATAATTAGCTGGCTACTAAGCTACTTGAGCAGAGACTTCAGGGGAAACTCAAGGCAAAGAATGCAGACAATAAAATTAGTTCAGGAAAGCCAAAGAAAGAACAAGTTTGCAACAATAACAAGCAGGAACTACAAGAAATGCTGAGTGGTAGTCATGGGGTAAATATGATTTCCAGAGTTGTCACATTATATTATTTAAATTTCCAGTTTTCATCAAAAAAAGCAAGACATGCAAAGAAACAGGAATGTATGGATCATACAAAGGAAAAAAAATATTACTACACTGCCCCTAAGGGAGCCTAGATTGTAGACTTACTACACAAAGACATTAAATTAGTTATTTTAAAATTGTCAAAGAACTAAAAGAAACCATGTCTGAAGAGCTAAAGGAAAGAACTATAAAACAATGCCTCGGCAACTAAATGATTTATATCAAAAAACAGATGAAAAATGATAAAAAAAGAACAAAAAATTCTAGACTTAAAAGCGAAATAGTTGAAATGAAAAATTCACTCAAGTGGCTCAATACTAGAACTGAGCAAGGTGAAGAAACAATCAATGAAGTTGAAGATAGGTCATTGAGATTATTCAGTCTGAGGGATGGAAAGAAAAAGAAGAGAAAATGAAAAGTCTCAGAGACCTGTGGGATAACCCCAAGCCTAACAGCATATACATAACGAAAGTCCAAGAATAAAAGCATACAGAGATATCGATAAAAAGAATATATACAAAAATAATGACTAACATTTCAAAATTTCATGAAAAACATTTATCTACACATCCAAGAAGTTCAACTTAAAGAGATAGACACCAAGATACATCATAATCAAACTGTGACGGCCAAAGAAAAAGAGAACCTTGACAGCAGCAAGAAGAAAACAATTCATTACCTAAAATTTCTCCTCAATAAGATCCATAGCCAACATCTCATCAAAAATCATGGAGGCCTGAAGGCAGTGGGATAACATATTCAATGTCTTAAAGAAAATAAAAAGCACTGACATTCCAGGATTTTATATCATGCGAAAACATCATTCAGAAATGAAGAAAATAAATATTCCCAAATAAACAAAAATTAAGAGAAGTAATTACTAGTAGACTGCCTTATAACAGGTACTGAATGAAAGGACACTAGAAAGTATCTGGAATCCACATCAATAAATAAAGAGCATTGGTAAAAATAACTAATAGGCAAACATAAAAGTCAATATAAATATATATTTTTGCTTTTAATTATTTTCGTATATGATTTAAAAGACAACATTATAAACAATAAGTCAAAATCTATGTTAATGACCTTATAATATATAAAGATGTACTTTGTATGAGGATAACAGTACAAAGGAGGAGGAAATGGAATGGAGCTATATAAAAGAAAACCTTTTTTTTTGAGATATGCTTCACATATCATGAAATTCAACATTTTAAAGTGCATAATCTAGTGTTTTTCAGTATGTTTACAAAGTCCTACAACTATCACTATCTAATTCCAGAACATTTTCTTCATTTCAAAAAGAAACCCAGGGCAGAGGATTCTGGGAAGACGAGGGAGTAGGAAGAACCAGAAGTCTGTCTTTTCATCTAGACAATAATTGCACTGGCAGAATCTGTCTGATGTAACTATTTTGGAACTCTGGAGTCTGTTGAAGGCTTACAGCTTTCAGGGGAAGGCTTGGATGGTAAATCGCAGTTGATTTCAACCCTTGACATAGTAGCAGCTATCCATCCCCACGCTCCTCACCCCTGTGGCAGGCAGCTGGGCACATGTTGTTGAAGCAGCTTGCACACAACTTGTGGGAGCCAGGATGGGAAACTATGACCTTACCCTCCAAATATCAGGATCTGTGCTCTGATCCCTGATTGCTCTTTCTGATCACCCAGGTGCAGACAAAGAAGTGGGGGTCATTGTTTTGAACTTCTCCCCATTGTTGAAAGCTCCTCCCTCTCTGGTTGATGTCAGTTCTATGGTGTTTTAAAGGGAGAGATGTCTCCCTGCTTTCATTTTTCTCTTTTTCCCTTTTAGGAGACATATCAAAGAATAGGATATTCAAAAGCAGCCACATATACTAGGGAAATTAGAAAGTCCCCATGCATGCCCAGAGGAAGGAACAGGCTCAGAAATGACCAGGGAGGACTTAAGTTTACACCTCAGGCTGATCCTTGGCACAGAGACAACCTACAACAACAACAACAAAAACAAAACAATAACAACAGCAACAAAATCAAAAAGAAAAACCAAAAGTCAGCAAACCAAAAAGAAATCCCAAATTCAGCAAGCCTGGGGAAGAGGGGAGAATATGACTTCCAGAGTTACCACACTGTTAGATTCAAATATTTAGTTTTCAAAATAAATTGAAGCATACAAAGAAACAGGAAATTATGGCCGATTCAAAGGAAAAAATAAACTAACAGAAATTGTCCCTAAAAAGACCTGAAGAGTAGATAGAAACTTTTAACACCACTGTCTTAAAGATGATCAAATAAATAAAGGAAGATGTGGCAAAGTCAAGAAAAACATGTATGAATAAAATGGAAAATCAGTAAAGAGATAGAAAACTTCTACATCAATAAACCTCAATCAAGAGACAGTATGTTTTTTAGAGCATGTGCATGTACAGAGATTCTGATTTAAGGACCTGCCATTGCTATATAAAAAAGCATCTGAATATCAAGCTTCAAATATTTCTGGATTTAGTTTTTATGTTTTTTTCTTATGTTATTTTGTAATAAGTCTCTTTTGAATTATACATCCTAGTTACTTGTTTCTACATTTCTTTTTAAGAAAGATTCTTTTCTTTTGGGCAAAATTTCTAAGTTAGAATTTTATATGTGGAAGTTATCTCATCTGAGTTGAACTGAAACTTTTACTAAATTGATAGCAATAATCTTGTGCCATTCTTATTAAGTCTGTCTGCCATATACAAAGACTTAATCTTTTTACTTCATGCCAGTGCCTTCTTGGATTTGAGAATTTCAAATATATTTTGACTAATTGAAAATAAATGATTCTTGTTCATGCAACCTTAAGTCTTTGCTTTTAACAAGTGACTGGCTCTTTGCCGTTAGATTGCTATTTTTTCACTTAACTCTCCTAAGGTGATTGTCCAAGACAAGCCTCTGAAAATATAGAATGCACTCGAAGGATCATGTGGAAGGCCTCAGTTCTCTAGAGCATGATTCCTCGGTGAATTTAATTTTGAACAAGCAGCCTGGGGGAGAAATGGTTTTAACATCTCGGTTTTAACAACTCGGTGAAGTGATTTGTTGTTCACTGTTGATTAAGTGCCCAGTCACATCTTCCCTTACCTGGGAGAAGATTTCTCCTTAGGTATTAATGCTCCTATCAAGATGCAAAATAAAAGCTATTACCTTACTAGACCTGAACCACATTAAAACTGAGATATGAATGCTTTAAAAAATAACCAAAACAATGCCCATTTCTTTGATTATCCAGCTCCCTGCATTATTGACTAAAAATGCTTTTAAATATTTGTTCAATTAATTTGGTCATTTAAACATAATAATTAGGTTTTAAATTTGATTCATGATAAATATTCTCAATGACAGCTTTCAAATTTGGTGATTCATCCTCACATCAATAGTATATTCTTAAAACCAACTCTGGATAATTCCATAATCCAAACTGTAAAATGTTTATGAAAGTTGAAGATGGTCATGCTTTGTGCAGGTATAGAGACATCTGTGTGTGACAGAGCATTTCCAGCTGCAGTGACTATGTGTACCCTGATCTCTCTCTCGATACGCAATGTGGTGGCAATCCTGACTTATCTTCATTAGACTTAACCATCATCTTCCAGGACCAAAGACAGAATTTCAGAAGCTTGGATTTGGAACAAGAAACTGAAGAGGAAATAGAAAACTCAGGTAACATATTTGCAAACACTCTTCACTGCTATGAGAATGGGGCAAAACATACTTAGTTAGAATGAACTATGTCTCCTTCTTAAGAAGTAAGTTTTGTCACTTTATCACAAGTGTTTTATGCCAGAAGCTCCTGGAATAAGATAGCACATGTATTTTCTCCATTTGATAGAATATTATTGGAATAAGCAAAATGGAAATAATTTTCTCCAATATTTTATATTACAGTTGTTTAAACGCATACTAAAATACAGAAAATGTAGAGTGGAACATAACATATAACAAAACGTACAATATAACATGGCATATATATGGTCTTAACAATAACTTTTTTAGATTGATATAATTTAGAGAATTCAACAATTATTTATTTTGAATCTTAATATATTGAAGATAATAGTAAGAATTACCATAGCTTTTTATAAATTGTTACCTTGTGTATGGTATCTTTAAATGTTCTGGTTCTATGTAGATGTATTTCTGTTGGTAATTTTTTTATTGTGGTAAAATATGCGTAACACATTATTGTGTATCCACCATCACTATCCATCTCCAGGACTTTTTCATTGCCCCAAACTGAAATTGCACCCATTAAACAATAACTCCCCATTTCCTACTCCTCCTAACCCCTGGTAACCACTGTTGTACTTTCTGTGAACATGACTATTCTAGTTACCTCATAAAAGGAATCACAAAATATTTCCCTTTTGTGTCTGGCTTATTGCACTTGAAACAATATCTTCAAGGTTCATCTGTCTTGTAGCATGTATCAGAATATACTTCCTTTTTAAGGCTGAATAATTTATTTTACTGTATGTATATACCACAATTTGTTTACACATTCATCAATTGGTGAACACTTCGGTTTTTACCCCCTTTGGCTTTCGTGAATAATGCTGCTGTGAATGTTGGTGTGCAAATATCTGTTAGAGTTTCTGCTTTCTTTGTTTTTTGTATATACTAAAACTGATATTTAGATATGTAAATTAAAAGCCCCTTGTATATTACAGAGGGAAACTCAAAATCTACCATGTGGAAACCTGAGTTCAGAGAAGTTTTGTAACTTGTTAGACTCATTGAACTGTACTTATACCTTATCAGAAAGTGAATTTTGGTGTCTGTGGAAATAGAATTCATAAATTTTGTTAGAGACAAGGTCTACAGAGTCTCTTTTTTTCTGAGGAAGATTGGCCCTGAGCTAACATGTGTTGCCCCTCTTCCTCTTTTTTCTTCTTTTTTCTCCTCAAAGCCCCCAGAGCATAGTTGTATATCCTAGTTGTAGGTCCTTCTAGCTCTTCCTTGTGGGACGCTGCTTCAGCACGGCTTGATGAGCTGTGAGTAGGTCTGCGCCCAGGATCCAGACGGGCAAACTCCAGGCCGCTGAAGCAGAACATGCAAACTCAACTGCTGCTCCACCGGGCTGGCCCTGATCTACAGAATCTTAAAGAAATTGCCAACATCTGTTTCTGCCTGTGGGTTAATTGCATAGAAATTTCTCACATTTTAGGGACTTAAAAATATTGTGAAGGAAACTGGACACATTACATTATGCAACCCAGTTCACTTCTCAATTTATAAAAAGAAGATCTCTTAGAATAATTTTAGGTTTAATGATGCACTTCAAAGACAAGAATGAGATATGGAGAAAGACAGACAAGGCAAATTCCACACAGTAATGTGAATGGTAAAGAAGGGACAGCTTCCATAACCGTATGCAATAATGACCCAGTCACTCCATCCATCCCACAGGGAATGCTCCTTTGGATAATTAGGGAAGAGAGTGGACTTTGGGGAAATTCATGTAAAACTGATTGTAGAGGTTTGACACTAAAGTAACATGGGGAGGCAAATAATATCTTGAATTTATTTAGTGCTTATTGTTTGTCAGACAATATTCAGAGAGCTTTATTTGTATTATTGTATTTAATCTTTAAACCCATCCTATGTGTCAGATGTTATCATAAGTCTCATTATACAGGTGATGTTGAGTAGAATACTGAAGGTCACACAGTTGGTAATTATAGATTCTGAAGCTCAAATCTGAAGCAGAATTTAGACTCTGAATTCTCAAAAAGTATACTATGCAGGCATCCAGTCGCACCTGTGCAAAATTACAAAACAAAACTGACAAAGATTATATATGAGATGGGCAATCCACTCTCTCTGATTATTGTTTTTTTGTATTTGTCCCTAAAGTCTGTTCAACCACATTCAGGTTCTAGAGGTAGCATTTTTCCATTACCATGTAGAAATGGACTTGAAAAATACGATGTTTCTTTAAAATTAATCTTTTTAAGAAAATTTGATGGTGTTTATTAGGACCTCAAAATTTTTGCTACATCATTTATATGATCACTTCTCAATCATCTAAAAAATGCTATTGCTTATATGGGAAACAGATTTTATTATACAGATAGTTAAATAGAAACACCATTCGGCTTGGATTGTGATCATATGTTTCAAAAGGATCTGGACTAAAACTCAAAATTTCAGTCTATAATTTCTAATATCTTACTGATTGAAAATGTTTCCAAGTATTTTGCACCTTGCATACCATATAAATGGTTTGTTTCTCTGCCGTATGTTGTTTAATTTGCCATAGTGTAGATCTACTTAATTTATCTTATTTTAATTGTCATCATGGGATACTTCACATTATCATGGATTTACGTTTTTTAAGCATTCATTTATGATTTATTTATTCTCATTGAATGTGTGAAGAAATTTGAAGACTCTCACAAATATTTGAATCAGATATGTCTATTTTTAATAAGATACAATATTGATAAAGTATAGAATTTTGTATCATTCTGAGTCAAATTAATGATTTTCAATAGTTTAGAGTAATAATTATGTTCATAAGAACATTTTCAATAGTAAAATATTTATTAATCACTAAAATGTATAACACACACTCATAGCTTCTGGAGATACAATTATTAATAAGATATGTTTACTATCCTGACAGACCCACCAGATGATAGGGGAAAACACACTATCAAGAAGTAAGCGTTGTGAATACTCAACAGGTAAGTCAAGGGGTTAGATCCTCCTACTGGAAGCTATCTCTTGAATGCTCAGACTACTACTATAAATTGTGACTACTTTCCATTGTAAATGCAGATATAGATTCATAATTGTGAATGAAGCTATTTAATTCTGTATATATGCAATGAACTGCCAGCAGTCCTGAAGATGCAACTCGTTCTTTAAGCAGCTGGTCTCATCTACTGATTCAAATTTGATTTTCTCATTTTCATACTTTCTTGAAGTATAAGATTCTGAAAGGCAAGTCCTGAAACAGATGTGGAGTTGTCCTTCAGGCCACCTCCTGATGGACAGCTTGGGAAATCTGAAATTTCCTCTACTCCTAACTCATTCAAACCCCCCAAAGCAAACAGTTACCAGTTTCAAAGCATGTTTCATTCAGCTTACTGTTTTTGCTGGTTTCTATCTGCCTTTTCTCTGTTATCTCTTATTTTCTGTCATCTACACTTTTATTCTCTCTCTGATGTTTGAGTACAAATTTGCCTAAAAGCACAAAGGATAGAATAGTCTCTTGCCCTTCACAAATGATCATCTACAAATGTGGACACTGAAATAGAGCACATTTAATATAATTCTGCCAATATCAAGTTGCACATCTTACATGTAAAATTGGCTGGATCATTCCCAAAAGGCCTGACAAATGATTTATTTTCCTCAAGTGAAAATGAATATCTTGTATTCAACACAGACTCAGATAACTAGAACTAATAATATAAACAAGATAACTAGTCTCATATATTGATTATTAATAATCCATCTTCAACACATCGTAATTCACCTTGATTAACATACCAGCAAAAGTGTTATCGTGTCATTTAGGATAAAAGTTTCAATGACAAGAATTCAGAAACACACATCTGGAAAGATCATAACATTTCAGATAAGAATATAAGTTGGGATGTGATTTTTCCCAAGATGACTGAGAAAAACCAAGTAATACTTCTGGATTTTTAGTATAGAATTCTTTCTACTGCACCATGATTCTGCCTAAAATCTTAATTTGGCATTCCAAATTGAGCTAAGGATAGCAATAATTAATTCCAAGCAATTTTGAAAAGTAGGAGAAATGTCTATGTAGCACCCAAGCCATTCATTTTGATTTGTAATATCCATTTTTTCCTCCAATAACCTAGGTTGTAATGAATGTAAATTTAGTTTGTGTGTGTGTGTGTGTGTGTGTATCTTCAAACAAGACATTGCTTTCATTGGAATTTCTTGGCTGGGGAGAAATTAATACATTTATCTCTGCTCAGTTGCTTTCTTATGAGTGTTGATATCCAGTTTAATGAAATAAAATTCAATGAGCATACAACGACCACTCACATTGTGACTGTTTTTTTTTATTGTGTGGGTGACTTATTCTTCAAGTCTTAGTGCTCATAGTAAAGCAACTCAGAAAGGCAGTTATTTAAACATCTGTCTATAATTGCATGTTCCATGCAGTAGTTATTACTTTATATAAATATATAAATAAAGTTATTAGAGATGAGGTTGTTTTCATGGAGGGTCTCTGAAGTCCAAAAACCATTCAAGAATAAAAGAAATCATATATAATGTCAAAAATGCCATCTTTACGAGAGATATTCTGGACAAAGTAGCTTTCTTGTTGTTCGGTAGATCATCTCACAGACATGCCCACTCACATATACCTTCCAGTTAGAGTACTGAAGTCTAATCATTGTAGTTGAAGCATGAAATTTGTGAAAAGGAATGGAGTAATTGTGGGAGGAGATTTCAAACTCTTATTTTCTAAAGAGTTACTCTGTGTGAGGCCCTGTGGAGCAAACATTGTTGAGTAAAACATCACATTTTTTATATAAAGCTTGCGATCCTCTCAAATTCATTATCGCCCCTTTTGTTTGCAGCCTCTGACACCTGAGTAAAACACCTTCAGAAGATCACATGGAAAATAGGAACAATGTGACTGAGTTTGTCCTCCTGGGGCTCACACAGAGCCCTGAGGGGCAAAAAGTTCTATTTGTCACATTCTTACTCATTTACATTGTGACAATAACGGGCAATCTGCTCATCATGATGACCATCTTGGCCAGCCGGTCACTGGGTGCCCCAATGTACTTTTTTCTGGCTTACTTATCATTTATTGATACTGTTTATTCTACTGCCACTGCTCCCAAAATGATTATAGACTTGCTTTATAAGAAAAAGACCATTTCCTTCCAGGCTTGCATGACTCAAGTCTTCGTAGATCATTTATTTGCTGGTGCTGAAGTCCTTCTTCTGGTGGTGATGGCCTATGACCGATATGTAGCCATCTGTAAACCTCTTCATTATTTGATCATCATGAATAGGCGGGTATGTGTTGTCATGCTGCTGGTGACCTGGAGTGGAGGCCTTCTGCACTCATTGGTTCAATATCTCTTTATTTGTCAGCTCCCTTTCTGTGGCCCCAATGTCATTGACAATTTCGTGTGTGATATGTACCCCTTATTGAAACTTGCTTGCACCAATGCCTACCTCATTGGGCTCTCTATGGTAGCTAATGGAGGGGCCATTTGCACTGTCATCTTCTTCATTCTCCTAGTTTCCTATGGGGTCATATTATACTCCCTTAAGATTCATGGTTTGGAAGGGAAACGCAAAGCCTTCTACACCTGTGCATCCCATATGACTGTGGTCATTTTATTCTTTGTTCCCTGTATCTTCCTGTATGCAAGGCCCAATTCTACTTTTCCTATTGATAAATCCATGACTGTGGTTTTAACTTTCATAACTCC
>JABWHU010000190.1:15908156-15918991 GCA_014189135.1 Dicerorhinus sumatrensis harrissoni | reverse complement strand
ATACTTCTATATCTCCATTTCTTAGACCACTGAGCACATAGGAGATAATCAATAAATATTTGAAAATGAACTTATAAATGAACGGCTAAATAGAGCTTAAAACTGTACTCCATTACATAATCCTTCCCCTACACACATATGCACACTTGCACACACACTTACACACACACACCATGGCCACGTTGATGTAATTCGATCAACAGCCTGGTTTCATTTTGCTTGATGAGGATGCTCATATTAGCAAAGTCTGGGTGGCAGTGGAATTGGGATGTTAATGAAAATGCTTTCTAATAACGTACTTTATTTCCATTTGATTTCAAAGCAAGTTTTAAAGCAGATTTTTAATAAATTGATGAGTAGAAAAAAGTCTCAAACAAAATAAAACAGAAAACCCATGGTGAAATAATACACAGTGTAAGAATATCTGGATTTTTATAAGTCTTTTAGTTTCTCTCTCTAAAATATAATGATCTCTTTTCTAATATGCAAAGGGAAAAGAAATTTTTAAAAAGTAAAATCATGACTCTCATACAAATCTAAAGTGAACATGACAAATATTTTTTTAGCCCGTTAATTAAGGAGGGAACTAATAAGATATTATAATTAGTCTAAAGGATAATTCAACCTACCACACTTACATTGTTCAATCAGGGATGTGTAATGAATTTAGAAATAAATGCAAAACTGGTTTTATCTGTATTGGTCAGAGAAACCAATTGAATTTCTACCAGACAACATATGCATTCCTATGGTCAAGGATTATTTGAGTTATCAGTTTTATACTGAGAGAGCTGTAAAATAGTTTAAAGGTAGTGAAAGGTACAAAGCCTATAGAATCATAAAACCCCCAATAGACTGCTATAGATAATGTACAGATTTTCATTAAAGACACCCAATATCTTTATGTTACTTTTCAAAGTCCTATACAATATTTTTTCCTGACAAATTTAAGTTTATTTAGTAGCCAAACATCGAAAGAAGTACAGATGCTTTTTAAATAAAATAAATTTATGCAAGAGGAAAACTATTTTCTCATTTATTTTTATTTATTTACAAAGGAAAAAAGTACAAACTTTCTGCATGCATGGGAGTCTTGAAACAGCATACTTAACATGAGAGATTAAAAAGAGTGTAATTATGATTACTTATCAAGGTATGAAGAGGGTTAAGGGAAACTAATAGGGGATAATAATGCACCCCAGTGCTGATAACAGTAGAGAGCCATTCCCACAACTGGGGCTGAGAAAGAAGGGGAGAGAGTGGTCACAGGAACCCAGAGGGTCCACCTGGAAGAGTGCAGCTTCAGTTAAAGGCGCCCAGTCTTTGACAGACCACAGAAGGGAACCAGGACAATAAATACCCTGACATTCTTTTCTTCTCGTCGGCCCTCTAACATTCAGCTGGTACTACCTGTTGGCCAGGAGGTAAGGGGAGCCAACTAGGGATGGCAGCTGCTCAAGGTGGAGAGAGTGAGAGCAGATCTGAAGGGGTGAAAGCAGCACACGTAGTTCACATTCCAACAGATTGTCAGTTTTTTTCTAAGTAAGAGAGTGAACACTTTTTTGGATTTAGCTGGAAAAAAGAAAACACAGAAAATAACTAAGGAGCCATTCAATTTATTTATTCACTTCATATGTATTGAACAAATAAGTCAGTCAGATGCTGAACCAAGCGCTGGGGATAAAGAGGTGAACAAGACAGACACAGCCCTATTTTTCTGTGACTTATTTAAAGGACTTTGAAATGGAAGGGGGGGGAATTAGACTTAACTTGTGTATCAACAGTGTGCAAAACTACAGCCAATAGTTGTAGAGTTTTGTTTTCTTTTTATATATATATATATTTAAGGAAGAGTTTTTAACATTTATTACTGCCTGAGAAGCAATTCGGTTTATTGTATGGTGAGCTCCCTGTGCCTGGATGTCCTCCAGCAAAGGCCCAGTGACAACTTGTCAGAAGGTGTTGAAAAAGGATTTCAGCATCCTTGTAAGAAACTGAATTAGGCAGCTTCAAAAGTCCACTCATTTTATAAAGTAAAAATAAAGTAACATGTTTCTTCTCCTCTGGCACACCATGAAAGAAAATTGCTTATGTTATTGAAATGCTTTGGATTTATCTGAAAACCCAAAATATAAAGTTCTCATCATCTTGCTGTTGAAAATATTGTCTTGACAGGTTAATTCCCCACTTCTGAATTCACCGTCAGCATTGAAAGAAGACAGGATGAATGTGACTGAATTCATTCTAATGGGACTTACACCAAATCCTCAAAATCAGAGAATCCTAGTTTTTGTGTTACTTATCACCTACACTGTCACTGTCCTGGTCAACCTGCTCATTGTGGTTACTGGAATCTGCAGCCAGACTTTGGACTCCCCAGTGCATTTCCTCCTTGCCTTCCTGTCTTTGAGAGATATATGCTATTCCTCTCCCATAATCCCTAAAATGCCAGCTGATCTGCTCTTGGATTCAAAAGCTGTCTCTTTCCATGGTTGCATGACACAGCTCTTTATTGAACATTTCTTAGGCATTTCAGAGCTTGTACTTCTTGTGGTCATGGCCTACGACCACTATGTGGCCATCTGTTGCTCTCTGCACTATGTGACCACATAGTGATCACGTGAGCCACCACATATGCTGCCTCCTGGTGGGGGAGTGTTGGGTAGTGGGTTTTTTCCACTCTATTGTACAGATTCTAGTCACTTTCAGGCTTCCATTCTGCGGTCCCAACATTATGGATCAGTTCATGAGTGACATTTTCCCCCTGATACAACTTGCCTATACTGACACTTTCCTGGTTGGTTCCTTGGTTGCTGCCAATGGTGTGTAATTCCTGTGATCACATTTATAATGCTGTTTGTACCCTATGTGATCATCCAGTGCTCCTTGAGGACTCACAGCTCTGCTGGGAGGAAAAAGGCTCTCTCTACCTGTGGGTCCCACATCACGCTTGTCTTCTTCTTCATGCCCTCTACTTTTATGTACCTGTGACCAGCAGCTACCTTTCCCATGGATAAGGCCATAGCAGTATTCTATCCTCTTGTTACTCCCATGTTAAATCCTGTTATCTACACACTAAGGAATGCAGAGGTAAAAAATGCCATTTTTAGAAGGTAAGTAAACGGAAATACAATTTCAGACAATAACTGACCCAAGATGATTTTTTTCAACCGTGATTTTTGCATTTTTATGTTTTATTACTTTAAAGCCCTTCCCATACCTCTCACTTGACACTTACAGCACCTTTGCAAGGTAGGTATTATTATGATTATTCCTATTTTACAGATGAAAGAAAATGAAGTTCAAGAAAGTTAAATAACCAGCCTAATGTCAGAGACAAAGCTAGTATTCAGGACTATGTTCTTCTAAATCCAAATTTGATGCTCTTTCCACATTTCAAAGGTTATCAGAAAAAAGACAGCATTTATATCAAAACCTCTCTTGTTTTGCAGCAAATTGAAACACTTTCTTTTCTAATTACAGAGTTGTATAATGTGCCTGCATACATAAACAGTTGGTATTCAGAAAGCCGTTTTTCTTACTGCTACCTGGGACAGTGTGGAATATAATTAAGAAAAAGATACTTGCCAATACCCTCTTGGCACACACTTGATATACCTAATTCTAAAAATTATATTAGGTTTCTCATTCTGTTGAGTAAAAGTTGTCAGTGATTATAAAAATTAATTGTATTTAAACCAATGAGAACTTTTGAAAGTGTTCTCAGATGGTCACCACAATCTTGTAAAATTGAAATTTAGTGTTCTTATTTTACAGAAAAAATAAAGGATCAGAATGGTTAAATAACTAGGTCATAGAGGATTTAAGTCAGTCTTGAACTCAAATATTCTTACTATACATCCTATGACCTTTTCATTATACAGAATTCCTTGGGGCTAGTATTTGGTTAAGGCTTGGCAAGTAAAAATATTTTTTGAAGGTCTGGCCCATGGCTTAGCGGTTATGTGTGCACGCTCCACTACTGGTGGCCCAGGTTCGGATCCCGGGCGCGCACTGACGCACTGCTTGTCCGGCTGTGCTGAGGCAGCGTCCCACATACAGCAACTAGAAGGATGTGCAACTATGACATACAACTATCTACTGGGGCTTTGGGGAGAAAAAGGGAAAAGAGGAGGAGGATTGGTAATAGATGTTAGCTCAGGGCCGGTCTTCCTCAGCAAAAAGAGGAGGATTGTCATGGATGTTAGCTCAGGGCTGATCTTCCTCACACACACACAAAAAATTGATTATATGCCACAGGAAGTGATAAATTATTAGATTAAAGATCATTAGTGGCAATTAAATGAAAATATTTTTCAAGAGCATATGGTAAAAATATCTGAAAAATAATTTTCCATCAAAAAGTTGGCTTTATACTTAGTTCTTTGAATCTGGAAACTTCTTTGAAACTGTTTTAGAAGATCATTTATAAGGGATATTAAAAAAAAAACAGAAATCATTACTCTATAGTTGACCAAAGAAAGTATTTCTTAGCTAAACAACTGACCTAACTTATAAGACATTGTTGTGAATTAATTTTGGCTTTTTTCAAAAATTAAGTTTGTTAACAAAATACAAATGAGTATGCATGTCATAGATGGGTTTATAGCTTCCTCCTTTGACAGAAATATCCAGCCTCCCATGTCCCGAGTATCTGAGTTTTACTGAAGAAATCAATGGACTCCATGATGTAACAATATTTAGCAAGCATATCCTGATTGTGGAAACATGATGGAGAGTAAGAACACCAGCTTCAGGAGCAGGAGGCATGGGTTTTATTTCTCACTGTGCCATCACCTCATTCCATGACCTTAAACAGCTTTTCCCATTTCTACAATTAGTTTACTTTGGTAATTTAGAAGGTGTTTCTGAGTTCTGTGATTCTGTCCATGTCAATATTTTCATTACCATAAATATTGTTATATTTCTTCTACTTCAGTTAGAAGAAGTAAAATTGGAAGAGTTATGAGACATCATGTGTCTATAGGTTAGCAATTGACCCTAGCCCATCTCTTCAAACTTAAGAGAAGTCCTTCTGGGATGAAAGGGTCTTTGGATTGGACTACGACAATATGAGCTCTACTGTTGAGAGCTTTGTTACTTTGAGAACATATTCCTCTACCTATTTAAATGCAAGAAGTTGCCTATAAGAAAAACACTTTGGCAGGTACCCGGTTTTTGTGAAATTAGTCCTGAACCTATCAAGCATCAAACCATACCTCAACTAGTTTCTGACCGACTGGGATATGATCCATATATAACTTCTACTGCTTTCATTCTGGTTTACCCTTTCAGTTTGAAAAATCTGTGTTGCTCTCTCTCCAGGGTTTTAAACCACTCTATCTTTAGATTTGTATTCTGGAAACAGATTTTCCTGGAATAGCTTCAGGAATTTATCTTTTGAAAAATTACCTTCATGGACAACATTCACTGATTTAGACCTAACTCCTCTGTCCTTGCTAATCTAGGCCTTGGGGAACTAGAGTAGACAGGTTTATGGGTCCTAGGAAATCTTTCTACCCATCACTGTAGTTGTATTGTTTTCATCATTATCATGTTAATCTAATTCCAAAATTGGCGCAAGAAACAACTACTTTGAAGCAGTACTGTAAACTTTACCTGGTGTGAAGTGGCAATATTATAATAGGGTTTGTAACTAACACTTAATGTACATCTGAAAACAATATATAAAAATTATGATCAAGGGGCCGCCCTGGTGGTGCAAGCAGTTAAGTGCACGTGCTCTGCTGCGGCGGCCCGGGGTTCGCAGGTTCGGATCAAGGGCGTGCACCGACGTACTGCTTGCTAAGCCATGCTGTGGCGGCGTCCCATATAAAGTAGAGGAAGATGGGCACGGATGTTAGCCCAGGGCCAGTCTTCCTCAGCAAAAAAAAAAAGAGGAGGATTGGCAGATGTTAGCTCAGGGCTGATCTCCTCACAAAAAAAAAAAAAATTATGATCAACGTGAATGTTAGATCGATTAACAAAACAAAATATTATAATGAAAAATTTTAAAGCCGGATAGTTATTCACCTAAATGTTTGATTTATACAATATCAAATATACAGACTACATATTGACTTTGTTACCAAATATACAAATTTAGAAGTGGTTGACTTTTTTTTTCTCTTGTCATGGTGTTTTGTCTTCATGTAGACTTAAGGAAGGAGTTAAAAATTAAAGATGAATGCTATAAAAGTTCTCTTTTGAAGTTCACTTAAGTTAGGTGAAATAATTGGATGTTGGCAAGATCTGCTAATGATGGTGAAATACCCCTGAGGCATGATTAGCCACAGCTAAGAAACGTCACAGAATTTACCTACAAAGAGGATATGTGTTAGCACGTATGAAGCTCAAGAGAAAGGCCCTATCCAAAGGTGCCATTTATAAGTCAACAAAGACACTTATCGTAGCTGAGCTAGTTGGCATTTTTAACCTTACAACTATACTACTTTCTTGGCGAATTAACAGTTGCCTGGTGCCCTTGCCGTGGAGCTATGTCAGACAAGTTCATAGGTGAGTTTTTTTATTTTTCCAGGAAATAATATAAATATAGAATCTCAGGTTTAAATAGATCTTACAAATCACATAATCACTCCTAACCCCCACCAATCTGAGTTTTAAATCTCTTCTTCAACATGTCAAGCATCAAGAATGATAGAATCAATTACAATACTACCAATTTAGAAGTAAAAATATTTTGGGGTCTTTTTTTCTTATTAATGTATATTTAAATTAGAATCATATTATCAATTCAAATTGCATTCCAATTTTTCACCACTTAATATTACAGCATAATAATTTTGTTATGATATTGCACAATTTTTAAAAACTTTAAAAATTGTTAAAAATGACACATTATTCAAAGAGGTGCACTATAATTTATTTATATCCATTTCTCTAATGTTGGATACTCCATGTAGTTTCTAATTTTTCACAGCTCTTAATAATTGTATCAACATGTTTGTACATCACGATTTTTCTCTTTTAAAAATATTTTGTTTTCGGGTTTATTTCTAGAAAGATTATTGTGGAGTCAAGGAAAAAGACAAAAGTAATTTCTATTTCTCCATGGTTATTTCTAAATCACTTTTATTAATGATGTCTCATTCTTACTTTATGTCACTGCACTCTTCTGATCTGCTGGACAGTCCACATCAGAACAAGGAATGCAGTGAAGCTGTGCACTGTCTGCTCACATATGTATAAGATCCCCATTTTGGATACCTAAAAAATAAAGCTCTTTATCCACTAGCTTTGAAAAGAAAAGAAACTTGTTATTCAGAGTACATTTTATTACAGCAATGTTTTGTCTTTTCTTTCCTTTGGAAAATTTGTGTCCCCAAATTTCCTCATTCTATTAGCGATGTAATAGCCTGTAACCAGGAATGATGCATGATGGATATTAGGGGTGGAGAAGACCTGAGAATGCATATGGCAGAAACATTAAGGAGCGGGAGGATCTCATGGATGGAGGAGCTGCCGCTGTTTGGTAATAAAATGTCGTGGTGGATTACTACAGGGATTTAACAGGGATACTTTTTATGACTTTATATGGACAAACGTATATTAATGTACATAGTAAATGTCCAATAAATGCTTATAGACTGAGTGAACAAGTAATAGGTACTTATGGTAAGTAATAGATTTTATACATATTTTTGTGTTTATACATGGATAGTACTTTATCTTATCTAGTAGACTATTTCTTTCTATTTTCTACATTAAATTTATATATAGAGAGAGAGAGACTTTTTTTTTTTTGGTGAGGAAGATTGGCCCTGAGCTAACATCTGTTCCAATATTCCTCTACTTTGAGTGCAGGTTGCTGCCACAACATGGCTTGATGTGTGGTGTAGGTCCATGCTCAAGATCCAAAGCCTGAGCCAGTGAAGGGGAGCACACTGAACTTAACCACTATGCCTCCAGGCTGGCCCTAAATTTCTACTTTTGAAATTTGAAAATAGGGGTTTCTTTTGCTTGTTAGATCCTCATGTATTGAATAAGTATCCAAGAGTTTTCTTTGCTGTTGTTTTGTTTTTCTAATCCCAGTCTACCAAAGCTGTAAATAACTGAACATGGCTATGTTAAATTGTATGCGGAACAGAATTTTGAAGAATAAAAAAATATTAATTAAAAAATCACAATAATTATCTTGAAAGTAAAATGACCTAGTAACATACTCTTTCCTGGAGGCAATTAATATTTTCATCCTTACCTGACAAATTATGTCAGAAACTATTAAACTGGAATGCAACTTCATTCAAAAGTTGACTTACGTTTCTCCTAAAGTAGAGTAATGATGAACAGAGAGGGAGGATGTGAGCCCTTGAATGCCTGGGTTATGGGCTGGGGAAGCATGTGTATTTTTACACATGAAGAAGTGGCTATTCACTAAGCATTTCTTCATCATCCAATAGGTGCCAGACACTGCAGACATTATGCCAGACACTGTGGTAGACACAGCGAGGAAACACACATGAATAGCATATGTGTTATGGTAGGTACCAGGGAGGGTGCATCACCAATAACTTACACATTTCCCTAATCTGTCTGTTGCTTATGACAAATGTTTATTGACCATGTCTTCTTTCCACAGTGAGAGCTGCGGGTTCAAATGTGAATTCTTCTGGAAGAGAGAATAACTCTTACCTTACAAAATACATCTGAGAGTTATAATTTATAAGCTGAGAGACACAGAGGAGGACTGAGAAGCACAGGGCACTGACATGACTAAGCAAAGTCACAGAGTTGGAACCAGAATAAGAATCCAGATCTTATATAGCCCAGTATTTTCTCATTAAATTACACACCAAATGTCACCCTATAGATGATTTATAGGTGACAGGCACTAGATGTCTGAAGAGATTGAAGACATCATGGAGGAAATAAGAAGTATTGAAATAACTACTGAGGCAAGGAGTGCCAGGGACATGCTCCACAGTGACAGTGACAGTGCCCACTCTATCTCTGTGCTATCAAATGCAGACTGCAATCCTTTCATGATTAATAGGTATCTTTCTTTTTCCCTTTGTAGGTAATTTAGGCCCTGGGAAGGTGTTACTTTCTAAATGGATCACCTCACATCTGCCGACAATGTGACTGACTTTATTCTCTTGGGACTCACGCAGAATCCACACTTGCAGAAAATGCTATTCATTGTCTTTTTGTTCGTTTTCCTATTTACCATATTGGCCAATTTGCTCATTGTCATTACCATCTCCCTCAGCCCCACACTTTCAGCTCCCATGTACTTCTTTCTTACTTACTTGTCCTTCATGGATGTCTCCTACACCTCTGTTATCCCCCCCAAAATGATCGTCGACCTGATGTACCAGAGGAGAACCATCTCCTTGGGTGGCTGCCTGACTCAGATCTTTGTGGCGCATTTCCTGGGAGGATCGGAGATCATCCTCCTCATTGTCATGGCCTATGATTGCTATGTGGCCATCTGCAAGCCCCTGCACTACACAGCCATCATGCGACAGGGGCTCTGCCACCTCCTGGTGGTTGTGGCCTGGATCGGGGGAATACTGCACGCCACTGTGCAGATTCTTTTAATGGTCCACTTGTCCTTCTGTGGCCCCAATATCATTGACCACTTCATGTGTGACTTCTTCCCACTGCTGAAACTTGCCTGCAGGGACTCCTACAGGCTCGGAATGGTGGTGGCAGCCAACAGTGGGGCCATGTGCTTGCTCATTTTTTCCATGCTACTCATCTCCTACATAGTCATCCTGAGCTCCCTGAAATCCTATGGCTCCAAAGCACGACGCAAAGCCCTCTCTACATGTGGTTCCCACTTTACTGTAGTTGTGCTCTATTTTGTGCCTTGTGTATTCACCTACGTGCGTCCTGTGGCCACCTACCCTGTGGACAGGTCGGTGATAGTGTTGTTTACAATCCTCGCTCCCATGTTTAATCCTATCATTTACACAGTGAGAAACACAGAGGTGAAAAATGCCCTGAGGAGTTTGTTGAAGAGGAGAGTAACTTAGGCTGTGCATAATGCCAAGAAAATGATGATATATATAAATAATGTGGATTATATGTGTTGTATCCTGTGAAAGAAAATGAACAAATTTTGCGGATCACTGACAGAAAAAAAATCCCAGATACTAACATTTATTGAGTACTTTATAGTGGCTAGGCTCTTTGATATGTACTTTTGATAGCTTTTAATATACTTTACCAAGGCTTCAATGTTCGTGTGCACAGATTCAGGATATGCAATGGAAAGAACAACTATAAATCCCTAGTTTGATAATTATAGAGTATATTTTTCTCCGGAGTCCCACTGCTGCTTTTACCACATTTTTCATGCATATGTTACTTGGATGAAATTGGCTTTTTCATAGAAACTTGATCTCAGAACTTCTTTTATTTTGGCTTTGCCTGTGGTAAAGCAAAAAAGAAGATAGAAATTCTTAGATAGATATATGCAGAAGGAACAGTTGGGGAGTGAAAAATTCACTACTCATTCATTTTTTTTTGCCATTATGAATTTACCAAAAGCAAAAAGAGAGACACTCAAAAAAGGAAGAAAGAATAATTTATAGCCTACCTCTAATTTTTTTTCTTGGCACAAAAAATAAGCCAGGGCCGGCCCCATGGCTTAGCAGTTAAGTGCATGTGCTCCATTACTGGCGGCCCGGGTTCAGATCCCCGGCGCGCACCGACGCACCGCTTGTCCAGCCCTGTTGAGCCTGCGTCCCAGATACAGCAACTAGAAGGATGTGCAACTATGACATACAACTATCTACTGGACCTTTGGGGGAAAAAAAGGAGGAGGATTGGCAATAGATGTTAGTGCAGAGCCAGTCTTCCTCAGCAAA
>JABWHU010000190.1:15868583-15896888 GCA_014189135.1 Dicerorhinus sumatrensis harrissoni | reverse complement strand
GGATGTGGAGAGAAGGGAACTCTCATACACTGCTGGTGGGAGTGCAAACTGGTGCAGCCACTATGGAAAACAGTATGGAGATTCCTCAAAAAATTAAGAATAGAACTACCATATGATCCAGCTATTCCACTGCTGGGTGTTTATCCAAAGAACATGAAAACACACAAGTATAAAGATACACGCAACCCTGTGTTGATTGTAGCATTATTCACAATAGCCAAGACTTGGAAGAAAGCTATATGCCCATCAAGGGAGGAATGGATAAAGAATATGTGTTATATATACACAATCAAATGCTACTCAGCAATAAGAAATGATGAAATTCAGCCATTTGTGACAACATGATGGACATTGAGGATATTATATTAAGCAAAATAAGTCAGAGAGAGAAGGTCAAATACCATATGATCTCACTTATAAGTAGAAGATAAAAAACAACAGCAAACAAACACATAGAGACAGAGATTGGATTGGTGGTTACCAGAGGGAAAGGGGGGAGGGAGGGGGCGGAAGGGATGATTAGGCACATGTGTGTGGTGATGGACTGTAATTAGTATTTGGGTGGTGAAGACGATGTAATCTATGCAGAAATCAAAGTATAATGATGTACACCTGCAAAAAATAAAAATAAATATATATGATGACAATAATTACAATATTAGTTACAGTATTTCAAACAAACAATAGTTAAAGCAGGATTTTTATTTTTAAATACCAAATGTATATATTTAGTATATATGTAGCATTAATTATCACCAACTATTTTCAGTAAGTATGAGATTCATTTATTTATCATAAAATATTTGCTGAGTTTTACAAAGTGTCAGATACTCTTCTAGGATCTGGGTGTACAGTGATGGATAAGAAAATGTTTCCCTTTTGTCTTGGAGCTTATATTCTAGTGCAGGAGAAGAACAACATATGCAAATGTAAACTAAGTCATGGAGTGATAACTGGGTCTCAGAAAATTGTAATGGAGTGTTGCATGTGTGACTGGGTAACTCTAGTTAGGTGGACATGGGGGTTTTTCTGAGAGGTGATTTCTAAACCAAGATCTGAATGATGAGATAGAACCATCTTTTAGCGTGTCAGTGGGAAGAGCATTTAAGACAGAAGAGCAAAGCTTGTGCAGAAACCCTGAGGGAGGAACTAGTCTAATGTGAAGAAGCTCAGGGTAATCAGCGCCCAGTGGACCAGGGGGACACGGTCCAGGCAGAGTGTGAAAGACAGGCAGGGTCCTGATCACAGAATGCTGTTATTTTTCAACTCTCAAGGTAAAAAAGAGCACAGACATCAAAATGACTCTATTAGTATAATAATGAAAAATCAAATCCTTCA
This sequence comes from Dicerorhinus sumatrensis harrissoni, assembly GCA_014189135.1. NCBI lineage: Eukaryota > Metazoa > Chordata > Mammalia > Perissodactyla > Rhinocerotidae > Dicerorhinus > Dicerorhinus sumatrensis. The sequence goes on along the minus strand of JABWHU010000190.1, from coordinate 15,895,550 downwards.
TAAGCTTATAGATGACACAGCAATTTGGCGTCAAAACTCTTTGCATGAAGCTTCCATTTAACTTTTGCTGTGTCAGTAGTAGAACACAAGGTTTACTTCTTGCTTACAATATATTAAAATTAAATTTCTGGATTCACCTTACGATTCCTCACCCTGCCTCATGTCAAAGAAGAAGAAAACACCTACGGCAAAGTAACAACATTAGTCTCTGTCAGAACACTTTAATGATCATTTTCTTTTTTAAATATAGAATTAAAATACTGGAAGGATCATGATAAGATCACTAAACTTAAATACTTGTAATCTTTTTGGCAATTTTCTTAGTGTCAAAGTATGTCCAGAATCTACATCTTCTATTATATAGGTAAGAGATGTTCTGACCATTCATCCTGAAATTATTACTTGACAGATTCCATAAATTTCTTCTCTTGTCTGTTGTATAGGTCCCCCAAATTAATTCACATTAAGTAGCTTTACTCATTAAATATATGACTTAGCGGCTCAATGTCTGTCTTTTTTAATTTTTTGAAAATCTGACATCTGAAACTAATCTTGGTCTTACTACTTTTTTATAGAAACTTGCTGTTACTAATATTAGATTGTAAATCATATGATTATCTTTAAATTAGAACTGGAAGATTTGGTATTATTAATGATTAAAAGGCATAACAAAGTAGGAATAAAATGGTGATTTAATTTGAAGAAGGGTATTGGCCTAAAAAAGCTACTGCAAGTATCAAACTTATTGGGAAACATTAGATGAATTTGCTTCCTATTTCATCAAAGAAATTTAACCCATCAGAAGAGAACTTCCAAAGACTTTTATGACTATATCTACCAATCTGCCACCACCCATCCAATAACATGCTACCTTCCTACCTACTCCTATAAATGCATTATCTATGCTCCTATGCAAAGGCAACCAACCTCTTACCCTACACATTGGACCTCATCTCCTTATGGCTTGTACGAGGACATTGGTCTAAAAATGTCTTCTATAACCCTTATTTCATTTACAATTCCTTTTCTACTGGATCACTTACATTGTCAAAAAGCAATCTGTTATCTCTTTCATCTTTAAGATAATTTCTTCCCTTGATTCCATTTCCTTCATCAGCCATTTTATTTTCCCCCCTTTGTAGAAAAACTCAAGAGGTTCTATAATAACTGTCTCCCATTTCTCTCATTCCATTCTCTTTAAACTATTTTCAGTAACACTCCAATACCTAATACTTATTGAAAATGTTCTTTTCAAGGTCATTATGACCTCTGTGTCACTAAATCTAATTGTCATCACTCACTTTTCATCTTATGGAATCCATCAGTAACATTTAACCCAGCCTTCTGTGACATGCTCTCTTTCCATATCCAAGATTCCCAAATTAATATCTGCAGCTCAGATTTCTTTCTTCAGGTTGGGATCTGGAAATCCAACTTCCTCTATGATATTTCCACTTGAATGACTAATAGATTTCTTAAACTGAATAAGTCTAAAGCTGTATTTCTGGTTCTTCCCTTATCATCAAACATACTCCTCTCACAACATTCTGTACATCAGCTCATGGCACATTTGGTCCTTCTTTCACTACATCCAGTCTATCAGGAGATCCTGTTGGCTCAGCCTTAATATATATCCCGAAAACAATCACTTCTGATCACTTTTAGACCCGTTACCTGGTTCCAAGCCATCATCATCTTTCACCTGAATTATCACAATGGTCTCATATCTACCCTCCCTGCTTTATCTTGGCATCTTTTGCTTTAATACTGTATCCTCAACACAGCACTCAGAATTAGCCTTTAAACCCATAACTCAGACCATATCACACCTCTATTCAATACTCTTCAATGGCTCTCCATGTCACTCAGGGAAAATTTAAAGCTCTTACAATTACCAAAATCAGCAGCCATAATATGACTTCCCTGTCACCTCTCTAAACTCCTCTCTTATGACCAACCCCTCACTGGCTCCTCTGGTTGCTCTGACAGCTTTCTATTCCTCTTACTGGCCAGGTATGTTCTTGCTGTATGGACTTTACCTAGGCTATTCTCTCTGCCTGGAACACCTTCTCCCAGTCGGCTGCATGACTAACTATGTTCATAGATGAGATGGACTGAGGTTTTTGATATTACTGCCCGTGGACCTTGGCAAGCGGGGCCACTGTTCTTGGCTCCACACTTTGAAGTGTCCTCTGTGAAATTTTTAATTCCTCTTCCAGTGTCTGGGACTAGACAGTGCCTTCTGGTGGGGTACCACAGCCCAGCCCAGACTGCATGGGTATAATCTATGTTTTCTCTCTTTGAGGTGCTCTTCAATAATCTATCTCACCCATGGAGTTAATCAGATGGCACCAAGAGCTCTGGATTCTGTACCTATGAAGTTACCCCAAGCCCTGTAGTGAGAACCTTGGTTCCAGTAGGGCAGTGTGTCAAATAAATGGCTTCCACAGGCTGGTTTGTTATTTCTTTCATGATATCGTACTATGCTGATTACTACAATGACATTTACATGCTGATTTTGGGTAACACAGGACAAGTTCAAGGATATGGGCTATGAATGGTCCTCTGCTTCGCTTGGGTCAGGTCTCTGGGCTCTTCTCAGCTCTCATTTGTCCTTGGTCTGATTACAGTGCCACATCTACAGCACTGCAGATGGTGAGGGTCATGGCAGGCACCCTGTATCCTGTCCATCCCTCCTGCTGACACCCAAGGAGGTCACCTCCGCCCTTACACTGAATGCCATGTGTCAGAGGGTTCTTCAGGGGTGGCTGGATTTATCTCCTTCAAGGGCTTTTAAAACTTTTGCTCTGAAGTGTGGAGTGGCCATTCTGATTAATGCCATGTCTTGCCTCCCCTGGATGTGGTGGCATTGTGTTCTTGTGTGTTGATCTTAAACTGTGTGATGAGGGACAAAACTTGCATGAATGGAACGACTTTTCTTTGTCTGGGGTCAAGTCTTTCATCTCTCCTCCTTGCTGGTGGTGGTGTATGGAAGGCAGGGCTGTGGTCAGTGTTGAAAGACATTACATTCCAGGAATTATGGCCCAAAGAGTTCAAAGGAAGACGTGGTTGGAAGATGAGTAGTTCTCTACTTATAGTATAAATTTCCAGTCAATTTAATATGACCTGGAAATGAATTATTGTTCACATTTTCCTGCAGATTCTGGTTATCAGATTTGTATTTGTCCTTATTATCAAGGAAATACTGTTAAGAGAGTCAATGGAAGCCAGGATTCAAGGGCAGTCCAATAAATGGTGCAGCATTTTTAATCATGATGTAAAACACTATTAAATGAACAGTATTAAGGAACTTCAGAGGCATTATTCCAAAATACAAAGGTTCATTATAGAACAAGAAGAGATTGATTCTGGAACTGAACAGGAAGAGAGATGCCTAGACAACAGGAAGAATCTTTCTGTGCTCTGACTGGACAATAAACAAATACATGAGTAACTGCTCTCTACCTATGATCCTAGATCTCCGTCAATAAATCACTATTTTTACACTGACTCATGAATTTTGTAATATACTCTTTAGTCATATAGTTTATTCCTATTATTCTTTTTTACATCACATTCCTTATATAGTCAGGTCCTGTAAAAAATATTTGGTGGGTTCTGCATACCTTAGAGGAGGCCTTGCTTTTAGAGATATCAGTTCTATGATGACGTAATAATACCTACCCCAAACGACAAAACATATTTTCATGGGAATTGATGAACCAGTTCTAAAATTTATATGGATGTGTGCTTGTGTTTCAATAACCTTCGTCATACACACAATGTGAGAAGAACAGAGATAGGGATTAGATCTACTGGATCTCAGAACGTATCATAAAGCTCTGGTTTGTAAACATTTTGCTATACCAGCAATAAAGAATTCTAAAGAACAGAAGAAATGCCCCAGGAATTGAATAATATATCTTTGGAGACTTAGTATAAATTTTGTAATTTAATCAATGATGATGGTGAAATTTTAAGTCTGTGAGGAAGAATTGATTATTGGATAAATTCTGGAAGGGCAAATTGCTATTTCTTTCCCCCCCATCTTGTCCTCCCATTTCACACGTCTTTGTGCCTGTCTCTGTCCTTCTCTCTCTTTTCTGATTTGTAAAGTTTTTCTGAATTCACCGTAGTTTTGCACAAATAACATGCTTGTTGTATTATCTGCCCCACCCCATCTTCACACTATTATTTCAGTGTTATCCCACTCGCTTCCTCTAACAGAAGAAAATAATAAAGGATTAAGCAAAGCAGGGCATGGAATAAAGTAGAAGATGCTAAATGTGGTCTGAAGCAGGAACCAGGGTTCCAGGATTCATTGCTGGAGTCCTGCTGTTGAGTCATATTTTTAAACTATCATCTCCTCTAGGAGTTGGTCCATGTCAGATGGTTCTTCTGTGTTGGAAAAACCATCTAAAATTTCAATTAAAACAACAGCAACAACCAACAAAAAAAAAACACAACTCCCCCCCAAAGAAAATAACAATTGTCCTTTAATACCACAGACAATTAAAGTGAAGGTGCTTAACCTAAGTGCCCATCAAGGGACGAATGGATGACGAAGATGTGGTATATATACACAATGGAATACTACTCAGCCATAAGAAACGATGAAATCCAGCCATTTGTGACAACATGGATGGACATTGAGGGTATAATGCAAAGTGAAATAAGTCAGAGGGAGAAGGTCAAATACCATATGATTTCCTTCATTAAGTAGTAGATAATAACAACAGTAAACAAACACATAGGGACAGAGATTGGATTGGTGGTTACCAGAGGGGAAGGGGGGAGGGAGGAGGGTGAAAGGGATAATTTGGTGCATGTGTGTGGTGATGGGTTGTAATTAGTATTTTTGTGGTGAGCATGATGTAATCTATGCAGAAATAGAAGTATAATGATGTACACCTGGAATTTTTACAATGTTATAAACCAATGTTACTGCAATAAACAAAAATTACATATAGTTCAAAAAAAAAAAAATAAAAAAATAAAGTGAAGGTGCTTCTAGGTGTTCCCTTTTCTGATGAGTCACTTCAATTCTACTTCTTCCTGTGAGGGGTGAACAGACACAAAAATAGGTAGGATGCAAGTGTGTGTAGAGTGACAAACTCCTTGGTATGGACCCTCCCTGAAGGGACCTCATGAGCTAAGTCCAAGTTTTCCCTCAGGAGTCCATCCCAATGCCACATTCCGGCAGAGTCAACAGACCTGTCATTTCTTCTTTTCAAAAAAATGAAGTGAGAAAAATTCCTTTATAACTAGAAACTGTGCTTTTATTTTTAAAGAAATGGCATATCAAGATGAGCTACTGCAAAGAAAAAAGAACATTTTGGATTACTCTATACATCTTTGCCCATTTATACATAAAATCTTTAATTGTTTAATAAGCACTTATTGCTGCTCTGGTTCCAAAATGTTGCATGTCCTTATAGATTGATGCTGTGCCTTATCCCAGAACTCAGCCCTTGCATTTAGAGAGTACACAGGCATGTTACCCCAACCCTACACAGACACTATATTCTATCCCAGTATCCACGATGTTCTCCTTCTACTGCTGAATATGAATTGAAATGAAAGCATCTTCAAATAGAAACCCAGGAGCAGCTAAAAAAAAAAAAGAAAAAAAACTCTAATTGTTTGGGGACATAAAAATTTTGCAAACATTTGAGCAAGTCAAGCCACAGACAACTGTGTCTTGGAAAGTCACACTGCTGGGAAATTTCCAAACTCTGAGGGGAACTGAGAGGCAATTCTACAGGTTCATGATCTATCAGAGAAAACTTTTTAAATTCCAATTGGAAGAATTTAAAAAGGAGGAAACTTTTGCTTGTTTATTTTCTTTTTCCTATGAGACTATGTTAAAGACAGTGCTTGAGAAGTAGTGTGGAACATTCTTTACCTTGTCTGCCAGAGATGCTTTTCCTCTCTCTCTTCGATGCAGAAGTAAGACTTGGAAACATACTTCACATTTTTCTAGACACTGAATGGACTTTTCTCTGCAGAAAATAGGAGATTGCTGTGACCAGAATTTTCAAGTAACTGAAACATAGTGAGTCTTATAATTCACATTTTTGCATTTTTAAAGAGGGTTTTAAATTGTGATGTTGTACTTAAAAGTATGGGTGTTGTGGTCCAGGCTACCAGGTTTAATGCAATGCATGGGCTTAACTGTGTACATCTGAAGTAGTTATATAACTTTTCTTGCCTCAGAATCTTTACTTTTAACGGGGATTATAATATTATCAAATTCAAAGGATTTGCAAACTCAAATAAAATTATACATGTGGAGTCAATAGGACAGTGCTTGACACATAATATGTGCTCAATAAGTAGCAACTGTTATTATGCAAACTTTTTTTTGAGGGTTAGGGGTACCTATTAAGACAAGTTTAATGAAATTAGACCCATCTTCAGTTTTTCATCTTCAAGTTAAATCCAAATAAATAAGTATGAAATGCAACAAGTATATATTTTTGTTTTAGCTCTTCCATAGTATTTCATTTATTGTTTCTCTATATCTCCTCATATATCATTCATCCTCTAACGCTCTCCCATTGTGATGCTTTAGATTAAAAAGTGGAATTTTCTGAGGCTGTATAAAGAATACTGATGTAGGAGCATGGCAATTCAAGTGCTGTTTATTATTTACAGAGTTATTATATATAATCTAGCATTTAATATTTCCACAACAAAACCCTAACAAACGGCACAGGGAGGGACATCAAGGGTAAGAAAGTGTTGCTTACTCAAGTCACAGAGCAAAGTCTTCTGATTTTAAATATGTCCAATTAACTTTCTCTAAATATGTTCACTAAGTTTTCTTAGGCATATGATATCACAAATAACGTTAGATTTCTGCATCAGAGTTATTCGGGAATATTTAAATGGCTGAAGCTCTGAACTGCTTTAGTGCTAGTAAAGCAGCACTTTGTATCTCTTTAAAAATGACCTAAATTGCTAAGACAATAGACAAGAGGAAGTCAGGCATCCATGGGGGGGGGGGACACAGGTAGAAACAGAAAAAGGTTTTCTTATTTTTTTCAAATTGCAGAAATAGTAAGAGTATTAAGCCAGAGATATTGAGGGATATCAGCGGAACAATATTGAGGGAAGACAAAAGATCTGAAATCTGAAGAGAACATATTTCTCAGATCATCATGGAAAGGAACATGCTTAACTAGATAGACAAAGAGTAAACCTTTTATCCTTGTAGTAAATAATAATCCCAGATCAAAAATACAGTGATTTAAAGAACTTAACAGAGAGGGTAATCAAGAATGGGTTTTAATCTATTCTTTTAATTTGCAATAACTATTTATTTAGAAAAATATATGTGAATGTGACTGAAATGCACAAACAGGTACATATAAATGCATCTAAAATTTACTGCTTAATATGTAATTAAAAAACACTACTTATAATGACAACCTTACTACTAATTCCTCATACAGTTTGGAATGTTATATATACTTCAAAGTGATACAGGAATTTCTATTATTTTCAGAACAATTGATGCTAGAATTAGTTTGCTGTCAAAATGAATGGGAAGGAAATAGTGGGTATTGGATAGTGAGGAGGCAAAATTCCCAAGGTCACAGCCACACAGGATGGCCCAGAGCCCACAGGTCACGGCCACGAGGGGCCCTGAGCAATCTCTGCTGCAGCTCCAGCATATTAAAGAGCATGGCTGTCAAGAAATGAAACACTGTGGACTCTTCTAGGAGAAAAGTGAACAGAATAAACTGCTTCGTATAGGAGAACATGAAGTTAAAATGGATCAAAGTGAGAGAATGGGGAGGGCTGGGCCTATCATACAACTATTTATGGAAAGTTGACAATAGTTTAAAACTTTTCTTATAAGATTCTATATTATATTAGATATTAGTTCCACTATGAGAATTTATTATACTGGAGAGATGACAAAATTATCCTCAAACCCCATCACCTTTTTATGAACTCTTTAGATGATGGAAAATACGGTGTTGTAGGTTTTAACTTGATTTTTAATTTTAAATATTCTTATAATTATATCAAGGTACATATTGCAAACACAAAGTCTGTACTGGGCTGGCCCCGTGGCTTTGCGGTTAAGTGTGCTGCGCTCTGCTACTGGCGGCCTGGGTTCCGATCCGGGAGCGCACCAACGCACCGCTTCTCAGGCCATGCTGAGGCCGCGTCCCACATACAGCAACTAGAAGGATGTGCAACTATGGCATACAACTATCTACCGGGGCTTTGGGGGAAAAAAAGGAGGAGGATTGGCAATAGATGTTAGCTCAGGGCCAGTCTTCCTCAGCAAAAAGAGGAGGATTAGCACGGATGTTAGCTCATGGCTGATCTTCCTCACACACAAAAAAATAAAATCTGTACTATTTTTATATGTTTCCTTCTAGGTTTTAAAATTATTTTAAAATGTCTGTACAAATGCACAGAGCTATTTTAATTTTTCTTGTTTTTCTCATTCAACGTATTGTAGAAATGCTTTACCATGTATGTCCTCACATTGTTAATTAGTGTTTATTCTCAGCGGCATTCACTATTAATCTATAGTAGTCTGATTTACATAAACACCTTCCCATTATTGAACATTTTGTCTATTTCTAAATCTTCACTATTGTAAATGACACAACATCTTCCATTATAAAACTTACACGTCCTTTCACTTTTAGAATAATTTTTAGGATTGGGGTTACTAGGATAGGGAATGCAGACATGTTTATGATTCTGGAAATATTTGCTAAAATATTTCCCAAAGGATAGAATTCATGAAGCAGTTTCATTGCTTCAATTTTAAAATAGGTATAATTTAAAAAACGCTATTTTAAAAATACATATTTTATTTTTATGATGGATTCAATTTTCCAGCTCACTTTGTGTGTGTAGACACTGCTTAAAAATAATGCTGACATCAATATTTCACATCTTCCTTTTGGTTTATACGTTGGAAAGCACCTTCATGATAACTCTCTTATTTGACTCTCGTGGTCCAGGCAGCTTGAATAAATGTTACTGTATCTATTTTAAGGGGGAGGATGCTGAGGCTTAGTGGTCTCTTCAATGACACATGGCTGTTAAGTGGGGAAGTTGGGATTGTTAACATTTTGATAGCAGAAACCGAACAGTTATTATATTATTTTTATTTGACTTTTTATTTTGGAGTAATTTAAGATTAACAGGACATTTACCAAGACGGTATAGAGTTCCTATACACTCCTCACTTATTTTCCCCCAATATCGTCATCTGGCATTACCATGGGCACAGTTGTCAAAACGATGAAATGAGCACTGATACATTACTCTTTTCTTTTCTTTTTCTTTTTTTTTTTAATTTTTTGTTTATTGCAGTAACATTGGTTTATAACATTGTAAAAATTTCAGGTGTACATCATTATACTTCTATTTCTGCATAGATTACATCATGTTCACCACAAAAATACTAATTACAACCCATCACCACACACATGTACCGAATTCATATTTCACTAATTTCTTCACTATTCTTTCTTTTTTGTTCCAGGATGCAATCCAGAACAACACGTTACATTTAGGTAAATTATTTTTTAAATGACTTAAAATCATAAACCTTGTGTATATAAACCACAAGGACATTGTACTCTCCATTGGCAGTTTTAACACTAATTTTGGAAATTCCTTTTATCTGAAAAAAGACGGGATTGATTTGTTTTATCTAATCAACAGTTTAATTCTAAAGTGGTATTACTCTTAGAATTCCCAGATAATGAAAGTGGAGAGCCTAAGAATTAACTATTATATTAATATAGAGGCTTGATCTTCCTCTCTACCACCACCCGATTTTTTTGTTTTTTTCCATACAGTGAAGCTACCTAAAAAAGACGTGGACACATGTGGGTCTGAGGACCACAATAATTTATTCAGGGATTATTAAGGACATTTAAACACATTGTTTAAATGTGTCTCACATTTAAGCAATACCATATCTGCAGTATGAGCAACAAAATATCGTGTGTAAATAAATAAAAGGATGAGTAACAATACTTGTCAGCCTTGGTCATGGTAAAGCAGGAATTAGGAGTAAATATGCTGTCATTTCTGCTCTGCGTCAATGGCTCTGGGGGCTTCGTCTCACCATTCACTGTGATTATCTCCTTTGCTTCTAACCACATAAATGTTTTTATGTTATTGCCTTGTCTGATTATCACAAGAACCCTATCAATAGACATTCTTATTAAACTCATTTATAAAAGTTGAACTTGAGCTTTGAGAATTTAAGTAACTTGTTCCATGACATAATAGAAGTAAGTAGAAGAGTCTGGATTTGAACCTAGGTCTGTGTGAATCTGGAGTTGATGTTCTCACTCATTTCATGTTGTTGTGTCTCTTGCTTTGGCCACAGGATAAGCTGATCACTGCTGAATCGTAGATTGATGGTGTTTACTTTTTAATAAATGGTTGTTGACTAACTCAGTGACGTTATAGAGTCAGTTTTATACTCTTGTTTTCTTGATAACAGCTTATAGCTCCATATGGAGTTTATAGTGCAGTTTGTAGACCATTTAAGAATGCATAGAACCCTGGGAACATAATGGAAATGTTTATTTTATAGAAAAAAGGCAGCTATTAACATACACAATGATATATTTGTTAGATTTATTCATATTGTTTTTCTTAACTGTCATTCCTAAAAGTCAGCTTATTTTTAATTCTCAGAATAAGCCTCATTATTCGTTTATTTACCTATTTAACAAACATAGATACATGTTTATGAATACACACATATGCTATTTGACTGATAAATTTCTATTATATGTACAGTTGAGGACACAATCATTCTTTGAAGCTGTCTACCTATGTAAGATGAAGTCAAAAGTTGGAATACTTACCTGGATGACTTATGGAAAAGCTTTCTTTGGGTAAGGTGGCTGGCTTTTTAAGTGAGAGAATGGTAACTACAATTGGTAATGGCATTTTATCATAAGCAACATTTTCAAATTTTCCACTTTGACCCTCATCTTAATCCTGTGAGATGAGCAGTTAAGCTATATATGAACATCCCTACTTAATAAAGTCATAAATTTGAAACATATATACTTTGGAGAATTGTACTTGATCAAATTGGGCCACATCGTATAAATGATTAGCAAGTAATTGACAAAACCTCAAGACTCTGGCTATATTTGACATGATGTTTTTATTCCTTACCTATGTGGTTGCTGGCAATTTGTAAGTAATTGGTTCATTACCTTCTGATTCTACATCATTTGCTCTGTATCCTTCATCAAGGAGGTCATTCAGACATGAACAAAGGAATCAGAGGGCTATAACCTCTACAGGGGGACGGCGACAGTAGAAAGACGACCGCTGCTCTGAAGTTCTTGCTAGAAGAGAAAAATTTTTGCTTCTCCTATTGACCCAGTGGGAAAGACTTTGGTGTTGAAACCAGAGTTTCTGTATTAAAATTCCAGATCAAGCATCTGTTATTTGTTATCATCTCTTTCTACATGAGTTACTACCAGTGAAATAGGAATAATAAGACTTAACATGGACTGTTTCTCACAGAGTAGGCCTTGAACAATTGTTTTCCTTGTGTTATTTAATTTAGTCATTGTGACAAACTCTAAGTAGCTATTATTATTTTTATAAACTTCTCTTCTTATTTTGAAATGATGAATGAAGAAAATCAAACACCGTATATACATATTATCTGTTAATTATAAAGCAGGGCACTTTTCCATAGATCTTTCTATTTTATAAAGAATAAATTAATTCATCTTAAAGACCCAATTCAATTTGGACTTTTAAAGAAATATTTGGGGGAGTAGCCATGATTTTCTGGTGCCTCATAAACTAGGTGTTATTTCTTCTTCTATTTAGTAGATAAGAGTCTCCTGATCAGGGCGGGCATGCAAGTCACCCCCACTCCTGTTCCATGCAAGTGGCAGGCGTGACTAATAAACTGCATCCTCCTTTCCTCAGAACTTGGATGTGGCTTCAGAATCTTCTCAACAATTCACTCCAGGAAACCGCTACTAAGTGGTCCGAGTTGGTAGTTGAGATAAAAACTATTTCTCATGCCTACCACATGTAGATACCCCCCTCCTGTGTATTGAAACTGCCTATTGTGAAGTATTAATAATTTGTCTCCACCTCAGTTGTGCCTGACCTCCCACTATCACCTTCAGCACATTTCTAATTTTGTGTCCACAGTGATGACAAAAACACATAAGGTAATTTTTCATATGGATGCATCAACTTGTTGATGACTATGATAATGACATAAACTGGTCTGAGACAATTTTTTCTTTCTCATAATTATAGATTCTACACACTCACTGTGGTAGCTTTCAGCTTTGCCTTGAAAATCATGCAAAACCAAAGCTCTGTAACTGAGTTCATCCTCTTGGGGCGTTCCCAGAATTCAAATGTTCATAAAGTAGTATTCGTTGTCTTTTTGTTGGGCTACATTGCAACTGTTGGGGGCAATGTGCTAATTGTGGTGACCATCAGCAGCAGCCCGATGCTCCCGGGCTCCCCCATGTACTTCTTCTTGGCTTTTTTGTCCATTCTGGATGCATGCTATTCCTCTGTCATTGCCCCAAAGATGATTGTGGACTCTCTCTATGAGAGGAAAACCATCTCCTTTGAAGGCTGCATGACCTAGCTCTTTGCTGAACATTTCTTTGCTGGGGTGGGTCATTGTCCTCACTGCCACTGCCTATGATTGCTATGTGGCCATCTGCAAACCCTTGCACTACTCTTCCATCATGACCTGGAGGCTCTGTGGTATTCTTATGAGCGTAGCCTGGACAGGGGCCTTCCTGCATCCCACGATACAAATTCTCTTTACCTGCCAGCTGCCCTTCTGTGGCCCCAATGTCATCGATCATTTCTTTTGTGACTTGTACCCATTACTGGAGCTTGCCTGCACTGATGCTCATGTTTTTGGCCTTGTGGTGGTTGCCAACAGTGGGTTTATCTGCATCATAATCTTCTCCTTGTTGCTTGTCTCCTACAGTGTCATCCTGTTCTCTCTGAGAACCCACAGTGCTGAAGGGCAGTAGAAAGCCCTCTCCACCTGCGGATCTCACATTGCTGTTGTGGTTTTGTTCTTTGCCCCGTGCATATATGTGTATGCTCAACCTCTGTCTGCTTTCTCCTTTGACAAAATGGTGGCAATATTTTACACCATCCTAACTCCCTTGCTCAATCCTTTGATTTACGCTTTCAGGAATAAGGAGATGAAAAACGCCATGAGGAAAGTGTGGAATAGAATCATGGTGACTTCTAATGAAAAATAAAACATTTAACTTTAAAAAAATCTTAAATTTAAGAGGAGAAAAGTCAAATTTTCTCATATAAAAACTTTATGTGGATGGGTGTTTTTGACAAGAGGTAATGTAATGCAATAAAAGAAGCATTGACATGGGAGTCAGGAAATAATGTTTTCACTCATAGATCACCTATCATCTCTGATTCGGCTACTCAGTATCCTCATATGTAAATTAAAAAGAGTTGGATTTTATCCTTACTTAGAATCCAGTAATCAAAGAAAGAACAAAAAGAGAAATAACCCATCAGGCTGCTTGCCAATCACTCGATGCTTTGAAAAACCTTCGTGAAGGGAAGCCAAAAATATCTTAGAGATTAGGAACAGAAACTTACTCAAACTATTTCAAGTTGAAGAAGTTTATATTTAGGATACTGATCTTATTGACTGATGAAAAAAACAATCAGGACTCCGGAAGGGCACAGACCAGAGCATTCTCAGAATCTCAACTGTAGGTGTACCTGTATCAATGACTCCATCATTTAACGTGATCCATGGCCATCTGCTACAGAATTTGAGTCATTTGATGAATTTCTTGTAAGATAAACCCTGATTGGCCCAGGCGTCTGTGTGGATGAGTTCCTTTTGGAACTCATACCAATACCATACTCATACCCTATACCGATCAGCTGTGGGAGAAGAAGGGGGGCCAGATCCCATAAGGGAGTCAGCAATGGATATCTCTTATCTGAGTACCATCAAAGAGCACTATTGAGAGGACCTGTTACTGGCAAAACCAGTAGTAAAGCTGCAGATGTAGTAAGCTGATTTTCCTCCCCTACAGGGGGAAGAGAAGCCGGAGACATCTGAGAGTAAAAAATAGGTTTCAAGAGAGGATGATATTTTAATTTACTTGATGATTTGAATTTTCTTGCCTTTACCTACCATGCAAATGAAAATAATTCTATTTGAATAATAATTGATGAAGAGATCATTCAAATTTAGACACATCTTGTATGTTATTCCCATAATTAAGGTTTGCTTGTCTTAGGTTGCCAAGGGGCTTCTGAAATAAATGATTTACAGTAAAATATTGCAGTTTATGGTAAAATATTTCAGTTTATGGTAAAATATTTCAGTTTCCCAAGAATGTCAACACTAATAAAATACTTATTCATTGAGTATTCTAGAAAAAATTCTAAATAATCATTTTTTTCTTTACTTAATCTTCCATTTCAGTCCCAAAGAAGGAGAGTATACGATATTAATTTTCTGCCAGAGTTTCTGAATTATTCACTGGAAACCTCAGCTTGGTAAGATACAACCTTAAATGAGCAGAGTTTACATTAGGACCCTAATTCATCCTAAGACTACGTGAGACAGAGGTACATCCAACTTAAAATAGTACAAACCTCAGATGTCATCTGTTCCCATTTCCACAGTTTCCATGACTGAATGACCATAGTCAGCTGCATTCACTGAAACCCTGGCGCTGATTTGACAGAAGCTGGAGTCCAGTTAGGTAACTCAGTCCTTCCATCTACAATGGATTTTAGTGAGCACTCAGGGTCGGTTCACTCCGAGCTGGAAGGAACTCCAAGAGATCATTGACTCATATGGTAGTTCTATCCTTGATTTTTTGAGGAATCTCCATACTGTTTTCCATAGTGTCTGCACCAGTTTGCACTCCCGCCAGCAGTGTATGAGTGTTCCCTTCTCTCGACATCCTATCCAACACATGTTGTTTCCTGTCTTGTTAATTATAGCCATTCTGACGGGCGTGAGGTGATATCTCATTGTAGTTTTGATTTGCATTTCCCTGATAGTTAGTGATTTTGAACATCTTTTCATGTGTCTGTTGGCCATCTGTATATCTTCTTTGGAGAAATGTCTGTTTAGGTCTTTTGCCCATTTTTTAATTGGGTTGGTAGATTTCTGTTGTTGAGATGCATGAGTTCTTTATATATTTTGGAGATTAAGCCCTTATCAGATGTATGGTTTGCAAATATCTTCTCCCAATTGCCAGCTATTCCACTGCTGGGTATTTATCCAAGGAACTTGAAAACACCAATTTGTAAAGGTACATGCACCCCTGTGTTCATTGCAGAGTTATTCACAATAGCCAAAACTTGGAAGCAACCTAAGTGCCCATCAAGGGATGAATGGATAACGAAGATGTGGTATATATACACAATGGAATACTACTCAGCCATAAGAAACGATGAAATCCAGCCATTTGTGACAACATGGATGGACATTGAGGGTATAATGCAAAGTGAAATAAGTCAGAGGGAGAAGGTCAAATACCATATGATTTCCTTCATTAAGTAGTAGATAATAACAACAATAAACAAACACATAGGGACAGAGATTGGATTGGTGGTTACCAGAGGGGAAGCGGGGAGGGAGGAGGGTGAAAGGGATAATTTGGTACATGTGTGTGGTGATGGGTTGTAATTAGTATTTTTGTGGTGAACATGATGTAATCTATGCAGAAATAGAAGTATAATGATGTACACCTGAAATTTTTACAATGTTATAAACCAATGTTACTGCAATAAACAAAAAATAAAAAATAAAATAAAAAAGAGATCATTGACTCTGCTTCTAGCCTTCGGCCAGTTTAATGGTCTCCTTTGAAACTATCCTCTGCAAAATGTTTCCACTAGAACTAAGAAACTGAATCATTCTCTCAAAGGTAGGGAGTTAATTTTGGGCTTTTTGACTGGAAGTTTAATGCAGGGACTCATTCATTGTCTGTTCTTGTTTTCCAGGCCAAGAAATCTTATGACATTATTGTTTATCTTATTAAAATAAAAGAGATTTGGACTTAAACTTAAGAGATTTGGACTCTAGGCTCATTTCTGTTACTAACAAGCTGTATGACTTTAGGTGAGTTATTTCACTTCTTTGGTCCTCAATTCCTCATATTTAAGGAGGGTTAACAAAAGTGCAAATATTTCCTCTACACTTTCCCTGAGCCAGGGATTCTCTCCTTTCATGTGTTATATATTTTAGTATTTATAGAAACTTTTTAAAGGCAGGTCTTCACATTCCCATTTAATTGACAGGGAAGTTGAGGCTCAAAGACTTTAAGTAACATACCAAAACTTCCTCATGATTCCTCTAGTCCATATTTAACAAGAAAGGCCAGATGTTGGTGTGTGATTTTCTCTGAGACATTTGGGCCTGTTGGTTGCCACTAGACACTTCAGCAAAAATGAAAAGCATGGTGCAATCTATTCATTGCATTCTCCCCCCTCAATTCTATCTCCACCTTTCTCCCTCCCTTCCTACCTTGGACCTCTCACTTCATCCTCATTTAAGACGTCTAGCATGCAATGTCATAACTTGCAAGCAATTCTAAGGCAAGAGGGCTGGATACCAATGTGGTTTTCCAGGTAACATAGTAATTTTACAATGCACTTTATCCATCTTTAGTAGATTGCAACAATTTCAAAGCAAAGATCTAACTTTCTTCCCTGTAAGTGGGAAGACATATACCTTTAAAAATAAAAATAAAAAATTACATAAAACAAGCACTTAAGAATTATTTTCTCTTTTCATTCTCTCCTGTCTTCCTCTCTACATTGATTTATAAACATAGAAAGGATTAGAAATGGGAGAACTTAACACTAATAATGTTAAAATAAATAAATAATGATTATTACTTGTTGTCTTTTATAAGGGGAAAATCGGAATGTAAAAGGTCAAGAAACTTGCTTAAAATCACATAACGGGTAAGTGGTGACGCCAGGACTCATGTCTACCTTAGATACATCATTTATCTGAGCCTATAACTGACTTCAAAGACTTTCATTCCTCTAGAAGAGATGGGCTTATGCAAATCATATGGAAAATGAAACAGAGTTTCCTCATCTCCAAGTCATAGTGAGCTGAAGTTTAATTAATTGGTCCCAAAGTTTGCTTTTGCCCTTAGACTGTCTGAGCTAGGTAGCTCATTGGACATCCTTTGGGACTGGGTGGGGAGTAATGGTTTCCTTGGAGCTCCTGAGGCTAAAAGCCTGCCTTAGGCATTTACAAACTTTTGTGGGAATTACCATAAATATCCAATGCAGTAAAAAGAAAACACTTAACTCACATTTTTTCCAAAAGAAAAACTGTGGGAAGAGAACCGGCTTCAGAGCCATTTCTTTCTCAGAGTACAGGAATAGTTTTCTCATAAAAGTTTCCAAGAACCAAATTAAGAAACTTCCCCTAATTTTTCACGACACTCTCCCCTGCACCAATATAGACATTGATTTGTCTAACCTAGTGCTTCTGGGCAGGAACCAGGTGAAGTATGGCCACATGCAGAGTTCCCATTCTCCATAAACTCCCTACACCCCATAACATCTTGTGACAGAAAGCACAGATAAATCTCCATGTAGTATAGGATGCATGTTTTATTCAGGCTTCATATGATTCACTTCCTAAATAAAGTTGAAGATATGAAAAATATACTTTACTGGAAATCATCCATTTGCTCATAAGAAAAGAGGTAAGTTTTTCAGTCTGTCTGAAATATTTTCCTTCTGTTGCTTCCTCTAGACTGATCTGATGGAATCTATGCTCTGTGTGTCTTCTGACCAACGATGGAGCTGCTGGAGAGTATTGCTACCAATGAAAGCTTATGGTCCAGGGTTCCTAAGCCTTCCCTGGCCTCAACACAAAGCTATACTACCTCTCAGAAGCATCTCTGTTCACAAAGAGTGCATTAAACTGCACCATGGTGCTGAGACCAGCTTGGCAGAAATATCTTTCATGGGGTCCCTCTCACTTGAAGTGTTAGGTCAGTGGTGATGTTTGTGGGAAAGAGTGTAAGATATGGCTGCACTTTCTACACACTTGGGTATTCAAGGTCCTTGGCAACCCTTGCTCACGATCCACAACTGCATCTCCTCTCTGATTTGGGGGCAAGTGATAGTGCAGTGGTCAGGGAGAAAGAAGCTGAATTCTCTGTGAAAGCTTCAGTCAAATTACCCTTTCTAATATATATATTTTTTATACAATTAATTCTTCTTCTCTCTCTTCTCTGCATCTTTCTGCATCTTATCCCCTGACTCTTCTTTCTCTGGCGTCTTCTCACTGTCACTCTCCCCTCTCCTACTCTCACTTCCTTCAGTCCCTGCCCTTCCGTCCTCTTCACTATTCTTCAATTAGGTATCTAGTTTTCTGCTTTGAGTTTTGTCTCACCATGCAGTTTACAGGACTTGATTTTGGAGTCAGGACAGGAAATTAAGGTATCAATTGGTATCCTTCTCTGATGGCCCGGGATTTGTCTTTTCCAGGATAAAGTCTACATGATGATTGGGATTTGTGTTTTATATGGCATGGAGGGTGAGTGCTGGAGAGAGATGATCTCCGGTAGCATCCCACTCTAGTCCTAGCCTGACTATACTTGGTAAAACTTGGAGGGCAAACTTTGTACAGAGAAAAGAACAAGGCAAATGGCCAGACTTACCTTGCAAGGAAATGTGCAGGTCAAATGAAATAAGAAAAGTGAAAATCTGTTTAAGTGACAAGATTATAGAAGAAGAATAATATATCGTCTAGGTTTGCCTTAGTCAATTAAATATTTACATTTAATAAATCATATTGCAGTATAGGAGATAGAGGCAGATGTCTATTTATCTGGAAAAAGCTGGGAGACTTTTTTTTTTGTGTGAGGAGGACCAGCCCTGAGCTAACATCCGATGCCAATCCTCCTCTTTTTTGCTGAGGAAGACTGGCCCTGGGCTAACATCCGTGCCCATCTTCCTCTACTTTACACGGGATGCTGTCACAGCATGGCTTAACAAGCGGTGCGTCGCTGCGCACCCGGGATCCAAACCGGCAAACCCCAGGCCGCCACATCAAAGCAGGCACACTCATCCACTTACGCCACCAGGCCAGCCCCACGGAAGAGTTTTGGTACCAAATATAACTTGACCTGGTTAAAATTTCAACAGGTACAAGTAAAAATTAAGGATTAAGGAAGGGAAAATAGCATGCTCCAGTACTGTGATCTTCCCAAAACTAGAGAGGTTAGATGTTCCTAGAGTGTTAGGAAATAAAAGATAATTGAACTATAAAACTCGCAGGTGGGGTTGATCTGATCTAATGCATACATCTTGTCAAGCGCTCCTCTCCTGTCTTTATGTCCCCAAATCTTCTCTTTGCTTATTTAAAATAAAACAAAATAGAATTACATGGCCTGGCTTTCATGGTTGTCCATTATCTGCCTACAAATGTATCTTTTACAACTGTGTGATTTAAAGAGTCTACTTTTTATGCAGATCATCTCTATGTTTACCTGAAGCAATGCATGGTCTTCCCATTCTTAAGATTTCTACTCACTCTTCTCATCTAACTTCTGTCTTCACAGCAAAAATATCCCTCCTTTTTGTCTTTATCCCCTATAAGAACCTAAAGTATGGAAACTCAGTAATCATTAATTTATTTTCTCTTTTATAGTTGTCAGAAATAACTGGAACTGCCAATCAAAGCTTCTAGCTTTTATATCATCTCTACTTTATAATGCTGAACTAATATTATCTTCACTGGACTGTGAAGAAACTTAAAGTTTTGTTTAGATGTGTATATTTTTTAGAAGTAAATGGACAATTTGAGTTACTAATATTGAAATGTTTATTCTACTTAGGGAGACCCAGCATAAGCTTATTGAACACTTGAGTTTCAGAGAACCTTGTTGGAAACTACAATTTAACACATTTAAAGCCATAACTCCACTTCTGTCTCATTTTTGAATCTGTACTGACCAATCAATTCATTCTCAAGGGATCTTTTTACTTTTGGAATCAAAAGTCATTTGGTATTATCACCTACAGTTGTAAGTAATTCGTATGTAATTAATCAGCATATCTAGAGGTATGTTATCACTCTAACTTGAATGGAAAGAGATTGACGATGCCTTTCTATGCCATACCATAGTGATGGCAGAGGAGTAGAAGCTGAGTAAATATATGATGATTTGATGGTGCTATTGATTCATTGAAGGATTGGTGATTAATCAGAAAGAGGAAGAATATCCCAAAACACATACTAAAATAAATTCTAGATCCTTCATCATTAATATTAAAAGACATAGAAACATTATAAGACATAGTAAAGATGATAACTCCCAAATTGAAGTAATAAACTAAACTGGAAAGGGGAGAAAAATTGTCAGATTCGACTGTAAAATAATAAAAAAAACTTGAAGAGCTCAAAACTCAATGATAAAAAAAATTAACTGAAAAGATAGACATAATTCAAAACAAATGAAATATAATAAGTAAAGATATACAAACTATTATACTATATCATTAATCAAAGAAAGATATAGAATAATTTGAATTCTATTAACCAAGCAAATCAGATAATGCCCTGTTAGATTTTTATTAGACATTTGTGCCGTATTGTTATAATTTGAGAAATAATGGAAATGATTCAATTTGTACATAAAAAGGGATATTTAACCAGACATATATACACATATAACCCTGAAAAACCTGAGTGAATGTTTAAGGAACCAACAGTTACTTCTGGAGTGTAGGATTGGTTAATTATAAATTTTGGAAGTGTGTTTTTTTCACCTTGTAATCTACTTTTAACTTTGGATATTTTTATGCAAAAATATTAATTTTATAATATTTAAACAACCAAATTGAAAGGCTATCAATAATTATGAAAATATTCATATTTTATGGAAGCAATTTCCTAGAAATTTATTTTGATGAAATTATCAAAAATAAGCAACAGGTTATAAATGAGAAGAGGTTCATTAAAAAGTTTTTTTATTAGGGTGAAAATTTGAAAACAAGTTAAAAATAAATTATAAAATTTACATTATGAGATTGTGATATGTTAATTTACAGTTTCTAAAATGGATAATTGTGTTACAGATACTCTTTAACTACATGGAAAAAGGCTTTTAAAAATCAAAAATAAAAATAAGAAAGTATAATAATATCACAGGATGATTGAAATTATATAGACATGTATGTGTATAAATAAAGAATAGAGTAGAACAATAGGTAATATTTGTATGTTGAAAGTCTGAAATAAATTTTTAAAATTATGTTGTAAGAGAGGTAAAAATTAGAAGAATACAAACTTCTGGAAATCAGTGGTAGGAGAATCATATATGAGTAAAGATTATTCAGGTTACAGAAATATAAAAAGCGGCACATAAGTTTGGATCCATACGATGTGAAACTTGATACCATGCATCTAATATGGGTTATAGATTATTTCAAATATATAGTAATTTTCCTCAGTAATGCCAACTTCAATGATTTACTCAAATATTTCATGTGCCCTGACTGACAATGAAGGTGAAATTATGGCTGCCATGAGCCTAAAGTTGGGGAAATAATTTCTTCTTAAAGCACAATCAAACCAAGATACTTAAGAGGTCAGGAATAATGGATGAAAATTGGTGTCCAAATCAAGAAATGTGTTTTCTTAATAGAGAATCTCCCAACGTATTATTTTAAAATTATATAGGCACATTATTTTTCAGTATTTGTGGTGTATATACATTATATGCATCTATACATCATACATATATACTTCATAAAGTGTTTATTTGTAACCCTAATTTTCATATGAAGAAAAAGCTTCAAACATTAAAGTGATTTGATCAAGATCATATAACAAAGCAATTAGTTCTCAGGCCTTGGCAGAGGGCACAATAACTTGAGGGCTTTTTATTTTCCCCCAAAAATCTTGGTCCACACAAGACCTTGAATCAATATTCATGGTTAAAACATGGACATCAGCATTAAAAAAACAGTTTCCCAAGTTACTATAATGCGTGAAAAACTTTGAGGACCACTGAGTTATGTGTTAAGGGAATTAGAAGCATAAAGTTAGAATTCAGAGTCCAAGTTCACTGCTATTGCCAAGTCACTACTTTTCCAATTTTCTTTGCAGATGAACCATTTCTCACTTCTATCCTTTCTGCGTACACTGTAACCATGGAGCTGAATAGCAATGTGAATGAGTTCATTCTGCTTGGGTTAACACAGGATGTTCTAATGGAGAAAATAGTGTTTGTGGTCTTCTTATTTCTATACCTTGCAACTCTGTTGGCGAATTTACTTATTGTGATGACTATAAGATATAGCCGGATGCTTGGGACCCCCATGTACGTCTTCCTTTTCTACTTATCCTTTGCTGATGCTTGCTTCTCAACAACCACTGTTCCTAGATTGCTTATAGATTCTGTATCTGAGAAGAAAATCATCTCCTACAATGAGTGCATGACCCAGATCTTTGCAGTTCACTTCTTTGGGTGCATGGAGATCTTGGTGCTCATCCTCATGTCTTTTGATCGGTATGTGGCCATTTGTAAGCCCCTGTGATACACAACTATTATGAGCCAGCGTGCCTGTGGTGCATTGGTGAAACTGGCCTGGGTGGGGTCTTGTATCCATTCCTCAGCACGGAGTCTCTTGGCTTTGAAATTACCCTTCTGTGGCCCTAATGTTATGGATCAGTATTTCTGTGATATGCAACCTTTGTTGAAACTTGCCTGCATTGATACTTATGTCATCAATCTACTCATAGCGTTTAACAGTGGGGCTATATGCATGGTGAGTTTCATAATCCTGCTTATCTCCTATATTTATATCTTACATTCTCTGAGTAACCACAGTGCAGAAGGAAGAAGGAAAGCTCTTTCCACTTGCACCTCCCACATTATTGTTATCATCTTATTCTTTGTTCCATGTATATTCACATACACTCGCCCTCTAACCACATTTCCAGTGGACAAGATGGTGGCTGTGTTTTACACTATCAGGACACTCTTGCTCAACCCTCTGATTTACACTCTGAGGAATGCAGAAGTTAAAAATGCCATGAGAAAATTATGGTGCGGCAAACTCCAACTGGAGGTGGCAAAGAGCAGAAGACTCCAATTGCTAATTCTGTAACAGTTTAAATAAAATTAGATTGATAGAAAAGAGAAACTATTTTCATCCCAAAGTGGGCAAACTAGTCCTCTCTTAGTAAGATGTTTGAAGAAACAGGCAGAATGATTGCAGAGCACAAGCACATTTTCTTTTCAGCCAATATCACAAAACGTGTCAGAACATCAACAGTAATATTTCTGGGAGGGTAAGCCCACTCCTCTCTTCTTTCTGCAATACAGCTTATGAGCCAGATCCTGTTGTAACTATAGCTTTATCTCCCTCTTTGTACATTGTCTGGTTGGTGTTAGTCCTTTCCATGTTTCTGATCCCAGTTGAAAAATTGGTCCCTGATTTTGACTCATCCATTTCACTGGCAAATCAATTCTACATTCTACTAAATCCAGATCTTATCTTTTCTGGCTCAACAATGAATAGCCCAGAGACACTACAAGAAAGCTTATGATCCCAAGGGAGTATATTTATATATAAATATAAGTATATATATATATATATATATATATATATATATCAACTAATTAAACCTCTATTTGATGCTTGTCTCCCCTTTGTAACTCCCTTAAAAATTGGCCTTTCCTTTACCTCTTAAACACGTACAAGGAGATAACTCATGACCTTCTATTCAAATAGGGACAATTCTAGTTATAACAAACACATTCACTGCATTGAATCATAATTTCTCTCTATATAATTTAACATATTTTTTCTTTGTTCATGTTAATTATTTTTTTTCATACTATTGGCTTTATATATACATATATATATATATAT
This sequence comes from Dicerorhinus sumatrensis harrissoni, assembly GCA_014189135.1. NCBI lineage: Eukaryota > Metazoa > Chordata > Mammalia > Perissodactyla > Rhinocerotidae > Dicerorhinus > Dicerorhinus sumatrensis. The sequence continues at coordinate 15,871,607 of JABWHU010000190.1, read as the reverse complement.
ATATATATATATATATATATGTAGTAACTGAAGTCTGTGGGTACTTCCCTAATCTGTGGTGGATGAATTGGTGACAATTTTATAAAATTGTGAGAGTTATATTACAAAAATCAACACCTCATGGATGAGATCATGTATGTGAAAAAGGCAACAAGTGACATAAAAAACAGAACTAATGTCATAATAATCTACCCAAAAAGAGAAGATGTCTACAGAATTGAGATTCCCAGCTTGGAAATAATACAGAACAAATGTATCAGGAAGCAAAATTTCTCATTAGGTATCAGGTATAGTCCTAGTGCAGGGAAGTGTTTCACTGACTAGTGTATAAGACTGGTCAGTTGTCTGGCAGGTAGGCTTCTGGGTTAGGAGGAATGTTTCAGGCTATGACTTCTTGAATTCCACCTTCATCAAGCAAACTTTGTATGGTAATTGGGCTTCTTGTAGAGATTTTCTGCCCTGGAGAGAAAGATACTGACCAGTGACTGAGATAAGCACTTTTGTGTTTGATTTACATTTCTCATGGATCTCATTAAATTTCCATTCTGGTTCATGTGCTGTTAACTAATGAGTGTGGACAAGAGGAGCCAGTCCATGAGGGAGTGGGCAATGAGTCTATCTCCGAGAACACATGTAATCAAGAACGTTTTTCTAGGGATCTGAGACCCTAAAGTGTGTCAGGTGAACCCATAAATGCCACTGTGAGAGGTTTTGTATGAGCATGACTCCTTGGGAATAATGTCACTGATGGACCTTCAAACTCTGATGATAAAAGTTTGGAAGATTTATTTAAAGCTCATATTCTTAACTAGAACATATCTCAAAGCACAAGTCCTATAGATTGTGAGGTGGGAATTTTCTGGTTTGTAACATAAGGCATCAATAAGATACTTGCCTTGCCAGCTTTGCCACAAATTTAGTATTTATATTAATTGCTATCGTATAACATTGTATAAGCAGAGAGAAGACAAGAAAAAAGGAGAAAGGAGAAGTAGTAATGGGGATGAAATTATAGAATGGAGAATTCCTTGAATTTTAGGAATCTCCTCTAGGCAAAAGTGTTTGTGGAAAGTAATTAATGGTAGGGTTCTTTTTCTTGTTTCCATCAATTGTGATTCACTGAGTTATCTCTGAAAATGCATTTGTTTGGGACACCAAAGCTCAGAGGAGAAGTTTCATTTCATATGTTATATTAAAACTCTAAAATAAAATCAGCAGTTCTGTGGCTTTAAATACCATCTCTATGCTGATGACTCTCACATTTATGTCTCCACTTCAGACCTCTCACTTGAATGCCAGACTTGTACACTCAACAACGTGCTTGACATCCTCCTTTATATATCTAATGGCATCTTTGTATTTAATGACTGATTGTTCTGTTCTTGTTCTGCTAAGTCTGTTTTCAGCACAGCAGCCAGAGGATTCTTTTAAAACTAGAGGCAAATCAGGACACGTCTCTGCTTAAAACCATGCAGTGGTTCCATTTTGCTCAGAGAAAAGTGCAAAATCCTCACAATGATTTGACCTTCTGCAGCCTCTTTGGCCTCTTCTGGGACTTACACACTTGCTTCCTTGGTTCCAGCCACACTGGCTTCCTTGCAGTTCCTTGATCACGTCAGGCAGGCTTTCACCTGGCAGCATTTGCTTCAGCTGTTTTCTCTGCTTAAAATACTCTTGCAGAGGGGTGCTTGGTGAACAGCTTCATCTCCTTTGACATTATTCTAATCTCTCCTCAATAAGGTCTCCTTTATGCCGTATTTAATACAGCATTCCCATCAGCACTCCAGATCCCTTTATCTTACTCTATTTTTTCTTTTTAATAGCGTTTATCATTTTCTAACATACCATTTAACTTATATTTGCTTCTTGTCTGTTCTCACTAGAATGTAAGCTCCAATAAGGTATGGATTTTTGTCCATTTGTTCGGGAATATATACAAGCCAGTTGTAAAGTATTTAAACACAGAAGAAGCTCATTAAATGTTTGTGGTAGTTGTCGTTATTGAGCGCTTATAATTTGGTGAGTCTCAACCAAAGTTCCTAATACTAGGACCTGCTAGTTTCTATAAGAATGCTTTACTTTGTGTTTTCATTTGAATGAAAATTTCGAAATACGTGTAAGTATACTCTGGGCCATCAGATGACCAACTTATACACAGTTATAACCACAAAATTTCAGTACCAGAGGGTGATTAATGTTACAGTGGCTCCAAACACTGCTATGTTGTGATTGAAGGCTAAGAAGTGAGCAGATGTAAACGTGAGCAAATTATTAAACTCACATTCTGCTTTATATTACAGGTGCTTTTTTTATTTGGTCAAAATGAGCCAGTCCATGAGAGGCTTCCCATCTCTGGACATTAACAGATTTCAGTGTTTCCTGTAAGTCTAAAGGTCCAACCCTGATCCATAGTGGCCCCAGAGTGACTTGAAGGATGTGTTAACTAATCTAATGTGATAAGCATTTCATAATATACACATATATCAAATCATCACATTGTATAGCTTAAACTTTTACAATATTTTATGTCAATTATATCTCAATAAGGAGGGAACAACAAGAAAAGAAGATGCAACCCTGGCAGGCAATCTCTGAGTTTTTCTTCACACATATCTATTTTGATGAACTTCAAACTCAAATGTTGTAGGTTTTGATTGCCAATGTAAACCTGTATCCTTAAAGGAAAAATATTCAAACTGTTGAGTAAGGAATGTATATCATGTTGCACATGACATACAATATTATAAACCCAGATCTTCTCCCAGGAGTATAGTATTATCAAAAGGGGAGAGTGGTCTCACGAATATTTTGAGTTCTGTAATTTCTTTGAGTAGCCTAGATTTCTATAAAAGACAGACCAAACGATACAGTGGTTAAAGTATAGATGTTTATTCTCTTTGATATAACAATTCCATGTAAATGATCCAGTTTGGCAGGGCAAGTGCATCTCCTCCTTTTTATTCAGAAGTCCAGGTTCCTTCCAAGCTGCTGCTTGGTCATGCCCTAGGGTCTTCATTTTTAAAA
>JABWHU010000190.1:15846926-15864982 GCA_014189135.1 Dicerorhinus sumatrensis harrissoni | reverse complement strand
TGTATAATAAAACCAAATAATATAGAGCAGAAGGCAAAGAAATAGAATATAAACATGAAGAGAATACAGAAGAGCCTAAATTTGATCTTTGAATAGAAGAATAAAATTGATAAACTCCTGCCATGTGGTGGTAGTTGTGTGGGTGTATACACTTGTCAAAACACATCTACTATACATTTAAAAATTGTGTATTTTATTGTATGTAAATTATAACTTAAGAAGCTGATTCAGAAATAAAAATGTAAAAACATTTCTTTCTTTCGATTGTCTCTCTCGCTTCTCTCTTCCTTTACCTACTGACTTCAAAATATCTTAGAAATTGTAGAAATTTTAATTAGTACTTTTTATTGTAATTATTTACAACATTTTATTAGTATTATTAGGATTTATAATAATTATTATATTTAACAGTAACATTTTCTCAAATTGGAAACTGGGAGAAGAAATTTGCCTAAAGTCACAGAAACATAAATGATGAAGCTAAAATTTAATTATATCATGTCTATTTGAACTTGTACCTGAGCTCAGGGATTTACCTGCCATTAGAAAAAATTTGATTTAAAAGAAGAGACTTTGGTAACTTTTAGTAGTCTTTACCTCAATGGGACTTTGAAAGTGTGCTTTTTCCTTAGTGCATGGGTGGAACACTTGGCAACTGAAATGTAAGTTGTCCCTCAGGTCTGACTAGGAGAGGAGGAGGGCTCTGAACACAGAATCTGCCTGTTGACAGCCTTGTCTGGGATTAATTGGCCCCATGGTTTGCTGTGGTCCTGAATTAACTGAGCTAAGTAGCTCATTGAGCAAATCCTTCAGGGTGGGGTGGGAAGAGTAGAATCTTTGTCCCTCCAGAGGCTGGACTTCTGTGAACTTTTATGAAATCCTTATAAATATCTGATGGAGGAAGAAGAAATGTTTAACTCCTATGCTCTGCCAAGGAATGTTTTGGGGGTAATGGAGCTGGTTTTAGAGATATTTCCATCACAGAATAGTGGGGGTATTTCTTTTTTTTATTCTAGAAATTTCTAAGAGTAGAAATAAGAAACTTTCTGCCAGTATTACAGGCATTTTTGGAGAGTCTAATTCAGACATTTTAGGAAGGATTGGCTATCTGTGGAGTATCCCCCTGTGTCCCCAACCCTGCAACAGAAAGCAGAATGGATCTATCTGAACTACAGTTTACATGTTGCAAACACATTGCACATGATTCATCTTCAAAGTAAATCAGAACTGAAAGAGCAAAAACTATGAGGTCTCTGTTGGCTATCATCTCTTTTTTTTTTTTTTACAAGAAAAAGGTAAGTTTTCAAGCCTCACTGAACGATTTTATTTTTCATGCCTCCCACTTTGGACTGGGTTCTAGGGCAGTTGCCATCATCCAGTTCTGTGTCCTGAGAAACCTTAAGTTCCAGGAACATACGTCCCACAGTAATGAGATGATTCTGCTGTTTCAGGGTCTCCAGCTTTTACTGGTCTCTGCTTAATGCAGCACTGTCTCAGGCCTGATTCCTAATGAAAAAGGAGGCACATTGAGAGGAGCAGAGGGACAGTGTCCTACACCTGCAGATTTCTTACTTGCAAAGCTTACAGTCAGGAGAAGGATAAGGATGCACAATGATGACACCAGGATTCTATGATACTGATTCTCCTGATTTTAATGATGCTAACTTTGGCTGTCCAGGACCCACCATCACACCCCTCTAACAGCCAAAAAATTACACTCTCTTTCTGGGGTTGGAGTAAGGGATAATAGGAGGAGTGGAGGAGAGAGAGGCAAAACCCTTTAGTGAAATCCTAGGACAAACTACTCTTTACCCCTAACATGGCTCTTTGCTCACCCTTGCACTGTGGATTTCCCTGTCTCGTCTTTCTTTTTCCTTCTCTGGCTTTTCCTCACAATCACATTTTCCCCTTTGGCTCTGACACCTGTCACCATTCTCTAACCTCTCTGTGCCCTCCTCCTCACTATTATTTTTAAAATCTACATGTAAAATGCTGATCTCTTCATTTGACTCACCCTGAAGTTTGCATGCATTTGATAGTTAGGACATGTAATGAACATGTCAGTGGTTTTCTATTTGACCTGTTTCTGATTTCTTGGCTTTATGCTGGCTCTTCCCAGGTGGTTGGAGACTGATGCTTTTCATGGCAGTGTGGGGTGGAGTGTTAGAGAGAGATTGCCAGGGAGCATCAAGGCTTGAGTTCTGGTTCTGGTTCCTCTCTGACTACTTTCTGCTAAACTCTCCCTCCTAGCTTTGCCTGAAGTACAAAAAATAGAACAGCATGAACTTGCCTTATGAGATATTGTAAAATCAAATGAATAAAAGACATTAAACAAAAGTGAGAGAAGCCTATTGTTAGGGATTGCATGATTCAGTACACACACACACACACACACACACACACACTTGAACACTGGAAGATCACTAGCAAGAGTGTTTTTTGACTGGGAAAACATAGAAGACTTTGCTGGATATGTTGTACACAGGTAGAAATGGATATCAAAGGAAGGTCATTACCACTAAGAAATATGGACATTCAGAGAATGCAGTGGTCTGGGTGCATTAATGAGAGACAGCAGTGCCAGGCTTGGTTGGAGTATGCATCAGCAGACGCACTGGGAAGAAGATGGGGAAAGCACACTGACGGTGCAGAGTAAGGGGCCTTGGAAGCCATGCTGGGTATTTCAGCCCTTGTATTTAAAGACGGTTGTAACTGCTTTGTTATGTTCATGATTCATCATATTTTAAAATGCCCACTTTTCCTTTTCAAGGAATAGCAAAGAGGTATACAAAAAGAAGAAAGACAGGACAGAAAGAGTGAGGAGAAGAGGAAATAGCTGAAATCGTGTCCTTTCTTTCTCTACAGGAACTTAGAATAGGCTTGTGAGGATCCACTTAAAGAATTCTAGGACTGGGGGCCGGCCCCATGGTTTATCGGTTAAGTGCGCGTGCTCCGCTACTGGCGGCCCGGGTTCAGATCTCAGGCACGAGTTGACGCACCACTTGTCCAGCCATGCTGTGGCGGCGTCCCACATACAACAACTAGCAGGATGTGAAACTATGACATACAACTATCTACTGGGGCTTTGGGGAGAAAAAAAGGAGGAGGATTGGCAATAGATGTTAGCTCAGAGCCGGTCTTCCACAGCAAAAAGAGGAGGATTGGCATGGATGTTAGCTCAGGGCTGATCTTCCTCACACACACACACAAAAAAATTATATGATTGGTCATTTGTAATAATGACATTTATGAAATATCAGCCTGATTTTGTGGTATGTATGAACTAATAATTCTCACAATGAAAACTCGCTTAAGTATCTCCTTCAAACTATTATTTTTTTCCACTAAATTGTGTGAGATATTTATTTAGAATTTAATGAGTATTAAATACTGTATGAAAGAAATTATTATGTTCTCTGTTTAGGGCATATAAAAATGATCCTGTTTTTAGGGCAGTGAAAATAATCTGTATGATATTATAATGATGGTTATATGTCATTACGCACTTATCCAAACTCGTAGAATGTACATCACCAAGAAGGAGCCCTAAGGTGAACTATGGACTTTGGGTGATTATGATGCATCACTGCAGGTTCATCAATCACAACAGGTGCACCACACTGGTGGGGGACGTGGATAATGCAGGGATTATGCAGGTGTGAGGGCAGGGACTATATGGAAATCTCTATAACTTTCTCTTAATTTTGCTGTGAAGCTAAAACTTCTCTAAAAACATAAAGTCTTAAAAACAACAACAATAACAAAAAATGATCCTGTTAAAGTTGAGCAGAGATATTTAATTTTGCCATGTCCCACAGAGACTAATTGAGAGTGAGCACTTATGATCTTCTCTAAGAAAGGAAGTAACAAGTGTGAAGCCTCTGATGTATCATGTTTGGGATGCCCGCAGGCCCAGTCTTCATTTTGTTGGGGCTGTAGTGAATCCAGTTGTATGCTTTCCACTGAGTTTCCAAGTGAAGGCGATAGAAAGACAGATGTCTGTAGTGGAGCTCTGACATCTTGAAGGAGGTAGGTACTTTATTACAGATGACCTCAAAGTCCAATTAGACTAAAGTTAGAAAAAATTTAAAAGACTAAATTTTTGCTAAACAGTTTTGAATTATTTTTGTTCTCAAGTACTGAATAAATCTTAATAAAAGCCAGTCTCATGTTTTTTATGCCTCTAATATTTTTTGTGCGTGTGAGGAAGATCAGCCCTGAGCTAACATCTGATGCCAATCCTCCTCTTTTTGCTGAGGAAGATTGGCCCTGGGCTAAGATCCATGCCCATCTTCCTCTACTTTGTATGGGACACCACCACATCATGGCTTGATAAGCAGTGTGTCAGTCCATGCCCAGGATCCAAAGCTGCGAACTCCAGGCCGCGGAAGCGGAACAGGCAAGCTTAACCACTGCACCACCGGGCAGACCCCTATGCCTCTAAATTTTATATTTCACCAATGAAAATATATTCAAACTTCATAACCTGGCTCTCATGGCCTTCAGCTAGGAGGACGACTTACTTTTCCAGGTCTTTCTACTGTGACCATTGAGTCTGGCTAAACTAGAGTTTTCATGTTGACCTTCCCTCTTTTTTCTTCTTCTTTTTTTTTTGTGAGGAAGATAAGCCCTGAGCTAACATCCATGCCAATCCTCCTCTTTTTGCTGAGGAAGACTGGCCCTGGGCTAACATCTGTGCCGATCTTCCTCCACTTTATGTGGGACACTGCCATGGCATGGCCTGACAAGCGGTGCGTCGGTGCGCGCGCGGCATCTGAACCCGGGCCACCTGCAGTGGAGTGCATGCACTTAACCGCCATGCTACGGGGCCAGCCCCCTGACCCTCTCTCTTTTGCCTGATAAAGTTTGCCCTCTCATCTCCATTAAAACTTTGATGTCATTTCTCTCATCCCAAATGTCCTCCCTCCTCTGATTTTAATGTATCTGTGTCCCACATTTTCACAACCAGGGACCTATTTTATTTCTACTTTCCTCTCATCATGGGCCCCATATATTGAAGCTGTTATTCACTTTTTATTTATTTTTTAATATTCATTAAAGATATTTGGAATTGTCGTTCCTAGCTTCTGATCACCATGAGAAAACCAGTGTGAGCCACAGTGCTGATAAGACTTCAGCCACTCAGCAAAGGAACTTCATGTTTTAAAACAGTTATGCCACTATATTACAGGTAAATGAATAATTTGAGTGAATATTTTTGAAGGAAAGTACTTCTTGAAAAGCCAATGCTAATAATCATAGTGAAAGTAATCACCCCAAATGCAGGAGCTGAATGCCTGCACCTTCTATATGCTTCTCTACCATGTGGGATTATATAACCTACATAGCAACTCTACAAGGTGGGTTATTTCATTATTTATGTTCATAAGTGAAGAAAATGAAGCAAGAGATGGCAAGGGACTTGTTAAATATCATATCATGATAGGCAATTCAATAGGATATGAACCTAGGCAGAGTGGCTTCAGGCTTTATGACTGATCTCTCTGCTAACCCACCTCAGCTCTGCTTTTGAATATTTGCATTTCAGAGAACCTGGTTTTGAACCTGACTCTCTTCAGTTAATGTTATAGTTCATCCTTTACTAATTTTGTATTTTCCACTACCAATTTATCTACCTTTAGGAATTTGTACTCATCTCTGCAGACGGTTTATACTCTTCTGATAGCAATCACACAGTGACTTACATAGTTAATGATCTTATCTACACTTATCTTAAAACTCACATTAAATTGTTAAGAACAGGGAGTATTTTCCCCATTCCTCACAATAACCCCAGATAATTTTGATTCAATATTTGAAATGAAAGATAGCTATGGAATTATGGAGGATAAGTGAATAAATAACATAATTTTAAAATATTTTGAAAAAATAGATTAAATTAAAATGGGGAAGTTGACAGCTTGGACTTTATAAAAAGGAAAAAAAAAGTCACAGAAAAAGAGGAAAAGCAAATCATACTGGTGGAAGTAGCAGGGGCTGAGATTTACCTACTTAACTTATTATGAGCCAGATGTTTTTCTCATTTTATCTCCATAGTAACCATGATTATGTCTAAAGTGGCTTTATCAAGATCATGCATCTAGTATATAGTGGAACTGTGATTTGAACTCATGCCATCTGATTCCAGCAACTGTATTCTTAACCAAGAAATGTAATTAGTTTGTGAGTTTAATATCTATCCTAGATAAAATATCAAGATTGCAAAATATGAGCTGAGAAAAGATAAAAGATTCTCAGAAGGGCAATATTTTCATTAAAAATGTAGTAAAAATGTGGGGCCAGCCCATGGCCTAGTGGTTAAGTTTGGAACACTCCGCTTCAGTGGCCCTGGTTCAGTTTCTGGGCACAGACTTACATCATTCATTAGTGGCCATCCTGTGGCGGTGACCCACATACAAAATAGAGGAAGGTTGGCACAGAAGTCAGCTCAGGGCAAATCTTCCTCAGGTAAAAAGAGGAAGATTGGCAACAGATGTTAGCTCAGGGCGAATCGTCCTCAGTAAAAAACAGAAAAAGTAGTAAACATGTAAAATTTGGTTGGTAATAAAAATTTATATGCATGTTATAAAAATATCTGTTTTTTTTCCTATTAACCAAGTGAAATTATGAGACAACAACACAAGATAACCTTTTTTTTTGGTCTGCATGTTCATCAGCTTTTCTGCATCGTCATCGACCTTGAAATATTGGCCATGCTTGTACATATAAAAATAGGATATAGAGAAACACACATTTGCAAATATACTTACAAAACGTTTCTGGAAGGACATACAAGAAACTAAAAGTAATTATTTCTGGGGAGTAGAATTAGATTCAAATATTTGGAGGGAGATTTTAATTTTTCTTCTCACATTATTCTGCTTACTTTGAGTATTTTATGATGATCATGAATTATTCTATGATAACAATATAGTTAATAAAAGAGTACAAAATATTGAAACACTTTTAATACTTTTATCAATAACAATGATAACCTCTAGCACTTGAGGCAGCAATACTCTATTTTGGAAATTAGGCTGAAGTTGTTTGTAGAATTATTATTTATAAGAGTGAAAATTGGAAGCAATATAAATATCTCAATGGACAAATGGTTAAATAAATGCTGCTTATAAAAATTTACACATTATCACACCATTAAATTGATAATTAAACTATGGAAAGTGTGAGAACATGGGAAGAACTATGATAACAATTCTAGGTCAAAATCAGAACGCAAAATGACATTATATGATGATTTCAATCATCATAAGCTATATATGCTATGAATAAGGACTTGAAATAGAAAAATCACAAAATCGTATATTGGAATTATGGAATTTTTTAAAATACTGTTTTTAGAAGAAGTATCCTGGGGAATTCAGGGTAAAGATGGATATATAAGAGTAAAAACACTACTTATATTATAGGCATATTAGAAATTTTATATCAGGTCAAATTCATAGGCAGAGAGGCTCAATATTCTAATGGGGTAAGTTTAAGAGTATAGTAAAGAGATAAAGAGCAGTTTCCCAAATTATGACAACCTCAAAATATTACCCAGAAATTTGTTATATCGTGTCCGTCAGTGAAGCTGACATCTTGAACACAAGAGGCATAGGTAAAGAGCCGTCAAAATACAGCATATTTCATCCAAGAGCCTGAAGGGGTCAGGGATAATGGGCACAAAAATGAGTGAACTAAAGCGAGAATATTTTCTTCAGAAGGGATTCTCCAACAACATTAGTGCTTAATTATATTGAAATAATGTTCAGATTTCAAAGCACACAGATAAGACGCATAATCCATGAAATATACGTGTGTATGTGTGTGTATATGTATGGGTACAAAATCTTGTTTTTAGTTCTTAGGAAAACTCAGAATAAGGTAGGGTAAGTATTTGCACCCTACTTTTCAAATGAAGTCTTAATTCCCAAGCAGTTAAATCACTTGCCCAAAAAAGTACAAGCTCTGCAGTTCTCAATCTTGGAAGAAATCAAAAATTTTAAAGAACTTTTATTTTTTATTTATACAAAAGCCTTGGTCCAATGCAATGAGTTTCTGAATTAACAGTTAGATCTGGGAGAGGCTTGGACTTCTGCAGATTTACAAATATGCATAGGGGATTAAAGGCAGTTGGAGGTAACAGGATGATGCAAAAACAAGGAATTCAGAGTTCACCCCATTGATCTTCCTAAGATGTCACTTCTTGTTTTCTTTCTACAGATTAAATCTTTGTCAACTGCATTTTACCTATGGCCACTATTATGGCAACGAATAACAGTGTGACTGAATTCATTCTGTTTGGGTTGACACAGGATGCAGGTAAGCAGAAAGCAATAGTTACGGTCTTCTTGATTCTTTACCTTGTGACACTGTTGGGGAACTTTCTCATTGTAGTGACTATTAAAACAAGTGGGACCCTTGGGAGTCCCATGTACTTCTTCCTATTCTATCTGTCCTTTGCTGATGCCTGCTTCTCTACAACCACAGCCCCCAGATTGATTGTGGATGCCCTTTCTCAGAAGAAGACCATTTCCTACAATGAGTGCACGACTCAGGTCTTTGCAGTCCATTTCTTTGGCTGCATGGAGATCTTTGTACTCATCCTCATGGCCTTTGACCGCTATGTAGCCATTTGTAAGCCCTTGCGATACACAGCCATCATGAACTGGCAAGTCTGTGTCGTGTTGGTGATTCTGGCCTGGGTAGGCTCTTGTATCCACTCTTCAGCACAGATTTTCCTGGCTTTGAGGTTGCCCTTCTGTGGCCCTAATGTGATTGACCACTATTTCTGTGATTTGCAGCCCTTGTTGAAACTTGCCTGCATGGACACTTATGTGATAAATTTGCTAGTTGTTTCTAATAGTGGGGCCATATGCATGGTGAGTTTCATAATTCTGCTTATGTCCTATGTTGTCATCTTGTACTCTCTGAGAAACCACAGTGCAGAAGGAAGGCGAAAAGCCCTTTCCACATGTACCTCCCACTTTATTGTGGTTGTCATATTTTTTGGTCCATGTATATTTATATACACACGTCCACCAACCACATTTCCAATAGACAAGATGGTGGCCGTGTTTTATACAATTGGGACACCCTTGCTCAACCCTCTGATCTATACACTGAGGAATGCAGAGGTGAAAAATGCCATGAAAAATTTATGGTGTAGCAAAGTATGACATCATTTGATTAATGATATACAAGGATTCTAATGTATACTTCCTTAGCAGCTTAATTTTTAATAATGGACAGTAAAGATAAAATATTCCTGTTGGGACACAAATAATAAATCTGTGGAGGTATATATATATATATTTATGTATATATTCCATAGTTATATATTCCTTAATTATACATTCACTATCTTTATTCTGAGATGATTGCATTAGAATAAAATTAAAGTCCATAACCATTTTGAACAACCTATGATGACCCTTACTTGAATTCTATCAACATCTGGCCATATTCACACACTGACTAATGACAAAATGACTGTGTGGGTGTATGCATGTGAATCAATTCTTTTTTTAGATTTTATTTTAATCTTATGAATACAGCCATAAGAGCTAATCCATATGAGACTGGACACTTACAGAATCAAGGGTGTTGTTTTGACAACCTGAGGGTTAGAGAAGATGCTGTGAGAAGATGCTACTCTGGAAATCTGTGCCTGAGCCTGCCTCACTGGGAGTATCTATATTGACAGACCCTCAAACTCCAATAAAAGCTGAAAATACCATGGCAAACCTAGATTGTCACTGGAAAGCCTCTCAAAATACTGTGAATGGTGATGGAGGCAGGAGTCTCATGTTTGGGTGTGTTGGGCAATATCATCCAACAGTCCACCTTCGGGGTCTTTCCCATCGCTCTTCACCAAGGAGAGGGAAGAGGCTGAAAGAGAGTGTGGCAGCAGGCGTGTGCAGAAGGGAGGGTAAAGGAAGAGAGGAGGGTAGATCACAACGCATGATGAAGAGAGAGAGAAGGTGAAAGGAAAGTGGTAATTTTATCCAGGTGGGAGAGAAGGAGCTTTATCTTCCCTATATTTTGACAATCACTTTTGGATATATGAATGTTTGCAGGAAACAATGACATTTCAGGATATTCCTGTATCATTGACCTAGTTTAGTTTAACTTCCTTGGCTATCATGTTTATTTGGGTAATAGGAAAGAAGTATAAATTTTTTGTTGTTGTTCCTAATAGTATCTCAAAATTCAAAATTCAGTTTTCTTGGGAGAACTCGAGATTGAAAAGTCAACTCTAGTGCTTCTCAACTTTGATCTTTTAGTTTTAATATGAAAATGCTTTAAAAAGTGTATTTTCATTTTGAAGATAATCCAATATGTATGTGTTACACACATCTACGACCACCAGCACCACCTGATAATATCATAGTGAGTACTGTCATGCTATTTCAGTACCCATGTTTACAATTCCCATCAAATTGGCACCAAGAAGTATTACTTTAAGTGATATAGAGTAAAGCAAAAAGAACACAACGAACTTCACAAGTATGAGGACCATTTCCATTACCTGAAGACAAAATGGTACTATGTCACACAAAAGCTTCCCAATAGTTCTAATATAGACAATGGTGGCAGCATAATATTTAAGTCCTGAAGATGACATTTGTCAGAGCTCTCAGTACCATATTCACAAAAGGCAATTTTGTTTCTCACTCCTCCAAATAAACATTCTCAATTTTCCTAATTTTGTTTCTTACACTTCTGTTTTTAAAGCATTTGAATCTAGTACTATGAAGATCATAATTAAGTATAATTGATTTTTAAGTAACCATGACATAATCAAAATAAAACTTTAATTCTTATCTCTTGTTGCTCTTGCAAATTTAATATAGTGGGAGAAAACTTTTATCTGTGCCTAAATGAAAACTCAGAAACTTTCATGACTTTTCTTCTCACTATTAGATAATACAGAGCCAGATTCCCTTAGATTTTAGACATAGGCTCAATTTGAGAGGGTGGGAAAAGCTATCAGGGGACAGAAAGGTCTTACTTGACCTGATATCTTAACAAGCTGGCTTACTGTCTCTGGGCCTGGAAGATGTTGAAAGCCTTTTATTTCCCTTCCTTTTGGGGCCTTTGTAGGCCCTATAATTCTAGTGTCCTTGATGTAGGAGGACATGTCTATCCCTTGTGATCACTAGTGACTCCTTGCTTAGCCCTTACAAAGCCAGTGATTACCTTAAAATTTCTGTACATTTCCAAATAACCCTATTGGACCAGTCTCTAGAGAATCATCTTATGGCTCCTCTATGGCTGTCCATGGGGAAACATGTATGCATCTCTGCCCCTAAGGAATACTGTTAGTGTAGAAACACTGTCAATGTGGGCTGATGTCAACCAGCCACCCTCACCTGACTCCATCAATAAGTCAGCCAGTCTCTCTTCCCACCTAGACTTTTCTGATCTCAGTCCCTTCGGCCTACCAATATGGATGGTCACATGTTAGGTTCTCAGAATAGCACTTTGAAACCCCCTTCCATTAAACACATACACACACACACACACACACACACACACACACACACACACACACTTGTTAAGTTTGGGGTGTTGGGCAGGCATATTTCTACAGTAATATCCCCAATGATGTTCTCACAAACCACTCTCCCACTTTACACTCTGATCAGTTTTATATCCTTTTTCTAGCTCTGGGAGACTTATCTTTATCATTTCCTCTGGTTTAGATAGGCACAGGTGATTTGGTCACACTTGGTAATTTCCCATCTATCGTGTCTAGTCAAAACTTCAATTTTAACAACTTGTTACATAAGAGCTGTTGATTCATAAATAGTTTGTATTAACACTGGACTTCAAGGGAATTTATTTTCGTTTAGACAGGGATGGTCTGTTACTGCAATTTGAAAAACATTTGTCTGTATTCACATAAAAGATATATTTTTTGGAGAAATGTTTGTACAATTAAACCTTCTCTGTAAACAGGGAAGACTTCAAAGGGAATTGGGCAGAGACTGACTATAGGAATGATTAATGAGGAAAGGGAAGGAGAAATCCCTCCAAGCACAGGAATGGGAGGAAGGAAAGGAAGTCTGAAAATCAATCTTTGGATCAGGGAAATAAAAGAAATTACAAAGTCACTTCATGGAAGATCCAAGGCAGCTCTTCTAAAATGCTTTTGTGATTTCCATGGTGAGGGAGTCATTTTCAGCTCCCCATCTCTGCTTTCAGGTGTGAGGCTTCTTGTACAGAAAAAGAACCTCTAGGATCCTAAAGATGATCATCACTAGGGTGTCAACAGACAATAGGGATAATGTTGAAGTAATTTTGGCACCAGTCACTTCAAATAGCTGGACAGCTAAGGGGCTGTGTAGGACTCTAGCAGATGAAACCGGTCATCGAATTCTGCGGGAGGCTGCAGAGATCTCTCACCTTCCTTTCTCCATTCCATGAGTCAGGAGAGGGCCAGATCAAAACCTAGAATGATAGTGTTTGAAGAAGTAGAACCAGATAAAGGAATAATAGTGTATTGTGTCCTAAGTGTATTCCGGGCCTCTAGGCTGGCCTGCAGTATAAAAATACCTACTTAATAACTCCATCAGGAAAGAAAGGATAGTTTACCCAGAAATTCCAGCAAAAATACATTCTGAGATTGCATTTTATATGGGTCAAGTACCCCTCCCTGAAACAATCACTGTTAAAGAAAATGGTATTCTCTGATTTTCCAAGCCTTATCATATGCTTACCCTTGGAGCATGGGTGGAGATACCAATTAAACTTTGTGGTCTGAGAGTGGGAGAAGAGTGAGTCTATTTCAAAAAAAGGGAAATTATTCTGCAACCGGCAAAAAACAAACCCAAGTCACCTACACCATATTTTGATCACTCTGCTTTACCCATTTTCACAACTGCTTTCTCAGGTACCCATGGCAGCAGATGTTCCCATGGCTGCCTCCTGTCCATATGGCGATGTTGTACAAATTAGAAAAGTCTGCTTCATCCTCAAGACACTTTACTTCCATATAGCAGAAAATTATCATAGGACACCTACTCATTTACAATACCCTTCACTGCCGTCCGTCAGAAACACTGCTGTGATAAATATATACATCTAGGAGACCTTGATGGAAACGGTGCTTCCTTAGATGTGGGGCCCATATGCACTCAGTGTGTGGCAGCTTTGGATGTCCCCTTTAGGCAAAATCAATTCTTATTGATGTAATTGTGAACCGTGTCATGGAAAATTCACTCTCCATCAGGGAGAGGTTTTGCTACCATTAACATTCAGTGGGATGCAGTCTCTCAGAGCTATTGTTAACAATGCTTCTGGCTATAGCAGATAAAGAGATTCCTACTGAAGGGTTCCATTCAGTATGCTAATCTGGGCTTGTTCTCATGGGAGAGGTTTCTAACAGAGCAAATGGAAGTCCACAAGGCCTCCTGAGGCATAGACTCAGAACTGGCACTCTGTTCATGTCTAACATATTCTATTAGCCAAAGTGAGTCACAAGGACTGCCCAGAGGCAGAATGGGAAGGGAAAATGGTGTAAATATAGGGAGGCTAATAATTGCATCTACAATGTAATAAACCTACCCCAAATGCTTAGTATGTGCCAGGTACTTTTCAAAGTGTTTTGTATAATTTAACTTATTTAATCTTTAGCAAAGCATGTCTCATACTGCTTCATGTTCTGTGTCTTTGTTCACGCCGGTCCCGTTACCTGGGATGTCTTACACTTTGGCTAACATGGGAACATCTTACTCATGTGTTCAGACTCAACTTCAATGTCATATCTTCCGGGAAGCTTTCCATTGACCCAAATAGCTCAGCCAAAGGCTCGGTATCTTCACTCTCTTAGTACTTGTGAATTTATCACTGTGTGTATCACATTATATTGAATTTAATTAATTTGTGTACCACCTCCACTGATTTTACTTCTTTTTTTTTTTGTAAGGAAGATTAGTGCTGAACTAACATCCGATGCCAATCCTCCTCTTTTTGCTGAGGAAGATTGGCCCTGGGCTAAGATCCGTGCCCATCTTCCTCTACTTTATATTGGACGCTGCCACAGCATAGCTTGACAAGCAGTGCGTCGTCCGCACCTGGGATCTGAACCTGTGAACCCCGGGCCACTGAAGCAGAGCGTGTGAATTTAACTGCTATGCCACTGGGCAACCCGATTGTACATTTCTTGTCCCCAGGGAATTCATAAGCTTAAAGTAAGACTGGGTTTGGAACTGGGCTTAGCAATTTATCTTAAGTGAGTTACTTAATCTCTCTGTATCACTATTGTTTATATTGGCATCAACACAATACACGTGATCAATAATGTTTAAACAAATGTAAACATTTGAAAAATTCTTTGAGAACATTTAAAAATGCTAAAAAGCAGGGATCATCTTTATGAAACAACCAAGATGATGTTCTGTGTTCATGTTGCTTAGAGAAATTATTTGAAAGAGTTCAAACTTTGGAATGAGAAGGATATATATTAGCATTTCACTGACAAATTATACTAGAGACAGTAATTTACAGGAATGCTCCATTTGCTCCACTCCATCTCCCAGCTTCCTTTCAGTTAGGTGGAAACATCTCAGAATTTATCTGCCTGGCCTCTGTATATGTTTGAGGTATGTCTTAGAATCTGAGGTCCCAGAAATGTGAGTGGGGGCCATGTGTCCCGCTTTAAGGCTGAGGCATTAGAGAAAACATACTCGACTCTCCAGTTTCTGTCGTCTTCTGCAGTGGCAACTGAAGGGACTGTCTATTCAGTACAAGATGATGGAGTTGTGCCAACTTGTCCTTGAAACTGAGGCCCAAGTTGCAAGGAATCTGTAAAGTGAATGAGAAATAAAATTCTTTTTTCTGTTCTTTTCTCTGTCTTGTGGCATTTCACCCCACACATACACAACTTAGTATTCATAGTATTGAGCAACTGGCTTAGATTGCACAGGCCTCTTTGAAGACTTCTGTTTTTCTCTCTGCATAGCTTCTTCTGCTCCAGTGCTCTGCTTCACAGGTTACAACCTCTTCTGTCCGCCTGAACTCTGATCTCTGTATCTTCATCTCAGGGAGAACTGTGGTGACTTTCTGGGGTTCTCCCTTCCTGCACCATGGTCCAGAATGTTCTCCAGCAGAACCCTGCAGTTACCCTAGAGCTCACCAGATTTGTTTCCTTTCCCTGGGAACCCTAGTACTATATTACCTGTTGTCCAATATTGAAAACCATTGTTTCACGTATTTTGTCCAGGTTTTAGCTACTTATAGTGATAGGAAAGTCCAGTTTCTTCATTATGTCCAGAAACTTTAAGCACTGTGTTTTCTTAAAAAATATATATTATTTGTTTTTATATTATTAAAAATGTTAATTATTAATTGCAGAAGTGAAAAATAATGCATTTCCTTTACTTAAAAAAAAGGAAAACACTACAAGCAAGCACATAATCAACTTTAATATCATCACTTCTACTTGCATCATCACTTCTCAGGTCCCCACTTTCATTGTAATTGAATTTTAACAATATTTTTAGCTTATTCAGCATCCTTTCCCTCTTTGTTTTTGATGTATCCTATACACATAAAATTTTATCAGAAATGTTTTTCTATTGAATTTGTGAGAGGGGGTCTAACATTTTTTTTCAAATTGATAGTCATTTATCTTAATACAATTTATTTGCATTATTGATAAAAATTTCCAGCTCATCATACATTAAATTAGCAAATATATATGATTGAATTCTAGGCTCAATACTCTATTCTATTAACATATTTGTCTAAACTCTGGGTATATCTTATTTGTAAATTACTATACTTTTATGATATAATTACTCTCGGTCTTCTTCTTCTCCCCAGCACCCCAGAAAATCTTTGACTATTCTCACATACATATCAAAGCATGTGGAGTTTAGAATCATTCTCTCAGTTTCCAGGAAAAACTCTTCTTGAGATTTTGATTGGGATTTCACTCAGTTTGTGAATTAATTGGGAAAAATTAACAACTTTAAAATATGGTATCTTCCCATGATGAATTCTATAACTCATTAAGTGGTTTTTTTTGAAGATGTTTAGTGTTCTTCATAAAGACTGTACAGATTTTAGTTATGTTGTTTTGAGTCTTATTGTTACTATGAAGCAGACATTATATTTTATAATTATTTATTGTAATTATATTTGAAAGTATTATTATGCAGCTTTTTGACTAAATTCTTATAATAAACATTATAATTTGTCAGTTGATTGTCTTGGTTTTTCTAAGTAGATGAACATGTCAGTCAATGATGAACTGTGTTTTGATTACCATTTTCTTTTTACTGTTATTTCAATGATTGATTTGTTTCAGTTTTGATTACCATTTTCTTTTTACTGTTATTTCAATGATTGACGCTGAGGTTGCGAAGTGACAGCCCATGGACCCAACACACTTTAAAATTTGTGGATTTGTCTGATCCAAAATTTTTATGTAACATAAGGTTTTAAAAATTAATTAGTTATCAACATATTCAAATCATTAAAATTCATATAAAATATGGATGTCTGATGTCTCTTGAAATCTGAGTGTGTGGCAAATTTAGACACACATTCCCCAAAAGACAACAACGGATCAGAGCTGAGTCGTCAGACCCTCATGGGGACATTGCTCCAGAGGGAGCAAATGTCTGAAATATCTTTGCACAATTTGATTTTTCTCATTGTTTTGTCTTTCTGGTCGCTGTAGGTATCTGAGATTGAGAACACTGCGTTAGGACCCTCAGCAAAATATATAATAATAGCATTATAAAAAATAGCCTTGTCTTATTCCTGATTTTAATGGAAATTAATTAATGAATTTCAGATTCAGTTAATTTAATTCAATTAATTTACTATTAACTGTGACATTTTCTTTAGGTTTCTGGAATGTACTCTTTCATCAAGTTAAAGAATTTCATTTTAATTTTAGTTTTCTGTGTTTTAATTATAATTCAGACTAAATCTAATCAAATCCCATTTTGGCAACTTGGAAATTGTCTTTATATAAAACGATATAATTTTATTAACAGAAAGTCCTAGCAACAGAAATCAGTGAACCAAAGTTTGATTCAGAAAGCAGAGTATATAAAAAGTTACTCAGCCTTACTTGCTAAAATGATTTAATGAGAAATAGAGGCACCTTATTTTATGAGAACTAATTTTAGTCATATGTAAAAAGGATGTGAACAGACAGGTGACTCTAAATTATAAAATGACATAGTCACAAAAAATTCATCAATACAATACAAAACGTAAACTTAAGCTAGCAATACACTGTTTCTTTGATTGCCCTTTATCAAGTTATTAACCCTCACATATTACACAAATATAAAGTCAAGGAACTCACTCCAAGGTCCTTCCCAGTGTTTACATCATATGATTACAATTAAATAAAGATCCTCTTAAGGTTTTTCCAAAGACCCAAGTAATCACACTATTATGGATTTTTTTCTTCTGTATCGATATATAGGGGAAAAATAAAGAAATGTAGAGTTAAGGGGAGTATTTTACTCTGAAATATTGAAAAAAGGTATTGTGAAGTTTCTTCTACAATTGAAAATTAAAGGACAAATAGAAGCTGACTACAAAAGCTTTTCACGCCATGTTGCCCGAGTCGTCTGTAGCACAAAAGCTCAAGTCCATCTGCATTCTGAAAGAATTTTTGACTCTGGGTCATTTTTAAGAGACAATAACAACATTTATGCTCTTTGAGGATTCAGGGAGGGCTGGATGTACGGGCACTACCCGATCTGACCACTGCGTACATTTCTGATTCTGCTTCTTGAACACTCTACCTAGAATCTTATATTCCATTCACTCTGATCTTTTATGGTTCCTTGAAAATACCATGGTGGTTCCTGCATTATAGTTTTCCTTCTCTAGAATCTTCATCCCACTAATCTTCTTACTGCTGTTTGCTTCCGATCGTTCTTGTCAATTATTGGTGCTCATCATTATTAAACTTATTGATTAGTATATTTCATCACTTTTCTTAAGGATATCTCAACAGAATTCAAAATGAGCTGAAATGTTACCTGCTAATAGAATCCTTCTCTGAGTACTCAATATGA
>JABWHU010000190.1:15818936-15846712 GCA_014189135.1 Dicerorhinus sumatrensis harrissoni | reverse complement strand
AATCCTTCCCTCACAGATGTCCAGTCTAGAAAGAGATGGAAAGCAATAGACATCAAATAATAATTAAACCAAATAATTATATATTTGATCATCATTGCTAAGAAAATGAAGATATTGACATAGAGATTAATGGCGGGAGTGGAAGAATCTTTGAATAGAGTCACGGGGGAAGGCTCTGTGAGGTAATGACACTTAGTCTCTTAATCTAGGACTAGAAGTTAGAGAGAAACAGCCACCTGAAGAGGATGAGGACATATTTTCAGAGAAAGAGGGAAGCCAAATCACTGAGGTGAGAAAAGGCTTGCATAGCTCTAAGGGTAGAGGAAAAAGCCCAACATGGCTCATGGGCAGTGAGGGAGGAGGTGAGGCACTCAAGATGTGTTTGGAGAATTAGAAGAAACAGAAAGATTAATCAGGGGATTCTAGGACAAGCTGACGAGTTTCTAAAGGCAATGGGAAGCCAAGGAAGGGTAGAAAGCAGTAGAGTATCATAATCCTTAAAGTGTAAATACCCCAAATCGTAAATCAGATTTATACTTTTTTAAAATTTTTTTAAATGAAGGGATGGCTTTTTTTTTTTTTCAGAGAAAGATTCACCCTGAGCTAACATCTGTTGCCAATCTTCCTCTTTCTTTTTTTCCTCCCCAAGGCCCCAGTGCATGGTTGTATATCCTAGTTGTAAGTCCTTCTAGTTCTTCTATGTGAGCTGCTGCCACAGCATGGCGACTGACAGATGGATGGTGTGCTTCCGTGACTGGGAAGTGAACCTGGGCCACGAAACATGTGAGCACTGAGCTTTAACCACTAGGCCATCAGGGCTGGCTCCAGATTTATATTTTTAAGAGATCTCTCAGGTTGCTAGTGGAGAATGGACAGTTTTATTTCTCACACATTTATTTCTTTTACTTTTTTTTAAATTATTTTATTTTATTATTATTATTTTTTTAATTTTTTGTTTATTGCAGTAACATTGGTTTATAACATTGTATAAATTTCAGGTGTATATCATTATACTTCTATTTATGCATAGATTACCTCATGTTCACCACCCAAGTACTAATTACAACCCATCACCACACACATGTGCCGAATTATCCCTTTCACCCTCCTCCTTCCCCCCTTCCCCTCTGGTAACCACCAATCCAATCTCTGTCTCTATGTGTTTGTTTATTGTTGTTATTATCTACTACTTAAGGAAGGAAATCATATGGTATTATTTTATTTTTTAATTAAGGTATAATGGTTTTACAAAAATTTTTTTGTAACTATGTATGGCGACAGATGTTAACAAGAGTTATTATGGTGGCCTTTTTGTAATATATACAAATATCAAATCATTCAGTTTTACACCTGAAACTAATATAATGTTATATGTCAATTATATGTCACACATTTCTGAAAGAATGACTTGTCTTTATGGGAAACACATGATCCTCTCAGCAAAGACAGTCACTTGCCAACCAAAGTCCGTTTTTTCATCCACAGTTTTCTCATGGCATTTTTTACCTCTGTGTTCCACAGGGTGTAGATCAAGGGATTTAATGTGGGTGTGATGATGGAATTGGACACAGCCATTGCCTTTTCTACAGGGTAAGATCTGAACACTGTAAATTAGAAGAGTTTGATGGAAGAAATTTAAGAAGAAACCAACAAATGGAAAGATATTCTTTGTTCATGGATCGGAAGAATTAATATTGTTAAATATCCATACTACTACTGAACCAAGAGGTTCTCCTCCTAGGGAGTTAAATGAGACTCTCCACCATTGGAAGTTGTCTTATGGAGTAAAGTGTATTTGTAACAAATAGGAGACCATGAGGAATTATTTCCAAAGCCATGGCATCCTGAACAAAGGGAAGCAAGGGTCTTTTATTTTGGACAAGGAATGAATATTCAAAAGGGAGAGGCAGATATTCACTTGAAGGCTCAGTTGGAAAACATGCTTTCATATACACTGCAGGTTACTGTGATAAGGCTTAAGCTCCTCCTGGAGAGATCTTAGCATTAAAAATGAGGCAATGGTCATGGTTGTAGCACTTGTGGTGAGGCTTAGACTGGTTCAGGGTGGTTGGTAGTTGCATCTCCTTAACATTACAAAAGGAAAAAAAATAATTTGGAAAAACAGTTAAATGCTTCCAAACCCACCGTTGATGTTGATTTCCTCCGGGCACCTAGTTGGTGACAATACTACCCAAAGCCATCTATAGATTTGATGTAATCCCTATAAAAAATCCAATGGCATTTTTTACAGAAATAATCCTAAAAACACATGGAACCACAAAAGACCCTAAATAGCCAAATCAATCCTGAGAAAGAACAAAGCTAGAAACATCACACTTCCTGATTTCAAACTATACTGTATGCTATAATCTAAACAGTATGAGACTGGCATAAAAATAGACATATATCAATGGACCCAGAAATAAACCCTGACATATATAGTCAAGTGATATTTGACAAAGGAGCCAAGAATACTCAATGGAGAATAGATAGTCTCTTCAATAAATGTTGGGAAATGTAGGGAAACTGGATAAACACAAACAGAAGACTGAAATTGGGCCTATACCTTATGCCACTCACAAAAATTAACTCAGAATATATTAAAGGCTAAAATGTAAGACCTGAAACCATAAAAGTCCTAGAAGAAAACATAGGGAAAAACTCCTTGACATCACTCTTGGCAACAAGTTTTTGGACGTGACATCAAAAATACAAGCAACAAAGGCAGAAATCAACAAGTGGGACTATATCAAACTAAAAAGCTTTTGCACAGCAAAAGAAACAATCAACAAAATGAAAAGTAAACCTATAGAATGGGAGAAAATATTTGCAAACCATCTATCTGATAAGGGGTTAATATCCAAGATATATAAATATTCATATGACTCAATACACAAAAAGATGATAATCTGATTAAAAAATAGGGAGAAAAACTAAACAGACATTTTTCCAAAGACGTACAAGTGGCCAACAGGTACATGAAAAGCTGCTCAACATCATTAACCACCAGGGAAACGCCAATCAAAAACATAATGCGATATCACCTCACACTTGTTAGAATAATTATTATCAAAAAGACAAGATATAAGAATTGTTGGAAAGAATTTGGAGAAAATGGAACCCTGGTGCACTGTTGATGGGGATGTAAATTGGTACAGCCACTACAGAAATTAGTATGGAGGTTCCTCAAAAAATTAAATATCAAGCTACCATATGATCTATCAATCCCACTTCTGGGTACACCCAAAGGAAATTAAAACAGGAACTTGAAGAGATTTCTGCAGTTCCATCTTCTTTGCAGCATTAGTCAAAATAGCCAACATATGAAACAACCTAACTCTCCGTCAAAAGATGAATAGATAAAGAAAATACCCTGTGTGTGTGTGTGTGTGTGTGTGTGTGTGTGTGTGTGTGTGTTTAGTAAGCCCTGACAGTTGGCTTTTCTTTTTGTAATGCAAATGTGTGACTTAAGCTTTGATATCCAAGGCACCCATTTCAAAGAAGCACCCACTTCAAGAAAGGCTATCTCAAAGAAACACATTGCCAGCCACATGACTTAGATAAAGAGCCAGGATGTGGGCCCCCACCCCCCACCATGTGGCTCCTTTGTTTTAGAAATCCTGCTTGATTTAGATAATTGGCCATTTGAGCCTCTTGTTATTTTTTCTTTCTTTTTTCTCTCTTCCCCTGATTTAAATTCCCTTTCTTATATTTTGAATTTGCCAACGAAGAGTGAGCCCTAGAGACTGTTGAGGAAGAGGGAGAATCCCCCTCTGCCCTTTCCCTTAAGGTTTTTATGGCTGGCCAAATAATTAAAAGACAGGTTAGCTGGAGAAAATAAAACAAATTTTAATAACATGTATGCATGATAGAAACCAGGGAAACTGATTTTCTCAACAAATTGCAGAGGTTTTTCACCTTAAACATGTTTATATAAAGACACAAGAGGATGTTGGGGGTGGGGAGGCAAACAAGAGGGAGACAGAAATCACAGTAATCAAGCGTATGCAGATTTAAGTCCTCTCCTTCCACACTGACAAGAGTTTCTAGAGATGAGGTCATCACCCCTCTTCCAAGTACAGAGAGGGAGGTATATTTACAAATGCAGATTTCCCTTATAAATGTAAATGTTGTGGTAAACAGAACTTTGAAATGAATGGGTTTAGCAAAAGCCCTCCCAGTCTGTTACTTTTAGGTGTAAGTTTGGGAGAAGGTTAAAGTTTCTTCCAGAGAAAATAATCAAGGTAAAGAGATATTTTTGGGGTGGCCAAATTTTGATCTCCCATAGTCCCACCTTTGAAACTAAAAGTTTCACAGTCCTTTAGAAACTTAAAAAAGTTTCATAGTCCAGAAGCTGAGTTGGTAGATTGTTCTATCTCACTGACACATTTCATAGTCCTGATAATAGATCAGTCCAGTTAAGTTCATTTTAGAAGGTGGTGATGTAGGTGGGCGCCCAAAATTATGCCTATATTGTGGAAGTAAGCAATCAAGTGTTTAATAAGAAGAATATCTATAGAAACAAAAGAAATACAAGGTTAATGGTTGGAGCAAATTGTAAACCAATTTCTGAGTTCAGAGGACAGCCAGTTAAGATTTTTAGATGTCAGTGTCAAAGCATCTTTTGCAGTTTAAAATGTCTCTGATGATGTCATTGGGTAATCTCTCAGGTTTATATCAAGTCCATCAGCTTCAGTTTGCAAGGCTTCAGGAGAAAAGGCAGGTTCAGTTCTCAGTGATTCCAAATGAAAATGATGGAAAAAATCAAAAACGTTAGTTTAGAGATCTGTAGTCAGATATTTCAGGAGACTAGAAGAAATCAGGATCCAGTCCCATCAACAGATATAAAACAAAAGCCTCGGAGACAATTCAAAAAGCTAGGATCTAATATCCACAAATGTATACTATAGTTTTCACTGAAATAATTTTTCTTTCTAAAATCACCCTCATTTTTATCAAAAATAGCCAAATTAAAACTAACTGATTTTTAAAATAAGTTTAGTTTCAATAAAGTTGGCCCAATTACTTACATAAGTACAGCAAGAATAGCAATTGGTCACATAAGCTCTTTTAAATCTGCTTTTCTGGGACTTTTTATAAGGAATCTCAGATTGAACTTCAAAGGCCTCTCGCAGCCAGGAAAGCCGCGCCAAGGATTTTGTCATCAGACTTTGCCTGCAATACCTACAGATTTGGGTAAATTCCTCTCTTCTTGAAGTTTCCCAAAGTATTTGAAGTTTCTTGCACCTGTCAGATAAGTGGCATTCCTTACTTATCTGTAAGGTTGTTGTTTGGGAATGCTGTAAACCATGTACCAGGCAAATATTTCCACACGGCTTTATTCTATAAAGTCCAATCTTCATTCCTCAAAAGCTGTATGGTTATATCACAAATATGAAGTTCCAGTCACAACCTTGGTAATATAACCAAAGTTTCCAATTGTGTCCTGTTATAAGGAGAACAGATTCTTATTGAACTTATGCAAATAACTATGTTGCAATGAAATAAGAATATTCACTAAGAGTTTCCAAATTCTGGAGGGATCAGGTAGAGAGAAAAAGATAAATGTTTCAATTTTGCTTACAAAGTATCATTTACTAAATTGCCCTAAGTCATAGCTCAGGAGAAAAGAGAAAAAATTTTCTTTAAATCTGAAAAAACAAAAACATTGAAAAAATCAGCAATATTTCAAATGAAAAAGCGTAAAAATTATAATCATCCTCATCAGTTCATTCAGTCCTGAGTAATCAATTCTTGATCCCAATCTTTTTGTTAGCAGCTTCATGAAGTCACCAGTCTCTCCATCAGAGTTCTTTAATTTCTTACCAAGTTCAGTTTTATAATCAGAAAGTTTCTCGGAAAACTGTATTCCATGTAAATGTTAGAGTCCTTTCCAGGAACTTCTCTGAAGATGTGTTATGAGAGGTTTGGGGATTCGATTGGAGATGTAAAAGACACTTTCCACTCCAAACAAATGGACTGAAGGTATATTTTATTATATAGAGGATGGTAAAGGCGATAGTCTGCAAACAGATCCGAATAGGTCAAATATTAAGAGGGAAAAAACATCAGCTCGACTGGAAAGGGAAAACATCCACATCGACTGAAGAGAAATGACACAAATCAACCGGAAAGAGAAACACCAGGTTGACTGAAAAGAGAACACATCAAATCAATTACTTCATATCAAATCAATTACTTCACATCAAATCAATTACTCACAACATCCACGCCCCACTGCCGGGAGAGTCCTGTCAATCGACGCGGCTGGGCAAGGATCACACGTCCTGGGCAAGGTGTCCCTTCCACAGGTGGAACTCCCATTAGGTCTCAGTTTCCAGCAGTTTTTATATCATCAGTAATTTCCAGAGTAAGCAGTTACAGAGTTTGCAGAGCAAGCATTTAGTGTTTCCATGCACAAATGGTTATCAGTGGCGAACGTGCACTGAGCCCCCTGGCTAACGTCCCAGCCCAGCAATTGTGTACGTGCATTGTTCTCTTTGGTTATCGTCCTAGCCCGGCACAGATGGCCAGTCCATCCCGTGCTACGACGCTCCAAGAGCCTTGAAATGTTACAACTTGCAACTCTCTCCGTGGGAGAAAAGACCAGTTCCTGGGAAAAGGCCAGTTCCCATCACACAGAAAGCAGCTTTGTATTTCTTTGTGTGCTGGTGGCTAAAGGTCAATGGAGTGGCCACACATGGCTGTACTCATGTCAAGACAAGATGAAACATATGTAACAGCATCAGAGCAAAGAAATAACTATCATCTGTAAACAAGGCCCCAAAATGGCAATTGACAAAGAAATTTGTTTAATTTTGTGACGTGTGACACTTTAAACAATAATAACCAGAATTATGACTGATAACCAGGACAGATCAGAATTTTAGTAATGGTATAAAATTTCAAAATGTCTATATCAATAACATTCACCCACTTAATTCTACCTAAGAAGGTTTATCATAAACACTTGATGAAGTATGAAACAATGCTTATTATGAAACAGTCAAGGGCAAACAGAGAGTGAAAATAGAAAAAAAAAAAACCTTAATAGAGAGACCTCACTCATTTTGAACATAGAAAATTATTTTTAA
The DNA here is from genome assembly GCA_014189135.1 of Dicerorhinus sumatrensis harrissoni. Classification (NCBI taxonomy): domain Eukaryota; kingdom Metazoa; phylum Chordata; class Mammalia; order Perissodactyla; family Rhinocerotidae; genus Dicerorhinus; species Dicerorhinus sumatrensis. Next base: position 15,839,618 of record JABWHU010000190.1, on the reverse strand, counting down.
CAAAACATAGATTCTCTGTCTTTTGGTTAGATTTACTCAGAAATAAAGAAACCTTTTATAACCTCTCAGATAAAAAGCTCAAGAAAAATTATCCTTTTAAGAGAAGGTCAAATTTTAACTTTGCACCAGCTTATTTTGACATTAAAACTCATTTACTTAAATGGATTTAGTTTAACCTTAGCCAATTTGACCATCTATAAAACTTCACAGAGTTTTACTTTTAAAACTTTCTGTCACTTGCTTTTTACATTTAGAATTTGTCCCATGCCTTCCTTTCATCCCTTCTAGTACTTTGGAATACATTTATCTTTCTTAACCAAACAAAATATTTCCAATTTTCATACTTTCTTTTCTAAAAAAATACCTTACTTTCCTTGAATACAAACATATTTTCCTTATTAATTTCTAGTAATTTTAATCACATATTAGAATTTTAAAGCCTTAGAAACCTTGATTTGTAAGTAAAAACTAAGTAAGCAACTATAAACTTTCTTTTACATTAGTATTCTGTGGCTTGGAAAGTTAATAAACACTTCATAATTTCTAGAAACATGTTACTTTATAGTACAATCTTTCAATAAAACACAAGACATATTTACTAATAGACCCAAAGCACCTTTTAGTTCCCTGCAATAAGAAGCCAAAAGTAGACAAACCTATATTTGGCAATCAATGTCTAATATCTTTATCTTATTTGGAAATGATCTAGATATTCAATGGATTTTTATTATCTAATTTAACCCAGCAAAACTTCAAAGCTTCATGTTACTGAAGAGATTTTGGAAGCTATTTTAAGTACATACACCATAACACATAATTATTGTTAAAAGTTCATCCAACATTCATCTTTTTCACATCTATTTAGTTACTTGTTCCCAATAATTATTTACATTGCCTACAAGACTTCATAAGACATTAGATAAAATTAGCCATCATTTAAGTTATTATTTTTGTTAACCAGTTCTGTGATAGAAATGACATCAGTTTATTTGACCAATAAATGTAGAATAGATAAAATTAGCTATCATTTAAGTTATTATTCTTGTTAACCAGTTCTGTAATAGAAATAACATCAGTTTATTTGATAGATAAATGTAGAATAAAGGTTGCATGTCTGCATTATATCCAATGCCGAAAACCAAAAACTAAAATAAGTTATCATATTAACTTGAGACATTTGTGTTAGTTGCATTTAGAAATCATGTACTTTAAGCAAATTAAACAGAGCTATTAATTTTGGTCATACCATCTGAATGTAAAATATCACACACATATAACATACATATAGACACACATAAAAACAACAGACAGATGTAACAAAGATTTTGTAGCCTCTGTTAAAAATTTTAGCAGTTTACATCTGCAAAAGCTTCTTTTCTCAATTTTTTTCTTTCTTTCAGTCTTAGGCCCCCTGTTGTCAAGCATGCACAAGTCTCAGTATGAGGCCAACCGGAGGGAGGGGGAAGGCTGCCCAGTTGGGAATTGGTCGGGTTTTTTTTTTAGTTTTATTTTGCTATAAAGTTTGAATAATTTCTAGGGACTGTGTAGTAGGTCAGAAGTGTGCTGCTGTATGGGACCACTGCAAGTCTTGAGGCTCAACACTCTCACTAGGTCCTTAGTAGCCTGAGAATGGCCAAGGCTGGAGGAGCAATGCCCCTTTTCTTTGGAGCTGAACAACTTCAGTCTCTCATTTCTCTATCAAGCAGTTGTTCAGATGTTATAGACACAATTGTTTCCAACTTAAAGCCAAATTAAAAAGGCCAGCTTGCCTCATTCACTCCAAAAGTTCCCACTAGGCTCAACCAGTTCCATTTTCCCAGTGAGACACAATGTCTATTCCCATAATACAATCACGCAAAAAGAGATACAATCACTTCACATAAAAGCTCATAAATATATCAGTTTTTCTACAAAATTTCATCACCTCTTACACTTCTAAACATAGTTTTCATTAGGACTTTTACCAATAGGTCTTGGTCTTATAATTTTGGACAAGGGAAGCATTCCCACTCAGACATTTTAAAACATACTCAGGCAAAGTTGATATAAACTCTTTATATAAAATTAGCTCAAATATTCCAACTGTTATTATCTTATCAACACTTACACTTTCACATTTTCTCAGTTTAATTGTAACCTGAGTCAGGATCTTAAGGCTAGTCAAAATTTCCCCCTTCTCTCTTTTTTTTTTTTTTTACTCTAGACTTTTCAAAGGTACCAATTAAACAATTATGATGAGAGCTCTCACAACTTTTTCCCCCAATTTATAAGTTTTTCCAATTTAAATGATCCATCGTCTGGCCACATTGATGAGTAGGATCTTAATCTTAACAGAGACTCATCCCAAGCTTTAACTATGGATGCACGCGGCATCCCCAAAAGAGATCCAGAGAATTCATTCCCAAAAATAAGGAAGCACAACAAGCAATGAAGGTTGAGACGACAAAAGCCCTTATGGACTGGGCCTTTTGTGACAAACTCCTTGAAAACAGGCACAGCCGGACAAAGAGAGCACCCCCAGGAATCCGAGTCTACTCGACTGGCCGCAAAGATGCATGCCAGTACATATATCCTCCAGATGGTGGACCAGAAAGGTCACAAAGCCAAGCTCTCAAGACATAGAACAAAACAAAAACCCAGACAGCAGGCTGCCTGTGTCTTATGACAAATGACAAAAAGAGAGACAGAGACAAAGACTATTTCTGGGAGGAAACAGATCAGTTAGCCAATGGGCATGCAACCAGATCCTAGAGTCACTGAGTCCAAGAAGCTAGCTTCACCAATATTTTCTCCTGCTCATCTAAATTTAGAAAAGAAAAAAAAAACTCACCACTCTTGCTTCCATTGGACCCCATAGGCAGAGATCGGGGAGACTGACATCATAAGAACTCTCACCTCCTGCTGGCTCTTGTCAGGGGTGTGGGACCTCTCCGCTGCAATAGTCCAAGAGTGAGCAGTGTCCAGCCAGTGAAATTTTTGCCCCATGTTGGGAGCCAAACTGTTGGGGAAGAGGAAGAATCCCCCTCCACCCTTTCCCTTAAGGTTCTTATGGCTGGCCAAATAATGAAAAGACAGGTTAGCAGGAGAAAATAAAACAAAGTTTACTAACATGTATACATGGGAGAAACCAGGGAAACTGAGTTTCTCAACAAATGGTGGAGGTTTTTCACCTTAAATAGATTTAGATAAAGACAAAGGAAGATGTTGGGGTTGGGGGAGGAGACAGCTATGGGGTATTTCAGAGGGGAAGAAGACAATTCACATGGAGATGGAAATGCAAATGTTTGTCTGACAACCCTTTACAGGGCCACCTAGAGAAGGTGGCCTGGGAGAGACAGAAGTTTGATAAGATGGGCTTGTTGGTGCCTTTCCTATTGCAGCATCTATTTTATAGTATACTACAGCCATCATATGGTACTGGCTCCTTCCTGGAACAAACCTTCTATGTTAAATTCTTTAGGCAGTTTGGGGGATGTCAAATGTCTGTCAGAGAAAATAATCAAGGTAAAGAGAAATATTTCCAGGTGGCCAATTTTGATCTCCCACACTCTAGTGGGGTCCTGGAATGTATGTGTGGATTGGGGCATGTGGAATAGTTTTGATTAAAGGGGCTTACAAGTTGTTCCTCAAACCAAGTCACAGATGTAAACGATCCTTTAGTTATAGATTAGGACAGGATTACACAGCATCTTAGATAATCATTAGGAATTTTGTCCATCTGAGGCCACTTCTCCCCAAGATCTGTCAAGTCACTGCTTACAACTCCGACTGAACTCTGTGCTCAGCTAGCCCTTTGCAGCAACGTTGTGGCTGGTGCTTCCAGATTTTGGGAAACTACAGGGCTGTATTTCCTCAGCTCTGTATGTTAGAGTGGATAGCATAGTCATTGCACAGTACAAAACAATGATAATAATAATAGTAATAATTCAAATTCAGACTCAAGCACATCCCTCTTCTTTTTGTACATACTCATTCCCCTCTGGTTTTTCCTTCTGAATTGAAAAAAAAATAATATTCTCACTGAGAGAGCCCTTCAATTTAAGAGAGCTCAAATCATAGTAGTTTTTTTTTTTGTGAGGAAGATTAGCCCTGAGCTAACATCTGTTGCCAATCCTCCTCTTTTTGCTGAGGAAGACTGGCCCTAGGGCTAACATCCATGTCCATCTCCCTCTACTTTATACAGGATGCTGCCACAGCATGGCTTGACAAGAGGTGCGTTGGTCTGCGCCTGGGATCTGAACCTGCGAACCCTGGGCCACCGAAGTGAAGCACGCAAACTTAACCACTACACCACCACGCTGGCCCCCCTCCTCTATTTTTGAAAGAGTTTAAGTAGGACTTATAGTAATTCTTCTTTAAGCGTTTAGTAGAATTCACCTGTGAAGCTATCTGGTCTTGGGCTTTTCTTTGTTGGAAGGTTTTAATTAGTGATTCAGTTTCCTGTTTGTCATTGTTTTAATTAGTCTTTTGATTTCCTCTCGGTTCACTCTTGGTAGGTTTTATGTTCTAAGAATTTATCCATTTTTTTCTAAGTTAACTATTTGTTGGTTTATAACTGTTGATAATTGTCTGTTATGATTTTTTATAATTTCTGTAGCATTGGCTATAATGTCTCCTTTTCCTTTTTAATTTTTATCCATTTGATTCTTCTTTCTTTTTAAATTGGTTAATTTCTCTAAGAGTTTGTTGATTTGTTTGTCTTTTCAAGGAACCCATTCTTAGTTTCATTGATTTTGTATATTGTTTTACAACATTGTGGTTGGAGAGCACACTCTGTATTATTTTAATTCTTTTAACTTTATTAACAGATTTCATGGCTCACCATATGGCTTTCCTGGTATGTGTATTATGGGCACTTAAAAAAATATATATTGTAGCTGTTAGATGGATTGTTCTAAAGTGTCAATTGGTAGATAGTGATCTTAAGTTCTTCTATATTCTGGCTGATTTCCTGTATACTTCTATTAATTTTTAAGAGAGGGGTTTTGACTTGTCTATTTCTGCTTTCATGTCTCTCAGTTTTTGCTTTTCATATTTTGCAGTATATTGTTTGGTGCATACACATTAAGGATGGTTATGCCTTCTGGGTGAGTTGACTCTTTTGTCATTACATAGTGCTCCTTTCTGTTTCTGGTAGTTTTCTTTGTTCCGGAGTCTGCTTTATCTGATATTAATAAAACCACTACTGGGGCTGGCTCAGTGGTACAGTGGTGAAGTTCACACACTCTGCTTTGGCGGCCCAGGGTTCACAGGTTTAAACCCTGGGCGTGGATCTATGCACTTCTTATCAAGCCATGCTGTGGCAGGCATCTCACATACAGAATAATGAAGAAGGGCACAGATGCTAGCTCAGGACCAATCATCCTCACCAAAAAGAGGAGGACCAGCAACAGATGTTAGCTCAGGGCTACTCTTCCTCACCAATAAATAAACAAATAAATAAAGCCACTCCTAATTTATTTTATTAATATTTCTATGGTATATGTTTGCCATCCTCCTACTTTATACCAACTTTATATCAACAACATAGTTATATTTCAAGAGAATTTCTTGTAGACAGTATAGAGTTTAGTCATGTTTTTAATGCATTCTGGAGTAAAGAATATCAGTAATGAATATCTATCGTTGTTTAGATCTTTAAAGTTAAAGTTGCATTTAGATTTAAAATTACATTTAATGTGATTATTGATTATTACAGTTAATGCAATTATTGATATTAATGATATGTTAGGCTTTGAATAACTTCATTTCAATGATAGAGACATCCCCTTTGGATATTTTTTTATTTGCTGTGCTGAGTATAATAACAGGCTAGTAACCTAGAATGAACTAGCTCTTGTAGGAAATAACATCAGAATTGAAACTTGAAGGATTAATAAAACTCAAGAAAATGGAAAAATATTGAAAAGACACTCCCTACAGAGTGCCCAAACCATCTCAGCATCATTACTGATATTCACTGTGCCCCTGGTTCATTTGCAAACATCTGATAATGGCCTATTATGACTTCACCTCTTGAATCTATATTTGCTCTCTTGGGCAAAACTCTCTAAGTTAATTCTTTTTCTCTTCTTTCTTCCTTAGAATTCATGATTTGGTCTATCTCTACATTTCCAGGTATCTTTGCCTGGCATGTAGGCAACAAATCCTATCAGTGGCACAGTCTATAGTACGGGCAGGGCTGCCTCTTTCCCTGGGAACTTGACTTCCTTTACAATTGTTTCACATCTGTGGAGGCCAGCTTTACTAGCCTCCAAGATTTAGTCTGGGTCAAAGGGCGAGGTATACCTTGGTCGTTCAGAACAACACATCAGAGAGTTATTGGGTCTACTGTGGATAAGTATGAAAAGAATCATTATTGATATCTAGTGAACCTCAGGTTCCATTGAATATAATTAATTGAATGAGATGTTGCCAACTAAATGATTATAAATGTGGAAGAAATCTCGTCTCACCAAGATTTTCAGCAAAGTATAAAATAGACCCCAACATAAAATTCAAGCAGTAAAAGAATGGCTAAAGTACTGTTGTGCTTAGTAAGAGGAAACATTACATGTCTATTAAAGATAATGTTCTATGAAGAATGTATAATAACTGGGAATAATGGGTATATTGTGACATGAGTGAAAAATAAATGGAATAAATAATTGTTCCCATAAAAGGATAATTACTGCATAAAAATGTAATAAGAAATTACTGAAAGAAGGCACAATAAAAGCCATTTTTTCTCACAGAAATAAAACAAAACTAACAAAGCAAAATGGCTAGTACTATTGGATGCTCAAGAAAATTTATTTTCTCCAACATATTACTATACAATTTTTGAAACATTTAACACTTACAAATGAATAAATCTGTGTAACCTGGTACTTATCAAGATCTGGAATTTTTTCTTTAGCCCAGAAATTTCCCTCACGCTGTCTCCTAGACAATCCCCACTCCCTTGCCCCATATAGGCGATTGTTGTTTTTTTTATTTTTCCACCAAAGTTTACTTTTGCTTGTTTCAGACGTTAATATAAATGAAGCCATAAAAAACATACTCTTTTAAGGGAGACTTCAACTCAGCAGAAAGTTTTTGTGATTCATCAATGATGTGTGTATCAGTAGTTCATTCCTTTTATTGCTGAGGAAGATTTAATTGTATGTATGTACCACAATTTACCCTTCTTTTTTTCAAGGCACACTTGGGTTATTTCAAGTTCTTGGCCATTATGTACTAAGCTGCTATGAACGTTATAGTACAAGGCTTTCGAGAACATATTATTTCTCCTGGATAAATAGCTAAGAATGGAATTGTTGGGACATATGCTAAGTGTACGTTTAATTTATGATAACCATCTAGAACATTACCCAAAGTGGATGTACCATGTTGCATTCTCATCAATGATTAAAACTGTGTCCACAAGCAGACTTTTTTCTCACCATACACTGCTACTCACCTGGTCTAAACTCCCATAATCTCTTTTCTAGATTATTATATCCTTATATCTCAGTTTCCACTTATAATGCTCAATAAGTCATTCAGAGTTATCCGATGCAACTATAAGTCATAGCACGCCACAAATACTGAAATGTTCTCCCATTTCACTCCAAATAAAATCCCATAGTCCCATAAAATGACATTTCCCATTATATTTCTGGTGTCATCTTCAAGTATTCTTTTTCTTATTCCCGTTCTCTAGTCGCACTGGGCTATTGATTTTCTTTGTCTACAATAAGCATATCTTATTTACCCTTGTTGTATCATCTACCTAGAACCCTCTCCCTGCTGACAGATTTAAGAATTGTTCATATTGGTTAGAGGCTCCCAACCTTGGCACTATTGACATTAGCAGTAAGATACTTCATTGTCATAAGGAGTTTTCCTGTATATTATAGGTTGTTCAACAGCATCCCTGTTATCTACCCACCAGATGTTAGTGGCAGTGCCCATCCCCTACTCCCATGGTTTTGACAAATAATAACGTGTCCAGACTTTGCCAACCGTACTCTGTAGAGCAAAATTTTCCCTGATTGAGAAACACTAATTTTGGTCTTATTTGAAAAAGTCAACTAATCATACGGCCAGACCTTCCTTAACATCCTATCCTAAAGAGTATGTATCTTTACCCCTAGCTTTGCCGCCATGACACTCCTCAATTACCTTGCTTTATATTAATTTGTGGCATTGTTAAAATCCCTGGCATATGAAATATTTGTCTAGTTTGTCATCCTCCATCTTCAATACATCACACAGTAAACTCCATGGGACCATGGATATTGTTTTTTCTTCATTACCATATTTTCAACATATAGAACAATGCATAGAAATGAGAAGGTTATAGAATATTCCTGTTTCTGCCTTTATTTTGTAAAAAATATTTTTTGGGTAAATTTAAAGTTTAATGTTATACCCTAAGCTTTCTCAGCCACTTTTAGCAGGCAAAATCCTGCCTGAGGCTTTGAAAGTGTAAGTTTATGTTTACTTCCTTTCATAATTAAGGTAAATCTAGATATGATATATTTTTAGTAAATACTCAAACTCTTCTTGTTATTATTAGAGACTTAAACTATTTAAAAAATTATATCCTATTCTGTGTTTATTAACTGTGAAATGTCTATGAATGGGGTATGTTGAAAAAGAAAAAAAATAAAGAAATAAAATAATTAGAGAAAAACTCCTTTTAGATATGTAAATATAAAGTACTAATGACTATCCTGTGTAATATAGATAGAGAAAGCCTTTTAATACAAATTCTTCATGATCTGGAACAGCAAACAAAATAATGAATGAAAATTTAAAATAATACTTCTCAATTTTAAAAAAATATGTCCCACAGAAAATATAATATTGTGCATTCATTGACAATATTTGTATAGCACATTAGGGTAAACTGTAGAGGATTTGAGAGTATCAATATGTGGCTTTATAAATATGTACTTATGTAATGAATTTGTAAACATTCAAATAAAATATTTTAAACATGGTAATGAATAGTTGAGCTTTCTCTTGCAAATATAACTTTTTAAATAGACTTTATTTTTGAGATTAGTTTAGCTTTAGAGTAAATTATGCAAAAAATACAGTTTCATTATACTCACTCTGTCCCCTTCACAGCTTCCCAGTTTCTGATATCTTGAATTAGTGTAGTGCATTTATTACAACTGATGAATGAATATTGGTACATTTTTACTAAAGTCTATAATTTTCATTAGCGTTTCCTCTTTGTGTCGTATAGTTTTATGGGTTTTGACATATTCAATATGTCACGTATCCACCATTAGAGTATAAAACACAGTAGTTTCCATTTCATAAAATTGCCCTGTGTTCTACCTCTTCACCCCATTACTTCTCCCTCCGAATCCCTGGCAACTATTCATTTTTTTTTTTTGCTGTTTCCACATTTTTTTGTAGAAAAGAAATTCATAATTCATATCTGTGATACAAATATTTCTTTTTCGAGACCTAAATATCCTCCTCTGATCTATTTCATTCATCGTTCTATTCTAAATAATTTGAAATTCACTAACATCAACCGGGTACACTCTCTACTTCCTGCCCACATAAATATATTACCCTTAATCTGGACCATCTATGCTACAATCATAACCCAATATCATAAAATATTACCATAATTAGTGTGATTCAAGAGGAACCTTAACTGCACCCCCAAAATTAGAAAGAATTAAGTTAGAAACAACACAAAGTAGATTTTATTAAAGAGACTATTCTGAGTGTAAATCTAACAGTCAAAACCTTCCTAAGATCAAAGACCTACCTCAGAAGGATGAACTTCCTCTCTATGGTCTGTCACTTTTTTAGAAGGATCTAGGTAAACACATGGTAATAATCTGGAGTAAATGCCCAACATTTTGAAGGGAGATTAGTAGATTATATATATTGACCCTTACCACATGAAGCTTCTACAATTATTTGAATCTGCTATTAATTAGAACAACTAAGTTGAATGTCCATGATCAAATGTGATGAGACAATCGTTTAATAAATGAAAATGTTTCGAAAATTTAAAAGTTGTCAGACTGTGTAATATGCATAAAGAGTGAGAGTCGCTAGAAGCGGAAACACCAGAGGGAAACATAAGCAAGGCAAGGACCACACTAGATGAAACCTACAGTGATGCTAAGCAGCCAAGAGAGGCAGAAACACAGCAGTGAGCAACATCTATGGTAATGGGTTGTACAGCCTGTTTATACTTCACGGTATCTTTTTCTCTACATAAAATTGACTGAATGCTAACCAGCATATATGTTCACATTGCTTACGATCCTGAAGGAACTAGCTCTCATACCGTCAGACAGCATTATATTAACTCTACAATAAGAAGATAATATTCTCTAGGTACCTCTAGGTCAATTCAGACAATGAAGAAAATTTTGAAACTTCTAATCATCTTTTCTCATCTGAGATCAACTTCTGCTCCATAACATCCTCATGGCATTTTTCACTTCTGCATTCCTCAGTGTATAAATCAGAGGGTTGAACAAAGGTGTCCCAATTGAATAAAACACAGCTATCAACTTGTCCATGGGGAATGTTATTGCAGGGCGTGTGTATATAAATATGCAAGGACCAAAGAACAAGATGACCACAATTATGTGGGAAATGCAGGTGGAGAGGGCTTTTCTCCTCCCGTCAACACTGTGGTTTCTCAGAGAATGCAAGATGATAACATAGGAGAACATCACCATGACAAAACTCACTGTACAGATGGCTCCACTATTGGACACCAAGAGTAGATTGACCATGTAGGTGTCCGTACAGGCAAGTTTCAACAAAGGTTGCAAATCACAGAAATAGTGATCAATCACATTGGGACCACAGAAAGGTAAATTCAAGGCCAGAAAAATCTGAGCTGAAGAATGCACACAGGAACCCACCCACGCCACAGCCACCAACAATCCACAGACTCGATGGCTCATGATGGTCAGGTAATGCAGGGGCTTACAGATGGCCAGATAGCGGTCAACGGCCATGATGATTAGGATAAAGATCTCCAGACAGCCAAAGAAATGGAGTGTATCGACTTGGATTATGTACTCACTGAAAGAGATAGTGGTATTCTTCAAAAGGGCATCCACAATCATTCTAGGAGCCATGGAAGTAGAGAAGCAGGTATCAGATAATGATAAGTGGAAAAGGAAGAAGTACATTGGACTCCTAAGTCCTTGGCTGGTCGTGATGGTGGCAATAATCAGCAAGTTACCCAACAAAGTCCCCAAATAGAAAATCAAGAAAGTGACAAACACTACTTTCCTCCTAACAAGATCCTGGGTCAACCCAAGCAGAATGAATTCAGTCACATTATTGTTCTGCTGCATGATTTCACGAATGAAGAGATGGGATGAGTGTAAAATTGGTTTACCTGTAAAAAATGAGAAATTAATTTATGATGTGATATGCAATCTTATGGAACATTTTAAGGAAAAATAAATATTCCTCTTAGAGGACCTCCTAGCTGTGATTTTTAAATAATTCTTGTCAACACTTTAGTCTTTAATTTTTAATGAACATTTCAGAGGCCCATAAGGAGTTTCAAATAAGATCATGAATATGATTTTTTCCTACAGGACTTTTCAAAGAAAACTATTTGTTAGCTTTGATATGATTTTGAATAAGTTTGCCAATTTATTGAATGTATAATTGGGAGACACGGCTGTGTTTTGTTATTTCCTTCATTTTTTGTCATATTAAAAAATCTTAGAGCCCATGTTTTGCACGGCATATAACTTGGCATTTAAGAAATATTTGACTGCCCTTGGAGGTTCATGATATAAATATAAAGTCATACACCACTCTTAAACACATAAATAATGTCTTATACATATGTTTATGTATGATATGTTTGTTATACATATATACTTCAAAATGTATATTATTTATATACATATTTAATATGCTCCAACTCTTCCCTGAACACTTGCTCTCAGATATTATAGCTTGAAAAAAGGAACTGGAAACACTTTATAGCCTTTAAATAATCTGCTATGACCTTCAATAATGTTTGTGATATTTACAACAGCCAAGACTTAGAAACAACCTAAGTGCCCATCAACGGACGAATGGATGAAGAAGATGTGGTATACCTACACAATGGAATACTACTCAGCCATAAGAAATGATGAAATCCAGCCACTTGTGACAACATGGGTGGACATTGAGAGTATTATGCAAAGTGAAATAAGTCAGAGGGAGAATGTCAAATACCGTACGACCTCACTCATAAGTAGAAGATCAAACAACAGGAAACATAGAGACAGAGATTGGATTGGTGGTTGCCAGAGGGGAGGAGGGAAGGGAGAAGGGTGACAGGGATGATTAGGCACATGTGTGTGGTGATGGATTGTAATTAGTATTTGGGTGGTGAACATGATATAATCAATGCAGAAATAGAAGTATAATGATGGATGCCTGAAATGTATACGTTACAAACCAAAGTTACTGCAATAAAAAAATTAATTAATTTAAAAAATGTTTGTGATATTTAGTAATTGACAAATACTAATGAGCAAAAATGAATATTCTTTCATATTTGATAATATATCAAATATCCCCATTTCTAAAAATTTTTTTACAATTTTGAAAATCACCCTTTAGAGCACTCGGAGTCCCTGAAGTTACATTTCTAAAGGAAGGAGCCTAGGTTATTACTCTACAGTACATGTGTTTTGCTTAAGCATTTCAGATGTGGGGTGATTTTTTTGTGGGGTTATGAATCACTGGTGGTTAGTGTAGGACCCAATCATGGTTGTATTCCCAGTTGAGTTTGTATTATTCAAGTATCTGAACACCACGGTTCCCAGAACAGAGCAAAGAAGGCAAAGAGGGAGGGGGATGTAGTTTTAAAAAAAGAGGCATAGTAGAGAGTTAGTAACTGACTTCTTCATTCAATCTGTTTTTTTCTCCTGGCAAAAACAATAACTATTCAACTTTGAAACATCACTTCTTTCAATGATTTTTTTTTCACATTTGGAAAGAAATATTATCATTGGTCTCACTACCAAAAACAAACTTTTCTCTAGATCTCTCTACTGAAGATGATGCTGGAAGTGATACTATATGCAATTAAATTGTAAACTGAAACATTATGTATTTAAATATAATCTGGAAGACTTATTTATCCTATTGTGCTCCTCCTCAGTCCCATCCTATCTTTAATACATTGTCTTGAAAGTTGTGAGGGGGAAAAGCACAACTATAATAGACTAAATAGACACAAAATTTACCTTATACATTTTTTCCTCTCCCTTCATCATTTTTTTTCTCCTCAACAGAGTTGAAATATCACTTATTCCTGCAAATCAAAAACAACTCTAGGGGAAATCTTTGATGAAATGACTTGCTTTGCTTTTCCAACGATTAAAGAAAATGATCTCTTTGCACTGTGGGATCTTGAGCAAAATCTTAAACTGTAAGGGGCCTGAGTCTTCGTATCTTAATCATTATAATAAGCTCATTCTTTCCTTTATTCATTTAAAAGAGTGATGTATCACAAAATATTGGCCCTTGAAAATATGGTAGACATTGAGAGCAAGATAATGTGAAAGTCTCTGTCACTTCAATGATCCATGGTATTGACCACCCCTTTGAGTGTACAGTTTCCAATCCCATTAGCCTATTTTCCAAGACAAGCTTATAACTTTCTTTACATTTGGACAAATATATTTCATATAAATTAAGAATCATAAATACATGTGGTTACTTAACTTGTTAATAATTGTGTGTCCTAATCAAATATTTAATCAATAATTTCAGGATGACATGAAAATTCTCCACCCATATCTGCAGCTGTAAAACCCATTTCTATCCATTCATGTTCCAAACAATCCAGGCTACTTTAGCTACATATTTAGTAATTTCTTTGAAAAATATGTTCTGTGCCCTTCAGTACATTTCAGTGATTTTCTTTGTATCTTGAACAAAGGAATTGATTTTGTAATCAGTAATACTCCACCATCTAGAAAAGGGAGACTATAGTTCTCAAGTCAACAAATATTTATTGAAGTCTCTGTAGAGTCAGGGTATATTAATGATGTAATGTGAGCATATAAAGATTAGTAGATGCATCAGGTGGAATGTCTATAATGGAAATAATGTAGTAGCCAAGGATTAAAATAAATAAGTGTAGCATATCCAAGCTCACTGTGCCCTCTCCTTTCTCCCTGGAATGTCTTTGCATTTCTAACTTCTTCAATCTTCTGGGAAATTTATGACCAAACTGCTGAGAAACATCCTCTAGCTGGCCTTCAGTGATTGCCTGTGAGGATGGAAAGTCACTCTCCTGTTCTCTAAGGCTTTCTTTATAGCTCTTCTTATAATATTGCATACTACTGTGTATAACACAAGAATGTGTGTGCTTATTTTAGATTCCTTCCTGGAAAAAAAATATTGGCATTATATGTTCTTATAATATTATTCCACAGTTTCAAACCAATGCCTTATACAATGTAGGTGCTTATGATGTGTCTTTAAATTGAACATTCCCTACTACCCCTTAAAATGAGATAATATTTATGTCATTTTTGTAGTACTAGTCTGATTGCAAAACACATTAGTATCATTAATTTACTGAGATATCTTATCTGTCATGTATGGTAGACAGACAAATCTGTCCCCATTTTATAAGTCCAGAAAAGAAAAAAGAAAACAACCCTGAGATCAATTTTAAACAACCTAGTGAATCAGCTCCATGACCTGCTCTATAAGATGTTATATTCTGAGTAGCAATTCATGGCCATGTAAGACATTGGATTCTGATAAAACGGCCTTAAAGCATTTTTTTAATATGAATCCCTGACTCTTAGGGCGTGCAAGGAGAATCCTACGTTTTTCATATCATCCTATATTAATTCTCATTTTTATCTATGTTTATGAGCATGAACATATTTTTTTCTGGAGGAGTGTTAGCAAATTTAATCAGATTCTTTAGGAGTCTAACACAAAAATAGATTGCAATAATCTGGAGACAAAACAGCACTAATAACATAAAACATCTAATAACTACTATCTTAATCTCAACTCCTCAGAAAAGATAAGCCAACTTTAGAATGGCCAAATTTGTCAAAATTGTCAAACTATAATAAACAGATAATCTATTGATGTTGAAGAGTAGAGAAGAGCAGATAGAAAAGTAGGCAGGCAAAGATGGAGAACAGACGGGGATGGAATATAAAGTGTTAGATGGATCCTTATATGCTTAAAAAAATCTGTTTTATTGCAGAGGCCCCAGTGAGAATCATTGCTTTCCTTAAGGACTCTCTCCTAAACTATCTACCCTTCCCTAATTCAGTTATGGTAGAATCTTATTTTGGGGAGCAACCCTATACTCACTTTATTTCTATGCAGAATTTACCATTCTTTGTGAGATGGTTGACAGATTGTCCCAAGATTGTTTATCCCTCAAAAGCTCAATTAAAAGAGTACACAATCCGCCCTCCTGGACTTCCTCATTCTGTGTAGGTGAAACCCGTGATTCCAGAGATGCCCTAGAAAACAGCCTGGCCTGAAATCAAAAGGTCACCATAAAACTCAGCACCCATTACTCATGCTTCCTATGTCTGGTTGCCCTATATATTAAGAAATTAATATTTATTTACTTATTTCCAAATCTTACTAGACTTAAAGCAGGAGCCTGGTGGAGGGGTAAGGGTAGATATGGAGTATGAGAATTTGGCACAGGGGTTATTATTGACAAAAAGGAAGATTTTTAGCCCCAGGTTTTCAGGAACCCACCTCCCCCATATATAGCATGTTATCTTTCACCTTCATTATACAGTTCTGAGGCTCCCCATTGTCATGTTTCCTCTGAACTTTCTCTGAGAAGTAAGTATTCAACTTTCCAAATTAAATTTCTGAAGCGTGCCAACTGCAAATTATTTTCTTATTATATCATTTTGAAAGAATACAAGAAGTAATAATCCTATACTGTGATATACAATATTCTGTTCAAAGTTATCACATGGAAATGGAAAAGCTAGCATTCCCCAGAAGCTATGTGAAGGTCACTACCTCCACTAACCTTTTCTCTAATTACTAACCAGGCATAATCTCTTCTGACTTTCTAGTAGCTATAGCTCTTAGTGAGTATGTATCTTGCCAAGCTACCTTAAAGGAAATGAATTTGTGGACTTTTTTACACTCCATTTTCTCAAGAAACTAATAAATGTGAACACATGGGCTGGATCCTTTTATCCTCACACAACAGTGATGGCTGCTCACATACCTAGCGGTCATAAAATATTTGTTGAGTTATTCCATTTATTTCTTGTGTTAACAGTAAGCCTCTAAAAACATTCAGGTAGTTCATTTTTTTCCCCTTTCATCTTTTGGAGAATGTGTGAGCATTGAGTCACAATAAATATGAAAATATATTGGAAAATTATGTTGGATTATTTTGCAAAGGTGCCTCTGCGAGTACAAAGATGAAAATAATCTGTCACTTACCTGTTGGAAGACTGGCTGAACTAGTGTCCAGTCTGCTTCTCTCAAGGCTTTTAATAGCAGCCATCTCAGAATACTGAAAAAAATGTCTCCACATTCCAAGGGGAATATTTTAAGACATAATGATGTAAGATTTAGCATCCTAGAGGATATTATTCTCTAAAGTTTCCATTCCTTTGCTAATTAAAACATCTTAGATGTTGTAACAAATTTAACATTTGGTTTTTTTATTTAGCCTATTGAATAGAAAATTAACCCTTGTGATATCAGTAACCAGATACAAACAAAGGTAGAAGGAAAAAAGATGAAAACTACAAATAGGTGGTGAAGAGGATGATGCCCCACCAAAGAACTATAGATTTATTATGTGTGTATTTTGAATTAATATTTATACCTAGCCTTTTGCTAACTGAATTGATTACTCATATTTTTTCAAATTTATTTCTATCTGTTTTGCTAATTCATGTTAGTAAAAAGACACATATTAAGGAATTAAATTTATTGAAATAATGTTTCACCCAAATATTTACTTATTACCTTTTGTATACTCTGCTTTATGCTTATCTCCTTATATATGTAATATCTTTTAATTCACATAACTATTCCATGACATAGGAATTAACAATGACATTTCCTATGAGAGACAACTGACGCAATGAAGTTAAACAGCTTTTCCAGATTATATACCTGGTAAGTTCAATACTGATATCTGTATTAATAACTATTTTATTCTATGGTTTGACCTTTTTGTACCCATTTTCCTTACACTAACCTAAATTGAAATCCAGGGAATCCTCCAAAGTAATGATGCTGAAAGACATTTCTAGTGATATATGAGGATGAGTCTTTAAGGATTAATAGTGAGACAATAAGGACGGATTGAAATTCAGGTAGTCATAGGATATACAAGGAAAAATGATCAGCAGAAAGTTGGATTTTTTTAAAGTGTGAATTTCAAGCCAAGGCTGTAAATCTAGATTTGGGGGTCTTTACTTGTAAATAATGGCTTAAATCATGAGACTGGTGGAGGTAACTCGAGATAACAGAGAGATTAAAGAAGTGAACCAACTACAAAATGTAGGGTTACACCAACATTTAAGAAATTCCAGAATGGTCTCAAAAAGCATGTTCGAAAATCATGAAAAACTAATGACATGGCACCCAAAGAAGACGTTCATAAAGGTGTGAATGAGTATCCTGCGTAAGAAGGCCATGTGAGCGCTTGTGCTTAAAACTCAGACCCATGCAAATCCTGATTGAAACGATCAGTGTGGAGAGAAATTTAAAATAGGAAAATTTTGCATAAAGGCTAGAAACCAGGGGTGTCATTTCTATTCCTCAAACTCTTAGCCAGTTCTGTAAGCTGTCAGAACTCACTGAGGACTGATATTATGGCTATCTTTTTCTCCACCATATCTTTATCATGGTTAAGTATTTAGTAAACAACAGTTTACAGCATGCAATTAATAGTTAATTATTTAGTAAGTGAATGAATGAATAAAGCAAATTACACTAAATTGAAAAGAGAAGTTGAGTAACACTTCATTGTTTCCGAAATTACCTACATAATGGTAAATGAAAAAATAGAAGAAATCCCATTTGAACTACATTAAGACCACTAAGCTGGAAGAAAAGCAGACAGAAGTCAGGTCAGGTCTTGGGACACAAGTAATCTTCTAGGAACACCTTTCTTTGATGTGACTTAGCGTACTTAGAATAACAGCACTGGGAGACAACATCGAAGGAAACATTGAAAATGACAGGTTGTCCCCATAACAGAGTACACATTTTTCATGATGTGGTATGGAATGTGGTATCAATAAGGAGGATGCATTCAACATTTGGAGCACATCTGCTGTTTTGCCACACAATTCTAAACAGCTTTGTAGACACGTCTGGCCTGGTACATAATGGTGGTTAAAGACAAGATGTAAAAACTGCCTTGGGGGCCCTGATTGTTTATACCTGACAAAAGTCTATTTTCCTTCTTGAATAACTGAACCCTGATTTTACTTTGAGAAAACACAACTTCTCCGTTTTTAGTATATCACGTTTATGTCCTGTTATCTCCCAAAGGTGGGAATATGAGTCTGGCTAGTTGAATCAGAAAACATCTCCCACAGGCTGTAATGATTGTGTCAGGGATCTATTAGCAAGTGAAATGTGGAGTCAATACTTTTGTTTTGGACTATTTAGAAGTCATTCTTTTTTTTCCTAATAGAGTTTCTGTGAGCATAGACCCAGAATTCCTCCCTATAAACTTACTATGAGTGGAGAAAGCCAACAAACACACAAAAGAGCTAACAGATAAGCAGAAGAACCAATTCTTACAATAAAATTTCATTTGTTAAAATTTGGTCACAGCCAGACTATTTTATCATCTTTCATTTTATTTATTTTATATTATTGTTGTTTTACATTTATTTGGATAATATCACAAATTTGTTCCCTTACCAACCATCCCAAGAGATAAAATAGTATTAACAATTAAATCTACTTGTGAACACCTTTTCTATCCTGCTTCTGCCTCACTCTAAGGTAACCTATATCCTGATTTTTTTAAAGAATAGTTTTCTTTTACAGAAAAATGAATAAGTACAGTCAGTTCCCATATAACACTGCCCAGAGTCCCCTATTATTAACATCTTGCATAATGTGATGCAATTTTTAATTTAGATATAATTGGCATATAACATTGACATATTGTAAGTTTCAAGTGTACAACATATTGATTTGCTACATTTATATTGCAATGTAATTGCCATTGATGCTGTAGCCAATATCTCTGTCATATCACATAATTATCATTTCTTCCAGTGATGGGAAAAATTAAGATTTAGTCTCTTAGTAATTTTAATGTTTATAATACAATTTTGTTGTCTAATCTCACTGTACTGTGTATTAGATCTCCAGGACTTATTGATCTACTAGTTGCAAGTATGTACCCTTAAATAACACCTCTCCCATTCTCCCACCCCCACCTCCAGGAAACCATTATTCCATTCTCTGTTTTTTTGAGATCAGTTCTTTTTAGATTCCACATATAAGAGATAGCATTCAGTATTCGTCTTCCTCTGTCTGACTTATCTCACTTAGCATAATGTTCTCAAGGTCCATCTATGTTGTTGCAAATGGCAGATAGTAGAATTTCCTTTTTTCTCATGGCTGAATAGTATTCCATTGTGTGTGTGTGTATGTGTGTGTGCATCACACTTCTTCATGCACTCACCCTTTGACAGACACTTAGGTTATTTCCATATCTTGGCTATTGTGAATAATGCTGCAATAGACGTGAGTGCACATATCCCTTCAACAACCTGTTTTCATTTACTTTGGACATATACTCAGAAGTGGGAATGCTGGATTGTAAGGTAGTTTTAGTTTTAATTTTTTGAGGAACCTGCATACCGTTCTCCATAGTAGCTGAAGCAGTTTACAATCTCATCAACAGTGTACAAGGGTTCCCTTCTCTCCACATCTTTGCTAACACTTGTTATCTGTTGTTGTCTTGATGATCACCATTCTCATAGGTGTGAGGTGCTATCTCATTGTGATTTTGATTTCCATTTTCTGATGATTAGGGATGCTGAGTAGCTTTTCATGCACCTGTTGGCCATTTGGATGTCTTCTTTGGAAAAATTTCCATTTATTTCCTCTGCTCATTATTTTTTTCTTGTTGAGGAAGATTTGCCCTGAGGTAACATCTGTTGCCAATCTTCTTCTTTTTTTGTGTGTGAACCACTGCCACAGCATGGTCACTGACAGACAAGTGGTGTGGGTCCATGCCCAGGAACTGAACTCCGGGCTGCTGAAGTAGAGCACATGAATTTAACAACTAGGCTGCTGGGGCTGCCCGTCCTCTGCCCATTTTTAATTGGATTGATTGTTTGTTTTGTTATTGAGTTATATGAGCTCTTTGTAAATTTTGGATATTAACCCCTTATTCAATACATGGTTTCAAATATTTTCTCCCATTTCACAGTTTGCTTTTTCATTTTGTCGATTATTTCTTTTCAGTTCAGAAGCTTTTGTTTTCCATTTTTAAAATAGATATAGATAGGGTCGGCCCCGTGGCTTAGCGGTTAAGTGCACGCGCTCCACTGCTGGCGGCCCGGGTTCGGATCCTGGGCGTGCACCGACGCACTGCTTGTCTGGCCATGCTGAGGCCGCGTCCCACATACAGCAACTAGAAGGATGTGCAGCTATGACATACAACTATCTACTGGGGCTTTGGGGGGAAAA
>JABWHU010000190.1:15804394-15818906 GCA_014189135.1 Dicerorhinus sumatrensis harrissoni | reverse complement strand
ATGACATACAACTATCTACTGGGGCTTTGGGGGGAAAATAAATAAATAAATAAAATTATAAAAAAAAAATAATAAAATAAAATAGATATAGATATATATTTATATGTAAAATAGTTTCTCTCAGTGCAGAAACTTTTAAGTTTGGTGTAATCCCACTTGTTGATTTTTTCTTTTCTTTGTGCTTTTGGTGTCATATCCAGAAAATCATCACCAAGGCCATTATCCAGAAGGTTTTCCTCTAGGAGTTTTAAAGTTTCAGGTTTTACCAGTTAAGTCTTTAATTTATTTTGAGTTGATTTTTTGTGTATGGTGTGATATAAGGGTCCAATTTTTTTCTTCTCCATGTGAATATCCAGTTTTCCCAGCACCATACATTGAGGAGATATCCTTTCTCCATTATTTATTCTATTTATTCATTGTTACTGTATATAAATACAACTGATTTCTGAATGTTGATTTTTTTATCCTGAAAATTTGCTGAATTACTTAAATAGTCCTAATAGTATTTTCACGGAGTCTTTAGGGTTTTCTAGCTATACGATGATGTCTTCTGTAAACAGTGATAATTATACTTCTTCCTTTGTGGTTGGGTGCCATTTTTTTTTGTTTTTATTGCCTAATTACTCTGGCTTGAACTTACAGTACTATGTTGAACAGAACTGGAGAGAGTGAGCTTCTTTATGTTGTTCCATATTTTAGAGAAAGTCTTTCAATTTTTCACCATTGACTATGATGTTAGCTGAGGGCCTTGCATATTTGATTTTTATTATGATAAAGTAAGTTCTTTCTCTACCTAACTTTTTGAGTTTTTATCATAAAAGAGTATTAAATTTTGTGAATATTTTTCAACGTCTATTAAGCTGATAGGGTGAATTTTATTCCTCACACTGCTAATATGGTGTATCACATTGGTTGATTTGCACATGTTGAACCAATCTTGCATCCCAAGGGCTAGTCCCTCTTGGTCATGGTGTATGATCCTTTTAATGTGCTGTTGAATTCAATTTGCTAATAATTTCTTTAGGATTTTGCATCTGTATTAATCAGGGATATTGGCCTGTAGCTCTCTTTTCTTGTTTTGTGTTTGTCTGGCTTGGCATCAAAGTGATGCCTCATAAAAACACTTTGGAAGTGTTCCTTCTTCTATTTATTGGAAGTGTTTAAGAAGGATTGATATTATTTTTCTTTAAATGTTTGATAGAATTCACTTGTGAAACCACATGGTCCTGGGATTTACCTTGTTGGAAGGTTTCTGGTTAGTGATTCTATCCCCCATTAGTTATTGATCTGTTAAGGATTTCTATTTCTTCTTGATTCAGTCTTGATAGGTTGTATGCTTCTAGGAAATTATCCATTTCTTCTAGTGTATCCAGTGTTTGGGCATACCATTTTTTGTATTAGCCACTTGTGATGTTTATTATTTCTGTGGCATTGGCTGTCGTGTTTCCTCTTCCTCATTTTATTTAATCATTTGAGTTTTTTCTCTTTTTTTGTTTGTTAGTTTCTCTAAGGGTTTGTTGGTTTTATTTATCTTTTCAAAGAACCAACTCTTATTGTCATCAATTTTTATACAGTTTTACTATTCTCTATTTATTAGTTTCTGCTCTAATCTTTATTATTTCCTTCCTTCTGTTAACTTCAGGTTAAGTTTACTTTGTTTCTAGTTCCTTAAGATATAGTGTTAGGCTGTTTTCTTGAGATATTTCTTGTTTTTAAGTTTAGGTGTTAATCACCTTAAGCTTCCCATTTAGTAATACTTTTGGTACATACCATAATTTTTGGTTTGTTGTGTTTTCATTTTCATTTGTCTTAGATATTTTCTAATTTCCATTTGATTTCTCCTTTTGCTCAATAATTGTTCAAGAGTATGTGGTTTAATTTCCAAGTATTTGTGGATTTTTCTGTTTCCTTTTATTATTGATATCTAGTTTCATTCCGTTGTGCTCAGAAAAAAATACTTGGAATGATTTCAATCTTCTTAAACTTTTTGAGACTTATTTTGTGCCTTAATATATTGTCTATCCTGGAGAAAATTCTGTGTGCCCTTCAAAAG
Source organism: Dicerorhinus sumatrensis harrissoni (assembly GCA_014189135.1). NCBI lineage: Eukaryota > Metazoa > Chordata > Mammalia > Perissodactyla > Rhinocerotidae > Dicerorhinus > Dicerorhinus sumatrensis. The sequence goes on along the minus strand of JABWHU010000190.1, from coordinate 15,816,853 downwards.
AATATGTGTACTACTACTGTTGGTTGAATGTTCTGGATATGTCTGTTAGTATATATTTTACCAATAGTGTTGTTCTAGTCTTCTGTCTAGAGTCTAACAGTTTTCTGTCTGGATGATCTGCCCATTTTTGTAAGTGGGATATCAATGTCTCCTACTACTTTTGTATTCCTGTCTACTTATTACTTCAGATTTGTCAATATTCACTTTATGTATTTTGATTCACTGATGTTGGAGGCATATATATTTATATTTGTTATAATTTCCTATATAAATGACCTTCTTTGTCTCTTTTGTCTACTTTTTCACTGATATTATTTTAGTCATCCTGCCCTCTATTGGTTACCATTTTCATGGAATCTTTTTCCATCCCGTCACATTCAGCCTATGTGTGTCCTTAAGTTTAAAATGAGTCTCTTGTAGACAGCATATAGTTAGATATTTTAAATATTTTTTTACAGTATGGGGGTTCCTCAAAAATTTAAAATAGAACTACCATATAATCCAGCAATTACACTTCTGGGTATTTATCCATAGAAAACCACAGAAACACTAATTTGAAAAGACTATGCACATCCATGTTCATTGCAGCATTACTTACAATAGACAAGATACAGAAACAACCTAAACAAATGAATAGATAAAGAAAATGTGATATATATATATATATATATACACATACACACAGACACACACATACAATGGAATACTATTCAGCAATAAAAAGAACAAAGTCTTGCCATTTGCAATAACATGGATGGACCTTGAGGGCATTATGCTAAGTGGAATAAGTCAGACAGAAAATGACAGTTACAGCATGATCTCACTCATACGTAGACTCTAAAACAAAACAAACAAACCAAGCTCATAGATACAGAGAATAGATTGGTGGTTGCCAAAGACAGGGGTGGGAAAATGGGTGAAAGGGGTCAGAAAAAAACATATTTTGTTATTGTTGGAGACAGACTATTAACAAAAATTATATTCTCTTCTGTGTTTATTGACACAAAAATGTCCATGAAGGTGCTATATTGAAAAGACATAAAATAAAGTAATGAATAAGAGAAAAACATTTTTTAGATATGTAAATATACAATATTAATGAATACCCTGTGGAATAGAACTAAAGTCTTTCAACGATAATTCTTCATGATCTGTAACATCATTTAAATTAATGGTTGCAACTTTATACTACTATTTCAAGTAAAAATTGTTTTCACTCAGAAAATACAATCTTGTATATTCATTAATGATACTTATATATCATATAAGAGCAAACTGTAAAAAACTTGACGATATCAATATGTTGCTTAATAATAGATATACTTGTATTATATAATGAATTAGTATAAAAATTAAAATAAAATATTTTTAAACATGGTAGTAAGAAATTAAACTTTCTCTTGTTGATTAACTTTTTAAAATAAACTTTATTTTTTAAGCAGTTTTAGGTTTACAGAAGAATTATGCAAAACGCACAGTGAGTTCCCACATATCTGTTCTCTTCTCCTCACAGTTTCCCAGTTTACTCACGTATTGCATTAGTTTGGTACATTTGGTGCTGTGATGAACCAATATTTTTACACTTCTACTAAAGTTTCTAGTTAACATTAGGGCTTACACTTTGTACTGCACAGTTTTATGGATTTTGACTGTGTATTATGTCATGTATCCCTCATTATAGTATCATAAATTGTAGTTTCCCTCCCTAAAAATGACCCCTGCTTCACCTCTTTATCTCATCTCCTGAACGTGCAGCAACCACTGATGTTTTACTGTTTCTACTGTTTTGCCTTTTCTAGAAAGGAAATTTATAATTCATAACTGCCATGTAAATATTACATTTTAAAACCTAAATATCCTCCTCAAAGTTATCTCATTCATTGTTTTATTTTATTAATATTTTAAAATTCAGTAACATCAATTGACTACACTCTCTACTTCTAGACTACATAAATATATCATCCTTAGTTTGGGCCATCTATGCTACAATTAATTTATATGATTCAAAAGAAACCTTATAAGCTCCCCCTCCAAGTTAGAGGGAATCAAGTTACGAGCATAAAGTAGATTTTACCAGAAGAAAATTATTGAGTATAAACCCAATTTTAAATCCTTCTTAAGATAAAAAACCTACCTCAGAAAGGTGAATTTGCTTAGTGTTATGTCACTGTTCGAGAAAGATCTAAGTAAACACATGGTTAGAATTTGGAACAAATGCTCAAGAATAGGAAAGGAGATTACTAGATTTTATATTGTCCCTTACTACACGAACTTTCTGCAATTATTTTAATGTAGTACTTTCTGCTGAGTCAAGAAGAAAAACTAAGTTGAGGGTCCATGATCATACATGATGAGACAGAAGTGTCTAATAAATGAAACCCTTTGGAAGAGGGAAAAATAAATAGGCTGTGGGTACAAGCATGAGGTGGAGGACTGATCTAGAAGCAGAAAACATCAGAAATCAACATGACAGAGATCAGGAAAAACACTAGATCAAAACCAGAAGTGATACTAGGAAGGCAAGAGGCAGCGACACAGCAATGACAGCATCTAAGGCAATGGGCCTTAGTTACCAGTTAGTACCTGGTGCTGACTCTTCTCCTTCGTAAATTTGACTCAGCAGTAGCCAGTTTATGTGTTCACATTTCTTATTTTCCTGAAGGAACTTACTTTAATGCCCCAAGTTAAGGTTGTATTAATTCCACAATAAGAAGATCATATTCTCTATAAACTTCCAGGTCAATCCAAACTATTAAGAAAAATCTGAAACTTTTAACTATATTTTGTCATCTGAGATCAACTTCTTGCCCCATAACTTCCTCATGGCATTTTTCACTTCTGCATTCCTCAGTGTATAAATCAGAGGGTTGAGCAAAGGTGTTCCAAGTGTATAAAACACACCTATCATCTTATTCGTGGAAAAGGTGGTTGCAGGGCATGTGTATATAAATATGCAAGGACCAAAGAACAAGATGACCACGATGATATGGGAAATGCATGTGGAAAGGGCTTTTCTCCTCCCTTCAGGTTCTGTGGTTTCTCAGAGAATGCAAGATGATAACAGAGAAGAACATCAGTATGACAAAACTCATTGTACAGATGGCCCCACTATTGGACACTAAGAGTAGATTGACCATGTAGGTGTTTGTACAGGCAAGTTTCAACAAAGGCTGCAAGTCACAGAAATAGTGATCCCAATCACATTGGGACCACAGAAATGTAAACTCAAGGCCAGAAAAATCTGAGCTGAAGAATGCACACAGGACCCAACCCAGGCTACAGCCACAAACACACCACAGACCCTGTGGCTCATGATGGTCAGGTAGTGCAGAGGCTTACAGATGGCCACATAGCGGTCAACAGCCATGAGGATTAGGATAAATATCTCCAGGCAGCCAAAGAAATGCAATGAAAAGACTTGGATTATGCACTCACTGAAAGAGATAGTGGTATTCTTCAAAAGGGCATCCACAATCATTCTAGGGGCTATGGAAGTAGAGTAGCAGGTATCAGATAAGGATAAGTGTAAAAGGAAGAAATACATTGGACTTCCAAGTGCCCGGCTGGTCTTGATGGTAGTAATAATCAGTAAGTTACCCAGCAACGTCCCCAAATAGAAAATCAAGAAAGTGACAAACTATTTTCTTACTAACAGGATCCTGGGTCAACCCAAGCAGAATGAATTCAGTCACATTATTGTTCAGCTGCATGATTTCATGAATGAGAGAAGGGATGAGTGTGGAATAGATTATCTGCAAAAAATAAGTGATTAATGTATGATGGGATATGAGATATTATGGTATATTTTACACAAATTTATGATTCTATGTGAGATTATGGAATATTTTAAAGCAAAATTAAATATTTTTCATCAGGTACAGTTTAACTGTGATTTCTTAATGCCACTTCAATACTTTTTTCCTCAATTTTTAATGACCAGTTCATTGGGCATATTGAGTCTCAAGCTTGTGAATGTGATACTTTCCTACAACATTCTTCAAATACAACCATTTGTTAGCTTTGACATTATTCTGATTAGTTTTGTCAATTCAATAAATATAAAATTGAGATAGTCTTCATTTTATTATCTCCCTTCAGTTTTATTTCATTTTAAAAAATTCTGGAGCTCATGTATTGCATGGTGTATTACTCAGCATTTAGAATATACATGACTATCCCTGTATGTTCATGAATAATAACAAACAACTCATACACCACTTATGACAAGATAAAGAATGTATTCTTTATACATTTATGTATATATCACATATTGTTATGCACATTTATACAAATGTATGTTATTTAGACATACATAGTGTTCTCCACTTCTCTGAACATTCTTTCCCAGATATTCCTACTTGAAAGGAGGAACAGGTAACGCTTACAGCCTTTAAATCATCTGTTGCAAACTTTAAAGATGATTGTGATATTAGTTCTTAACAAATGCTAATGAACAGAAATGAATGCTCTTTGATAGTTGATAATATCTCAAACACTACCATTTCTATTTATATTTCTTCAATTTCTGAGAAGCACTCCTTAGAGCTCCTGAAGTTACATTTCTAAATTAAAGGGGGCCATTACTTAATAATTTGTTTTCACAATTCAAATTTTTAGCTTAAGCATTATCCATCTAGAGTGGTTTGTGTTGAGGTGTCACCAGGCAGATGGTGTGGGACCAGATCATGATTGTAATCTCTCAAACCTCATTTTCATGAAACAGAGCAGAAAAGTAGAAATAGGAGGGAGATATGGTTTTGGAAAGAGGCATAGTAGATAGTCAGTAACTGACTTCTTCATTATTATTATTATTTTTTTTTATCACGTTCACCACCCAAATACTAATTACAACCCATCACCACACACATGTACCGAATTATCCCTTTCACCCTCCTCCCTCCCCCCTTCCCCTCTGGTAACCACCCATCCAACCTCTGTCTCTATGTGTTTGTTTATTGTTGTTGTTATCTACTACTTAATGAAGGAAATCATACGGTATTTTTTTTCTGTTTGTGAACTCAATGATTATTGAACTTTGAAATGTCATTCTTTCAATGAAGATTTCTCTCTTTAAAATTTGAAAAAAAATTTCATCTTGACCCTCATTTCCAAGAACAATACCTCTAGATATTTCTTGCCAAGGTGATATTGAAAGAGACATGATATGCAAGTAAAAATATAACCTGAAATGTGATATATTTAAATAGAATCTTCAAGACTTACTTATCCTACATCTTCCTTCTCAATCCCATCCATACCTCAAATACATTGTCTTGTAAGTTTTGAGTTGAGCAAAACTTAGACTATGATAGATCAAATAGACAAAATTTACGCTTATATGTTTTTTCTCTTCTTTACTAAATTTTCTTCTCCTCAATAGACTTGAAATTTCTCTTATCTTCCTCCAAATCAAAATCAACTCTTGGGAAAATGATGAAATTACTCACTTTTTTGTGTCAAGGATAAAAAAAAAGTCTCTTTGGACTTTGTGATCTTGGAGTGATCTGAAGATCAGGTCTGAAACTATAAGAGAAGCGAGTCTTGGTATTTTAATCATTACAATGAGCTTATTCTTTCCTTTATTCACTTAAATGAGTGCTGTATTGTACAATATTAGCATTTGAAAATATGGTGGGCATTGGAAGCAAGATGTTGCAAAAGTCTCTGTTGCTCTATTTAGTCAATGATTTGGCCACTCTCTTGAGAGTGTAGTTTTTGGTTTGTATATAATCAATCCTATTAGTCTGTCTGATTCTTGGACAAACACATTTTTTTTTTTACATTTGGACACATACTTAAATATTAAGACTAATACATATATATAATTTAATTAACACTAATAATTTTAGGGCTTCATAAAATATTTAATCAATAGTTTCATGATGACATTAAAAGTCAACACTCCAATCTGCATCTATAAAGCTAATTTCTATCCATTCATGTTCCAAAAAGTCCAGAATACTTTAGTCATGTATTTATTAACATCTTCGAAAAATAATCCTTGTGGCCTCAAGTACATTTCAAGGATTCTCTTTCTATGTTAAACAAAGAGACTTTTAATCTACTTTGTAATCTGTAATACCCCACAATCTAGAAAAGGAGAATATAATTTTCAAATCAACAAGTATTTATTGAAGTCTGTGTAGAAACAGGGTATGTTCACAATACAAGGGGAGCATACAAAGAGTGTTAAATATATCAGGTGAATCTCTGTAATGGAAGTAATGTAGAAGCTAAGGATTAAAAATAACTAGCTGTAGTGGATCCAAGCTCACCTTGCCTTGTTCTTTCTTCCTGGAACCCCTTTTCATTTCTAGCTGCTTCAACCTTCTGTGAACTTTAGGATCCAACCTCACCTTGCCTTCTTCTTTCTTCCTGGAACCACTTTTCATTTCTAGCTGCTTCAACCTTCTGTGAACTTTAGGACTGAACTGCTGAGAAACATCCTCAGATGGCCTTCAGTGATTGACTGTGAGAAGGGAAATTCATTCTCCTGCTCTCTAAAGGCTTTTTTTAAAATAGCTTTCCTCATAATATTAGATTTTACTGCTTATAATACAAGAATGAGTATGCTTATTTTAGCTTCCTTCCTGGAATTAGAATATTAGAAAACTGTGTGTTCTTGGGAATTTATTTTCTGCAGTTCTAACCCAATGCCTGGTACTTTGGAGGTGCTTAGTAAGAACTTTTAAATTGAATATTCTCTATTACCCCTTAAAACGTGATAATATTTATCTCGTTGTTGTACTATACTGATTACAGGACACATTCCCAACACAAGTTTACTGGGGCCTTCTGTCTATTATGCATGGTAGAGAGGCAAATATGCTTCCAATTTATAATAGCAGAAAAAGAAAATTGAGATCAATTTTAAATAACTTTTGAATGGTATACAACCCAGAGTAGAAGATGTACTCTGAACAACAAAACATGGCATGTAAGACATTGAAATTCTGATGTTGATAAAAATAATCATCTTAAAGCATTTTTTTTTGTGAATGCTAGGCTCTTAGGGCTAGAAAAAGAGACATTATTCATGTCCTCCTAATATTGATTCGTGTTTTCATGCGTGGTATGTGTATGACCACATGTCCAATTTTTTTGCCCCCAGAAGGTTGTTAACACCTTTCATCAGATGCTCAGTGGAAGTGGACACAAAAACAGGTTACACGATCCACAGACAAAACAGCATAAGTAAAATAGCACATCTTCTTACAACTACTACACTCACCTCAACCCTTCAAACAAGATAAGCCAGCTTTAAAATGGCTAAATTTGCCAAAACACTAATAATAAAAAGAATGTGTTGGGTTGAAAATGGGTGGGTAACAAAGAAGTACTGAAAGAAAAGCAGACAGGAAAAGGCGGAGAATAGATGAGGGTGTAATACAGAGTGTTAGGTGGCTTCTTCTATGCTTCTATGTTTTATTGCAGATGCTACAGTGAGAAGCATTGCTTTCCTTAGGCATTGTCTCTTAAGCTACGCACCCCTCCTTAACTGAGCCATGCTCGACTTCTATCTTTAGGAGAATCCCCACACTCTATTTCTACACAGAATTTACCATTCTCTGTGAGAACATTAATAAGTTGTCCTGAGAGTCTTTACCCCTCAAAAGTGCAAATAAAAGAGTAACGTAATCTACCTTTCTTGAACTCCTCACTCTATGTAACTGAATCACATGATTCTTGCTTATTTCTTCAAGAGAAGCCCTGGGAAACAGCTTTACCCGAGAATCAAAAAGTCGTCATGCAACTCAACACACATTACTTATGGTTCCTATATCTGGTTGCCCCAAGTCACATGAAATTAATATTTATTTATTCCTCTTTCAAAATATTACTAAAGAGAGTAAGAGTCTTATGGAGGAGCAAAGGTAGTTAAGATCACATGCGGTAAAACATTGGGCACTGATGTTGATAAGAAAGGAAGATTTTTGCCCAAAATATTTCCAGGAACTCCCTTCCCACATATATGGCATGTTATCTTTTACCTTCAAAAACTTTCAGTTTTTAGCCTCCTCATTGCCATGTTTCCTCTGAGCTTTCTCTGAGAAGTAGTTATTCTACTTTTAAATTAAATCTCAGAAGTGTGTCAACTGCAAATTATATTCTTATGATATCATTTTGGAAGCATACAAGGAATAATAATTTTATACTCAGATATAGAATTTCTATCCAAAGATGTCTCTTGGAGATGGAAAAGCTGGCATTCTTCAGAAGCTACGTGAAGGTCACTGTGTCCATTAACCTTTTCTATAATTTCTAACTGGGCACAATCATATCTAACTTTCTAGTACAAGTCTCTTAGTGAGGACTTATTTTGTCACAGCATCTTACATCAAAATAATTTGTGAACTTTTCTACACTTTGCCAACTCTAGAAACTGTAATAAACCTTAACATATGGAATACATTCCTCTAGTCCTACACTGCAATGATGGCTTTTCACACACATGGTGCTCATAAAAGATTTATTGAGTTCAAAAGTTAGTTTTTCCACAAATTTATATTTATTCTATTTATTTCCTATATTAGCATTAAATCTCAAAATACGTTGACTGTTCTTTTTTTTCTGTTGCTTTCTCAGAGTATGTGGAAAGAGCATACTCAAAATAAATATGGAAATATGTTAGAAAATTATTTTGAATAATTTTAATGATGCCTCTCTGTGTAAAAAGATGGAGATAATCTGTCACTTACCTGTTAGAAGGCTCTCTGAATTAGGGTCAAGTCTGACCATCCTTTTTTCATAGCACCCTTCTCACAGAACACTAATAAAAATGTTCTTGCCTGCATTCCAGTGGGACTACTTTAAGAAATAATGTTGTTAAATTATTAGTATCCTAGAGAGTATTATTCCCTAAAGTGTTCCTTACTTTGCTAGTCAGAGGCATCTTATATGTAATAAACTTTACCTTTTATTTGTCTATTCAGCCTATAAGAATAGCAGGTTAATCCTCCTCATGCTCATTAGCCATATACAAACAAGGATTTCGACTTAGTTGCTTCACACTGACTAACAGTACCATGGAAAAAGAAAAATGAAGCAAATGAACGGTGGAGAGGGTTTTAAAGAACAGAGAGAATAAAAATAGTATCATTCATAAAAAAGGAAGTGGGTCACCCAAGATAAACTCTGCTCCCATCCAGAGCCTTAAGTTACCCCTCCCTGCATTTCTCAGTAGAAACCTTGCAGAACAGAAGGTGTGAGATGTTATGTTCAAAGTGCTGAATGAAGAAAACTGCCAGCCAAGACTTCAATACTCAGAAAAAAGTGCCTTTTAATAATAAAGATAATATAAAGACATTTCCACACAAACAAAAGCTGAGGAAGTTTTTCACCACAAGACCTGCCTTAAAACAAATTCTAAAGGGCTTCTTCAAGTTGAAAGGAAGGGACAATAAACAACAACATGAACACATTGAAAGTATAAAACTTACTTTATATAGTTATATATGAATATAAATACAGAATATTTATTTAATGGTGGTATGTAAATTTCTGTTAATTTTAGTGTAAACATTAAAAGACAAAAAATTTAATAACTATAACTACAAAATTTGTTTAATGGAGACATGGTATAAATAGATATAAACTGTGACATCAATAGCATAAAAAGTTATTATAAAGCTTAAGGGGAGAAATAAAAGTGTAGATATGATTGATGTTAAGATGTTAAAGGAACAACTATAGCTGATACAAAAGAAAAGAATGGAAAGAGTAAAATAATATCACTGAAAAATATCAACATCAAACAGAGGAAAACTACAAGAGAGGAATAGAGTAACACAGAAATACAAGACACACAGAAAATAAATAACAATGCCAATAGTAAGTCATCCCCTATCAATAATTACTTTAAATGTATTTGCATTAAAATCTTCAATCAGAAGATGTAAAGCAGCTGAATAGATTATAGAGAAAAAAAAGCAAGATTCTACTATATGCTGTCTATGTGAAAAATGACTTCAGATTTAAGGACATGAATAGTCTGAAAGTAACGGCATGGAAAATGATATCTAACGCTAATAATAAATAAAAGGAATCAGGTATGGCTATAATTATATCACAAAAATAGTCTTTAAGTCAAAAATGGTCAAAGGAGAAAAAGAAGGACATTATATAATGATAAAAGGATAAATTCATCAAGAGAACATAATTATAAATATATATGCACATAACATCAAAGCGCCTAAATATATAAAGCAAATATGAACATCACTGAAGGGAGAAAGATGGAGCAATGCGATAATAGTATGACACGTCAGTACTCCCATTTCAATGCTGGATGGAACATTCAGGCAGGAAGTGAATAAAGAAACAGCTGATTTAAACAACACAATAGACTAAATAGACCTAACATACATGAACAGAAGTTTTCATGTAAAATTAGTGGAATATATATTAACTAACTAAACCCAAAAAAGTAGAAGAAAGCAAGTAATGAAGATTAGAGCAGAAATAAATGAAATAGAGAAAAGAAAAATAAGAGAAAAATCAATGAAAATCAGATATGGCTTTTTAAAAAGATAAACAAAAACAATAAAGCCTTACCTAGACTAACCAAGAATAAAAAAAGACTCAAATAAATAAAATCAAAAATGAAGGAGGAGACAGTTCAATGGATGACACAGAAATATAAAAGATAATAAGGGACTATTATATATAACAATTACATGCCAAGAAATTGGATAACCTAGAAGAAATGGAAAAATTCCTAGAAACCTACAACCTACCAAGATTGAATCAATAAGAAACAGAAAGCCTGAACAGACTAATAACAAATAAGAAAATTGAATCAAAAACTTTCTTACAAAGAAAGGTCCAGGACCAGATAGCTTCGTGGATGAATTCTACCAAACATCCAAATAACTACTGTTACCAATGCTTTTTAAACTCTTCCAAAAAGTAGAAGAAGAAGGAACACTTCTAAACTCTTTTTTGATACCAGCATTGCCCTGATTCCAAAACCAGACAAAGACAACATAAGAAAAGAAAACTTTTTGCAAATTTCCCTGATGAAAATTGATGCAAAAATCTTCGAGAAAATACTAGCAAACTTAATTCAACAGCACATTAAAAGAATCATTCATCACAATCATTTGAGATTTATACCTGAGATGCAAGGATAGTTCAATATGTGACAATCAATAGATGTCATACACCACATTAACAGAATGAAAGACAAAAATCACATGATTATCTCAATAGATGTAGAAAGAGCCTTTGACAAAATTCAACACTTTTTCTTGATAAAAAGTCTCAACAAAATAGGTATAGGAGGAACAGAACTCAACAAAATAAGGTTTTATATAAAAAATCCACAGGTAGCATCATATTCAGTGATGAAAAACTTACAGTTTTTTTTCCAAGATCCAGAACAACACAAGGATGCCGACTCTCACTACTTCTATTAACCATAGTACTGAAGGTCCTAGCCAGGGCAATTAGGCAACCAAGTTGGAAGAGAAGACGCAAAATTTCCTGTTTCCAGATGACATGATCATATACATAAAAAACCCAAAGACTCTACAAAAAACTGTTAGAACTAATAAATTCAGTAAAGTTATCAGGTACAAAAATCAATGTATAAAAATTAATGGTGTTACTGGTGTTACAATACATACACAATGAAGTACCGGAAATGGAAATTAAGAACGCAATCCACACTAGCAATAAAATGAATAAATACTTGGGAATTAACCTGCCCAAAGAGATGGAAGTCTTGTACACTGAAAATTATAAACCATTGATGAAAATTTAAAAAGACACACATACACGGAAAGACATCCCATATTCACGTGTTAAAAGAATTAATACTGTTAAAATGACTTAACACCAAAATGGATCTACAGATTCAATGTAATCTCTGTAAAATCTCAATGTTTTTTATAGAAGTAGATAGAAAACAATTCTAAAATTCATATAGAACCACAAAAGATCCCTAATAGCCAAGCACCTTGAGCAGGAAGAACAAAGCTGAGACATCACAATTCCTGATCTCAAATTATATTACAAAGCCATAGTAATCAAAAGAGTAGGGCACTGGAGCAACAAAAATAGGCACATAGACCAATGGAACAGAATAGAGAACCCAGAAATAAACCCACACATGTATGGTCAAGTCATCTTCCACAAGGGAGACAAGAACACGTTACATGAAAAGGATAGTCTTTGCAACAAAGGGTGTTGAGGAAAACTGTATATCTATATGCAAAGACTGAAATCGGACTCCTATTTCACAACATGCACAAAAATCGACTCAAAATGCGTTAAATACTTAAATGTAAGACACGAAACCATAAAATTCCTAGAAAACACAGGGACAAACTTTCTTCATAACTGCTTTGACAATAATTGCTTTGGATATGAGAACAAAAGGAAAAGCAACCAAAGTAAAAGTATATGTATGATCAACTCAAACTTAGAAGCTGCTGCAAAGAAAAAAGAAAAAAATCA
>JABWHU010000190.1:15769373-15787739 GCA_014189135.1 Dicerorhinus sumatrensis harrissoni | reverse complement strand
TTTTTTAAAAGTTATCTATTTGCATACTTATCATAAATATTCTCTCTATATTCATATATATAGAAACATTTTTTTCCTTTTCCTTTTCACTTCAAAAAGGTTTTCCAAAAGCAAAGTGTATTCACCATTAGATTATAAGAAACTTCAGAATTTTATTATTACAAATTTTTATGCCTAGAAATGCTTTATGCACAATAAAATCCAGTATATTTTTGTAGAATAAATGGTGCAACTTTCATAGAATATTTCAGTGAATAATTATCCCTTTTGGTATTAAAAAAGCAAAGAGGACTCATTTATTCCATGAGCACTCCTAATGCTGTTTCTAGCAACAAGGAGACTTAGTGAACCTAGTTTTCCTTGGTACCATTATCATGCACTGAACTTACTCATAACGGCCCATGACTCAGGGCCATACAACTATTTTATAAAGGAAGGAGTTTATAAATAGATAGTTGCCTACATTGTATTACATTTAGTGGCACTGTGGCACCAGGGAAGTTATTAGATACAGATTTTTTTTCTCACCTGCTTGTCTCTGATGTCTAAAATTCCACCTAATTCGTTTTCTTCTAAGATCTAAGAAAGTCAACTTCAATTAAATACAAACCCCTTTGGGAGGTTAATTATGTGAATATCAAGGAACAAGCTTCTCCCCATGCATCGGATCCACCCATTAGCATGGCACAGAGTTTGTGGGACATGGCAACTGTGTAAAGCAGAGGGTTACGAATGGCCCCAAAGTGGTCATAGGCCATCACAGCTAATAAAAAGGATTCAGTTACCACAAAGGTACAAGAGAAAAAGAATTGTACCACACATCCTATGAATGAAATGGTTCTGTCTTCCACAACTAGGTTCACCAGGGTCTTAGGAGTAATGCTGGAGGAAAGGCAGAAATCCACAAATGAGAGGTGGCTGAGGAAAAAGTACATAGGGGTGTGCAGTTTGGGGTTAATTCTGACTATTACAATCATCCCAATATTCCCCACAACAGTGACGCTGTAGACGGCCAGAAAAATCAAGAAGAGGGGGATTTGCAGTTCTGGGAAATCTGAGAAGCCCAAGAGAGTGAACGTGGGCCCAGTGTTATTTCTCTCTGACAGTAACATGGTTGCTGTTTCTTAGAATCTGAATCAGTCCTGAAAGCAAAAATATTAAGGAGAGTGAGGATGTAAGAAGCTTGGTTAACTTCCCCTTACCAAGACAGGAAGACAAAGCAAAATATATCTTTCAGAATTTGTCTATGTATTTTTTATGCAAGATATGCTAAATATCTAAAATTTTAAAACACTATAACTATTTAAAATTTTTCTTTGTTAAAACAATACAATTATTGAATTACTATTTTAGTTCTCAGTTGTAATTTTTAATATTTACAAATAAGAATATGAAATCGAGGGATTTATAGTTATTTTAAATCCAGTCCTCCCATAACACTTTCAGCTCCCCTTGAACATTGTAAGTTCACAAAAGATAAGCCTAGCATAACACGATGACAGATTATGTCAGCTCTGTAATCAGTAATAAAATGAGAAATTTCTAAACAAATTAATTTTTGCATTACATGTTCACACTGTGACATTAAGAATGTACACCACTAACGCTTTACTTTTGTGCCTTTATTGTTAATTCTATACAGCACTTTAATCTTTGCTTTTCTCTCTGACTCAGTAAAATTAATCTAATTAATTTTTTTCAGAGAGTATGCTCCTCAGCTCAGGAAGTCCCAAATGTCAATCCTTCCTCATTGCTTGAGGAATAATAAAATTGGAACACGTAAAGATAATCTAGTCTACATCTTTATTCTAGAGGTGACAAAACTGAAGCTGGAGAATCTTGCTTTTCCCAATGACACACAAATAAGGAGCGATCTACACATCTGTGACTAGATCCCAGAGCCCCAGACACCCAGCCCTGGATCCACTTTATTACACCAGACTCTGATCCATTGTCTAGTCTAGATACTAACATATTTCATATTTCCTTTATTAACTCATCATATTTTTAATTGAAAAACTAGAGACCCTAAAACTATGGGAAATAGTCCAATGACAGTGTATATGCCACAGAGTTCTACTAGAAAGCATCATCAAAATGAAATGAGAATGGGACTTAGGGAAATTTTCTCTCCCAGGAATAAACTAACTGTAGGGAAGACTATGACTTCGAAAGTTCCCTTTCCTAAGTCTCTCTCTCTCTCTCTCTCTACTCTCTTCAAGACATATAGGATATTCATTCTGTCTTCTATTACCTGTGAGGGAGAGGGATTGGAAATTGGAGGTAGTACTGCCCTATAAAGATATTTCATGAAAAAATAGTAATACAAAAGAATTATATTTCTCAAAATGTTAACCAACATTTCTAAGACCTTACCTTCCTGGAAAACTCTTTCTCTACCATTTCTGGTAAGATTATCTCTGGTCCCACAACCCAAGAAATGGATTTCAGATGGCTCATCAATAAAAATCAGATCATACGCAAAACTGAGACAATCAATGGCCCTATCTGTTCCCATACCCATAAATTTGAGTATTAAAGACAACCTCAAAAGACAATCCATCGCAATGCCAGACCTTCTAATTATCAGACTTTTTTCTTAACACAATATTTAATTTAGCTAGGGTTTTAGGCATTCATTTTAAATTAATATTATATTTAATATAATGGCTCTGGTGTTTCAAATGCTGTATAGAAAATATAACAGGTGAAATCGTCTTTCCTGTAATTCTTTTCCCCATTTTGCTGTAATTTTTGCTCTCAGGGGACACGTGTTTCCTGCTTTATACTCTTAATTAAAGCTGGTCCCTTTTAATTTTTTTTCACTAGAGAGTCTATTCAATTTCTGAGTGTTTCATTTTATTTAAATATTTGTCTATTCTACCTTGAGTCCCCTTTCAAAAATTTATAGAATCAGGACAATACACATTCTCTCAAATTCTCAGAGCTCTTCTCTCCCCACTCACACGTGTACCTGTTGGTCAGGGGCTGTCAGTGACGAGCTCAGCTGAGCCAGGCCCTCCACCACAAAGCTCTGCAGAATAAGAGCATGTCCTCTTCTTTGCATGTTCAGATATGTCACTTTTGTGGTGGCTAAATATTTCTCAAGAACTGTCTAGATCTAAAGGGAAATTTCCCACCTCATGCTGTTTTCTACACACCTCACATTGAAATTAATATCAATCTGTCTCTAAAAATTTAAAACAAACCTGCTGATGAAAAAGGCAGGACCTCTCCTGGATGGGAGTGACACATGTGTTCGAGAGCTATAGTCACTACCTTGGGACATGAACCCCAGAGATCGCCTATTTCCCCATTCTCTTGAGGTCATTAAATAAACAATTAAAATTAACCACGTTTCTCTGATGTAATTCTTGTGTACTAGAAAACCTGGAGCAGCATGAGGGGCATTTCAGATGAAAATTTATAAAGTCACTTCCCCCAGTCCCTTGATTACTCCTATACATTTCTACAGTTATCAAAATTACATAATTACAAAAGTCATCATTAGCAAGTATTAATTGAGTGACTTCTATATGCCAGGCATAGCTCTCTTCCTCCACACCGTCCACTCTCACCATATTGGAGAACAGTGAAGATCCATCTTTTACATCATCATGATTCATTGAGAGTTAAAGGAGAAATATTTACAAAGTTAAATATTTAAGTTGGATTATTAAGTCCCTTTTAAATCTCTGTCCTAATCTATCTTTCTTTCTCCCCTCAACTTTCTCCAGCTAGTATGACCTCTTTGATTTTGCTCTTTGTTTTTTGTTTCTCAAAAAATATCACACACTCCTCCCTTAAGGTCTTTTCTCCCATTTTTTTCTACCCTGGAATGCTATCCCTTAAGTTTTTGCTCAAATGCACATTTTCAGTGAAAACTTCCAACAACATACTGTTATACTGCAGGGGCTAATCCACTACTCAATTTAGTGATTAAAGTACTTAACATGGTTCAAATATATTTTTAATTGTTATTAATTGCATTCTTTCATATTGTTTGTTTCCTCCTGCTAGAATAAAAGTTCTAGGAAAGCAGAGAAAATATTCACTGATAGAGTCTAAGCTCCTAGATCAGTGACTAGCATAAAGTAAGTGTACCACAGATCTTTACTGAATGATAAATATGACCTTCCAAGAAACTGGGAATAGAGCCAAACTTACCAGATCGATGAGGAATTTAAATGCATAGAGGAGAAAGTTCACAAATAATAATAAAGATGCTTTTAGAAGTGATTAATGAAACTGGGCAGTCAAAATAAAACAAAATAAAAACAAACTCAAACAAATATCCACTCTGCTGAATTTTCTGTCTCTAATCAGAAACCAGGGAAAGAAAGTTGAATACTTAATGAAGATACACAATTACTCATTTTTTAATCCATTCGTTCATTAAATATTTATTACAGGTTTACCTTGAAGTAGGTAATATTGGGGAAAAGAAAAAGAATGTCCCTTTGTCAACAAATTTATATTTAATGGGGGATACAAAAAAACAAATAAATATATAATAATTTTCCAGTATTTATAAATGCAAAAAATATAAAACTGAAGGTGTCATTTTAAATAGGGAGATCAGAAATGAACATGGTGAGGTGGTATTTGAGCGTGGACCATTATGAAGTGAGAGAGCAGATTATGCACATACCTGGGGGAAGAATGTTGAGTTTGGGGCAACGGGAAAAGCAATACAACTGATTTTCAAATAGACAGCTTTTTTATGCATCTCAATGATTCTGCAGTTTGTGGTGATGTTCTGTGCTTTCTAAATCTCTTTTGCAAAAATATAACTTGGATATTTCAGGATGATGCTATTTATGGAACAAAGAAAAAGAAGGAAGCCTATTGGGGTATATCTATGGGCGGTCCTTTAAAGCTGTGTTTACGCCACCATCTTGGTATCTTTTAGAACAATAACAAAATATGGGGTGACATTAGTTGCTTATTTTTGCAGTACATTTTCATTAATAAATTATCATTAGATAATTTTAGACCTGCAAAATAATCTGAGATGATACAACTATAAAAGTCTTACCAATGTAATTTTAAAACTTTAAGTCTTTTGAAGATATTCAAGGAAAAAAAAGTACTTCAGCTTATGCTACAAGCCTCAAAACAAGGAACTACAAGAGCTGCTCACTACACTGATTTTCTTTTCCTGTCCCAAAAGTACTCTTGGCCCAAAGTGCTGCGTGCAGTCTGGAAAGCAAGACTATGTATGGTGTTCTTTGTCCTGATGGGTCAAGACATTTTAGGGACAGTGAGTTCCTGACTTCCAATCCTATAAATTTGAGGCATGTGAAAATACCATTATGAGTCACGTTCTATATAAAAGCAATAGAATCTACCACAAAGAATCTGAAAACTCACAACTTGAAAATGAAAAAAATATTATTGTATGCCAGTGTTTAGTGGAAAATGTGTTTTTTTGATTGTCTGGAGTCTTGAATGATGGCTTTAACTGTTTCAAGAATTACTTTTATAGTGTTGGCCAGGTCACTTAAAAGTTATGAGCCTTGGTTTCCTCAAAGAAAAATCTAAATGGATTGTGTTACTTCTACCACAAAATGTGATCATCTTTGGTCCAAGAAGGACAGAAGTAAAGTAAAATCTCTATGAAGAGGCATTACCCATAATTGATTCAATTTAAGATTAATAGAAATAATTTCCTTATTTCAAAGAAAATTAGAAATTGTATAATTGCCAGTTGTGTAGTGAAAGATAAATTTGTGACTACCCAGAGAAACAGAAGTGAATAAAAGAGAAAAGCATCCCCTCATTGGACATCCAAAGTCTAAAACACTGTTTCTTATGCAATTTCTCTATATGTATACAATGCTTGTTTAAATGATTCATTAGCAAATAATATATATAAATGAAACATTTTAATAATGATCATAAATTCAAAATATATGACCATTCCAGATAACTTTATTGAGCCCAAATAAAATTTTTCCCGAAGTTGTTTTTTTCTCCCTTACCAAAACACTTGGAAATTTATTTCTTCTATTGTATTAACGATTTGTTTGGAATGTTATCTAGACATACTGAGTAGAGAAGGAAAAAGCTGTACAAGTTATTTAAGCAAGAGTGAGTTATTAATGTTGGAGAGATCTGTTTTATTTTTAATTTGCCAGGTTAAATAGATCTTGATGCTAATAACTGACTGGTTTTCATTTTATTTTCATTAAGGTTATATAGGCAGTTAGTTTTCAACACTTAAGGCAACTTCAAACACCTTTTTTTTAAGGTAAGAGTTAAGTTGAAAAGGTTTCAGAAATTATATTTACTTTCAGAAAAAAATATCATAAAGAATTGGTCATGTTTTGATGTCTTTATAGGCAGAATGATAGCACAAAATACAGGTTGGGTAGACACATGCTTAGTTTTTGCATATAAGGTTTTCTGAGATCCAACCTACCATTTCTAAGCCTTTGGTGGAACCTATCATAGCTTGTACTGCCGCTCTGGAGTTCCTTTGAAAATACATTCAGTATATAGACCGTGTCTTATCAACTTTCCATTCATGCTGTGTAACCTGTGTACACAATACAACACACTCAACCACATACATACAGAAACACACACACATACATGTTATACTATTTGCTCAATAAAAATTTTGTTGTATCGTTGACTTGGTATTGCATTCTGACCTCCTTGATTTTGGCACGTTTTTGTCTCTGGGATAAAACTCCTTATTAAAATGTGTCTCCTAAAATTCTGTCCATTCTGTTCCTCAGGACAAGTTCAAATAATACTTATACTATGAAGGCATCTCTCTAAAATCCCTAAATGGATTTGTACTTTTCTTTCTCTCAAATCCACCAGGATACTTATTATTTTCTACCTTATACAATGGCCACTTTTTTACTGCTCTACTCTCAACACTGGATTTTTCCCTCCTTGAAGGACGAAGAATAGTTTATTTAACTTTTATTTGTACTTTTATAAGAGAAATTCATGTGTTTATTGAAAGTCTAGTCTACTCCAGGTATAAGAAAGGAGGTGACATTGTTTATTGAGATTACACAGGTTTTACACATGATATCTATGTAATCTTTTAGTCTTCACAATCAGATTAGGAGCTAGTTGACGTTTTCTCAATTTTGTAGATTAAAAATATGAGAGAGATGGCTCTTTTATTTTCCAGTAAGAGACAGAGCCAAGATTATTCTCTTTGAACCAAAATCCACGTCCTTTCCATTGTACAACATTAACTCTTCATAATTTTAAAGGTATCTTTAAAGTCAACATTTATGGACACACTTTATTTACATGTCAGGGACAAACTACTAAAATAATATGCTTAATAAGAAAACATTTTGCATCCATTATTTTCCTTACTGTATCCTTGACAGCCTTATTTCTCAGACTGTAGATCAGAGGATTCAACATGGGGATCACCACTGTGTAAAACACAGAGGCCACTTTGACTGTGTGTCTGGAGTGTTTGGAGTTGGGCACACAGTAGAGGAAGAGGATGGTGCCACGAAAGATGGTGATGGTGGTCAGGTAGGAGGCACAGGTGGAGAAGACTTTGTGGTGCTCACCAGCTGGATGCATCTTTAGGGTGGTGACAGCAAGGAACACATAAGTCATGAGAATGATGAGCAGTGTGCTCACCACATTAAAAGCGGCAACAATGAAGAGAAACAACTGGCTGAGATAAGAATCAGAGGTAGAGAGGGAAATCAGGGAGGACACCTCACAGAAAAAGTGATTGATTATCTTGACACCCTGAAAAGATAGTTTGACTGCAGAACATGTGAGCAGCAGAGAACATGCTATTCCCCATGCATATGATACAACTACTAGCATGGCACAGAGTTTCTGTGACATGGCAACTGAGTAGAGCAGAGGGTTGCAAATGGGCACAAAGCAGTCATAGGCCATCACAGCAAACAGAATTAATTCAGTCACCACAAAGGTGCAAAAGAAACAGAATTGCACCACACATCCTGAAAATGAAATCGTTCTGTCTTCTGCAAGTAGGTTCACCAGCATCTTGGGAGCAATGATGGAAGAACAGCAAAAATCCATGAACGAGAGGTGGCTGAGAAAAAAGTACATGGGGGTGTGTAGTTTGGGGTTAATTTTGATGATCACAATCATTCCAAGATTCCCTACCACACTGAAGCTGTAAATGGCCAGAAACAGCAGGAAGAGAGGGATTTGCGGTTCTGGGTAATCTGAGAAGCCCAAGAGGGTGAATGTGGCCCCAGCAGTTATATTTCTCTCTGCCAGAAACATGGTTCCTGATGGTAGGATCTGAAAATAAGTCTTGGAAATGATACATTATGGAGAGTGATTGACACACGCAGCATGCTTGACTATCTCCTGTGTAGAGCATAAGGGGAGACAAAATAGATCTGTGTTATAATCCTGGTAGGTGTTTAGTATCCAAGACAGGAACATCTAACATTTCAGAAAAGAATTACTAGACATTTTACTTTCTCAAAAATTATAAAACTTAACTCTGTTCATGTTCTGAAATGTAACTTTAAACACAAATGTAATAATTATGAACTCAAGAAATTTAGGTGGTAATGTGTAATCAAATCCTCACGTAAGAATTCTAATCTCACTGATTTCATGCATTCTGCAAAGAAAGGTCTAGCAAAATGAAAAAAAAAGTTTCTGTCATACAATTACTAATGAAAAATGAAGCATCTGAAATAACTTCTATAATTATAATGAATTTCTATAAAAACATGCATATGTTTTAAGACAAAGAAACAATTGCTGTATACTTCGTTATATCCCTATTTTAAATATCAGTTTAGTACTTTAATGATCATTCCTCTTCTTGACTACATAGGTCAAATATCAAAGTAAATAATGATTTATGCTTTTCAATAAAGAATATCTATTGCATTGCCTTTTTCTATAGGTAAGCACACAAAAAGTGGAAGAAGCCATGAATTGCCCAATGACTTACAGATATTGGATGATCAATTTAAAACTAGACCCAGATTCTTAAATTCCCAGTCATGTACCCATCTCTCTAGGCTAGGCTCTGATGTACATTACAAATTGAGATATTCACATTTTTATTTTATGAAGATCACATTTTTTTGCAAAGTCTTTTGACTATTTTAAAGACAATCTTCACACTATAAAACTATGGAAACTAGTCCAATGAATGTGTTGAGGGCCACAGAGCTGCTCTGAAGATGTGCATCAAGATGAAATGTAGAGAAGGGAAGTTAGAGAAACATCTCTGTTCAGGAATAAGTAAGGTAAGTACCCTTAAACATCGAGAAAAACTCTTCCCTCTTCTAGACCCTGCTCTCCTCTTTCTGTAAAGCTCCTAGAATACTTATTCTGTCCTCCGTTACCTGTTAAGATTATGGATGAAAGTTAAGATGTCTCCACCCTCTAAAGACATTTGTGATAAAGGACTTCTAACAGAGAGAATGGTGGGATTTACCAAATTAGTTCTGAGGTAGAACCCCCAGTAAAATTTGAATCTCAGATAGATAACAAATTTTTGCTCTAAGTATGTCTGAAATATTGCATGGACATACTCATAGTAAAATGTTATTCGTTGTTTATCTGAAGTTCATATTAAATTTGTTAGCTAAATCTGGCAACCCTACATCCAGAACAGCTCAGAATGTTATGGTAAAGAACACATCCCAGTTCTCCTGGAACTTGCCTCTATCTAATACTGTAAATCAAGCACACCAGGAATTCCCTCAATTATAATTCTTTATAATGAAGATTTTCTTCTTAGACTATCATTTCTGGTAATGTCATATCTGTTTCTGCAACCCTAGCACCAGATGGTTCCAGATGTTTCACATCTACAGGTCAGAGGCCCCGTATAACACTGTGAATTCTCTATGGTCCTATAGATTCAGATATCCAAGGATTTAAAGATCAATCAGAGGGCAATATTTTCCAGTCAATTATCACTATTATAAAATTATTTCTTAATTCCCTGTTTCAGGGTTTCTCAGCCTCGGCACAATTGACATTTTGTGCTGGATTGTTTTTTGTTATTGGGAGCTGGCTTCTGCATTTCTGGCTTCTATCCACTAGATGACAGTATCACCCCCATACCTAGTCCCTCCAATATGACACTCAAAAATGTCTCCTTGGGGGCAGAGGGCGTACATAATCTCCCGTAGTTGAGAAGTATTGATTTATTTCCTTCATCCTGTAAATTTTCACATTTCTTCTGTTTGAATTCAACTTAAAACTAATGTGCTAATTAAATATCAAGGTTCCTTATCTCCCAAATGATGTTATTATATGGATTAAACAATTTGTATTATTTTTTAATCTGAGAAGTGTGGTATTTAAATCCTTCCTTACCCTTTCTTCCTTTTTCTTTTCTTTTTTCCCTTGGGATCCAGTATCTTATTTAGAGTAGGTCCTGTTTATTATATTTCTCCAAAAGGTTCATTTTATTCCATTCCATTCAATTTTATTTAAAAACCTACCTGTTCTCCCTTGCACAACTCTTCCAAAAAAATCACAGAAACTCACAGAAATGTACCTGAAAACTCTCAGGGCCCTTCTATTCTTCCACTCCCAGGAAAGAGTTGTTCCAGACACTTCTATGGAGGAGCTCAGCTAAGCCAGGCCCTCTATACAAACCTCTGTAGAAGGAGGGCACTACCTGTTCCAGATACTTAATGTTTACAGTGGCTCAAAAGTTTCCCCAAATGATTTTTCCCATGAAGAACTGACTGCACCTAAGGCATCTTCTACATACCTCATATGAAAAAGAATATCCATATTTTCTCTGAGCTACAAACCAACCTGCTGATGGAAAAAGAGGCCCCCCTCCTGCCTCTGGAGAGCTAGTCTGGGGGAGATGCTAAGACACTTACATCTGCTTCCACTCCCTGTGCCACCAGGACCCGAGACAGAATTGCTGGCTTTATTCTCCAGAGGACTTGAAACAAGCAATTAAAATTAATGGCTGTTTTCTGACGTGATTCTGGTTCCTTGGAAAACCTGGTGCAAAACAACAGCAGCTTTAGAAACGTTTTATATAAAAGTTAACTGAGAGTTTGAATGTCTTCTCCTCATGCTCCATGATCATTCTCATAGTCTCTCCAAATTTTTGTGTAATAAGAAGTTGTAACAGATTATCTTTTTTATTTATTCAATATTTTTTCTCTTTTTTAGTACATTGTTTATTATTTTAAGTTTTTTTCTAGCTTTATTGAGGTATATCGATAAATAAAAATTGTATGTATTTAAGGAGTACAAACTGATGTTCTGGTATACGCGTATATTATGACATAGTCACCAGAATCAAGCTAATTAATATATGCATCTCTTCAAACTACTATTTTCTTTCTTTTTTTTGGTTAGAATACCTAAGATCTACCCTCTTAGTAAGTTTCAAGTATAGGATACAATATTGTTAACTCTAGTTACATTGCTATACATTATTCTTCAGAATTTATTCAGTTTGCATCAGTGAAACTTTATACCCCTTGACCAAGGTTTCTCCATTTCCCCCTCCTCAGCCCCTGACAACCAGCATTCTATTTACTGCTTCTAGGAGTTTGACTGTTTTAGACGGCACATATAAGTGAGATCATGCAGTATTTGTCTTTCAAGAAACATTTCTTAAGTACCTACCATGTCCCTGGTCTCTGTAAGGCATCACTGCCCTCTGGTTACACTAACCACACTGAAGGGATGGGAAGACCCTGCTCAGGTCCCTCAGCTACTTCATTATGATCCTGCCAAAGGAATTAGGGGCAGAGCATCTCCTCATATATATTGATGATGGGACTACAAATGGGAATTTGGTTTCTGATGGTCCCTAGAAGAAGATACATCTGGCTAGAACCAGTGTATTAGGGTTTCTCAACTTATTGCAAACATCCTGGATACCTGATAAACAAATATATTGTGTACTGTTCATAGCATGATATTATCTTTACTCTTAATTTATCATAAATCTTTCATCCAGAACTCTGCAGTCCCTTAAAATACCACATTGCCACAAAATTATTGACTGTGTCCCCTCTATCACCTTTGGTGTTTCTTTAGATCATATTTTTATTATTTTACACTTGTACTGTTCACTAGTCTCCAAACTGGTCTTTATGCCTATATATTTACCTTCTTATATCTGTCTGCCACACTGCCACTAAAATAACTCTTTTCAAAGGAAATCAGCTTATATTTAGGTATTTGTGTGAATAAGCATCAAATATCTCTAGAAGTATACATTAGGCATTTTTTTACATGGTGGAGAGAAAAGAAGAAGTAGACTATGGAAATACATCACTTATTCCAAAAGTAAATACATTAAATAAATGTAAACTAAATTAAAATAAATAATTAAAAGCTATAATGAACAAATCATTCCCCAGATTATAAATCTGAGTGACTCATAGTCACTTATAGGCACATATCCAAGTTCCTAAAATTTCCTCCCAGTTTTTCTCTACTAGACTTATCCTTGTCCTTGTCTGAATTTTTGTCTCCATAAATATCTACATCTATCTATCTCTATCTCTATCTCTCTATCATCTATCTATCTATCTATCTATCTATCTATCTACTTATCTATCTATCTACCTATCTATAGGCTCTTTTACATATGTGTACATTTATGCAATGTCTCATCATCTAGATACCCTTAACTGACCACTGATTTCATTCATCCACAAAGCACTGCTGAGTCATGAACCTTTCCAAGAAACCTTTTCTAACTTCTCCAGACAACAGTCAATATTTTTCAAAGTCACAATTTCTGTGAAACACCCTTTAATTATTGCTTGGACCACAGTGTGATGTAGTTATCAGTCTATATATTTACACAGCTTTCTCTCCAGCTAGAGTGTGGGTTCCTGGATATCAAGAACAATCCCTCTTTCACTTGTGTATCCTTCTGACATATTTCTATGTGTAGCCAAGCAGAGGTGCATACATATATAAGTAGTCTTGAAGCAGATCTCTTAGCTTTATTTTCTTCATCTGAAATATTTGGAATAACTCTGATACTCTTCACATCAGGAGTAAGAATGTACTCACTGTTCACGTCCACGTACTAATTGCTACAGCCAAACCTTTCTTTCAATTTTATCTTCTAGTCTTCTGCTCCTTCTTCTATACTAAACTGACCTTTGGCCTGTAGTGTAAAGATCAAATAGTCATGGATTGGAGAGCCTTGATTTAGCTAAACTTAAAATGTGTGATGCAATGTGGACACAATTGTTTCATTTTGGTTCTTTTTCCTGACAGAATGCTAGGGAAAATCATTGGCATTTGAATCCATACTGTGTTTCATCTATTTTTAAGATATGTTTTCATCTATTATAACATCTCTGAGATTGGATGTATCTTACAATTAATGGTAAGAAATAATTGTCTCATAGTTCAATGAATAAAGATTACTTCTTGGGCATAGATTTAATGATGGCGAATCTTATAACTCTTGCACTATGAAATAGTAATGGACACAGAGAAGAAGAGCGCATGGTGAAAAATATTTCAGAGGCAGCATTCCTGAGAAACTAGGACATAGTATCTTCATCTTTCCAATTGGGATAATCATGGATATGTTACATC
Source organism: Dicerorhinus sumatrensis harrissoni (assembly GCA_014189135.1). NCBI lineage: Eukaryota > Metazoa > Chordata > Mammalia > Perissodactyla > Rhinocerotidae > Dicerorhinus > Dicerorhinus sumatrensis. Next base: position 15,774,185 of record JABWHU010000190.1, on the reverse strand, counting down.
TAATTTGAAATAAAATGAGATTTATCCCTGTCAAAGTAGTGTCTTTCAAAAATAAATGCTATGGATGAAATGAGGCCACAGAGTCTAGTGGATTTGTCTAAAATCATAGAGGGTGACATAAGCAAAACCTGCGATACAATAACTTGTGTTTTTGTTATTTGTCTGTTTGCTTGTTTGTTTTGGATATGCCTCAGCTAAATATCATTCCTTAGTGACCAAAAAAATCAAAACAAACAAATCAATGTTGATATAGATGATATTAACTTTAAAAGTGTAAAGTGTGTTTTGCTATATAGTCCAGAACAAGTTCTAATTCCTATATTTTCAAAAATTATTCTGCTTAGAATGTGTATACCATCAAAGTGACTCTAAAAGAATTAAAGAAGTTGGTAGATTGGAACAAAACTTCAGAATATGGGTCATTTTAACCTTTAAAATTATTTCCCCATTTCCTAAATTCGCTCTTTGTTGAAAGGATTAATTCAATTTTTAAAAATTTCTAAAGATTACTTTTTGCTCCTTATTGATTATTCTTTCCAAAAAACATTTTTAATCTGCTATGAGTAAATACTCATATGATTGAGTTAATTTACTTCTTGGAGTGTGAATATGAAATAAATCAACAGCTATAGAAAAACATTTGCAAGGAACGCTGCAACTTGTTCCCATTAAAAGTGATGTTTAATTTTTGTTGTTAATAAATGTTCTCCCCTCATGGTAGATTATTGTATCCAGCTGGAGGCACAAGGTAGTTCTGTCCATGTAGTGAGACGGCAATGGCTAACAGAAGACAGGTGGTATATTTTACAGTCTTGCATCATACCAATGGACCTTGCAGAGAACATTTTGTATTTGGAACGTTAAATAGCATTATAAAATAGTATATCCCTGACTCTTTATTAAAGAAGATGGAGTGGGGACTGTGGGATACTATCCAGGGTTGACAGAGAGATCAATGCTCAGAACATAATTATTAAAGAATTTAATATACGTTAATGGATACATCACATACTAATAAAGAAGAAAAGGATTCTTAATAAATGGTGTTGTAAACATTAATATATAGTTTGGGAAAGGGAGTTGGACAATTACTTTGTACACGTTCATTCCTTCAGCAAACAAGTACAGAATAAATAAAAACCAACAAATTTAATACTTATTAAAATTTAAGTTAAAAAATCTTACAAATATGAGATAAAATATAGAATGGAGCAGGATTTATTTTCACTGCATTAATTTTTAAGCTGCCAAAAATTGAATATAAGTATATAAAAAATGTAAACTATATATCAAAAAGCATGCCTAATACATAGAATTAAATGCCATTACCAAATTATGATATTTTGCAAATATTATCCTCAGAGGTTAATGTTTTTAAAATAAAATGTCTTGTAAATTATTATAATACATTAACACCCAGTGGAAGCAGGAACAAAGTGGACAGACACCTCACAGAAAAGAGTTTAAAAATCATTGAACATGAAATGCTGCCATTTCTCTAATTCCTCTTTTCTTTTTTTTTCTCTTCTGTCCCTAATTTTTAGCTTGACACCAAAATAAAGTTATCTCTTGGATAAAATCAGCATTAGGATGTTTTCTAAGTCTTATTATATATAAATATGTGTTATTATAGAGAAAATGTTTCTTTGTACACTCTTTCTTGCTGTTTTATGTACTTTGACTATATAATTTTATTTGACCCAAGGCATAAAATATAGAAGTCAAGTCGAACACTGTATCTACATCTCTGTGATTCAGCACTTCATGTAATGGAATTCAGGAATTCATGCCTCTCCCTCATCACCTTCCCAAATTCTGAATGGTGCATGTGAATCAGAATTGAATGAAGAAATGCGGTTTAGACACACAGAGGAAGGATGAAAAAAGGTCATTTCATCAAGAGCAAAGACACAGCAAAGAACATAAATGGAGGTTAGAAGTCCACTTACCAGTCACGGTAATCATTTGATCCACAATATTGTAAAATAAGCATGAAGATAAGAAGTGAAAGATAAAGTGAAAAAAGAGACAAGACAGAAATGTTGCCACTTATATCAATGGTTATTAAGTGATTGCAAATACATATAAATATACTACATATAATAAAATATATTATATGAAAGAGATTGAGAGACAGAGTGATGCAGAGAGAGACAGAGACAGAGAGAGAGTGACAGAAAACTAAGTATATGCCAGGCATTATTCTAAGCTCTTTGCAAGTGACATGCAATTTAATTTTTCTAAGATTTCTGTGAAATAATTATTACTAATGTCATCATTTTTCAGATATGATATTATTTGAAGTTCCAAAACCACTGGACATTCCAATGATAACAACAAAAAATTAGTAAGGAAACAAGAAATAAACAACAGACAGGATATATACACATACAGGAATCTCATTCTGTGCATAAACTGACAAAGGTGTGTTCTTCATCGTAAAATAATAACAAGAATTCAATTTGGAATTGAATCGTAATTTTCATAATGGATACTGAAATAAAATGTGACTCTCCTGAGTTCTTCATTAAGCTTATGAAGGTTTATAGCAAACTAAATGTGTGTCTTAACAGTCCACTAACTATACTCATTTAAATCATTTTAGATTAAATAAAAGTAAGAAGTAGCCTGAAAACTTTGAACTATGTTCAATTCTACCCTTGTAAATGGAAGAGGCACAAAGATAAGTGGATTAAAAAGACTCACTCATAATTACCTACCTCTTGACTGTTATCTCCACTTCAACACTAAAGCTCACTGATTTAGCCCACCGCCAGCCTCCACTTTGGGACTCTGAGTCCTGCTAAGAAAATATTCTCTAGGAAAATATTTTGGAGCCCACCACTTTTCTCAGAGCTTCTTTTACATCCTTGTTTCTCAAGCTCTAGATCAGAGGATTCAGCATGGGAATCACTACGGTGTAGAACACCGTGGCCACTTTGTCAATATACATACTGTTGCCAGAACTGGGCGAGCAATAAATGAAAAGGACTGTTCCCTGGAAGACAGTGATGGCTGTGAGGTGGGAGGCACAGGTGGAAAAGGCTTTGCATATTCCCTCTGCAGAGCGCATCCTTAGGATGGTGATGAGAATAAACAAGTAGGAGGTGAGAATGATCATGATGGTGATGATCTCATTGAAAGTGACCACAATGTAGAGCAACAGTTTATTCATAGTGACATCAGAACAAGCAAGAGATAAGAGAGGAGGTAGATCGCAAAAGAAGTGGTTAATCACATTTGACCTGTAGGATGGGATCTTAAGTGCCAAACACAAGTGGATCAGAGCACACACAGTCCCACAGAGGTAGCAGCCAGACACCAGCTCCACACAGAGACTCCGGGACATGGCGACCATGTACAGCAGCGGGTTACAGATGGCCATGAAAAGGTCATAGGCCATCACAGCCAGCAGGACGACCTCAGTTACCAGACATGTGCAAAACAAATAGAATTGCACAGTGCAGCCCAGGAAAGAAATGGCTTTGACTTCATTTAAGGTGTTAGCTAGCATCTTTGGCACAATGATCGTGGAGTAACAGAAATCCACAAAGGACAAGTGGCTGAGGAAAAAGTACATGGGCATGTGAAGTCGAGAGCTGACCTGAATCAGTGCGATCACGCCCAGGTTGCCCAAAACCGTGACTCCATAGATGAGAAGGAACACCAGGAAGAGGAAGACCCTCAACTCAGGGGCATCTGCTAATCCCAGGAGAAGGAAGTCTGCCACAGTGGTGCAGTTCTCCTTGCCCACACCTCCACTTCATTGGGATTGGAGAAAAATATTAATAGTTATTTTCCATTATATGATCCCAAATTCAGTTTTCACTGTCTCCTGAAAAAGACATAAGAATAAGTAGGATACTTAATATTTTTCAACAAAGAAATAGGACATTGCTTTGGTGAAGTTTAGGCAAAGTTCAGACATTATGGCACACAAATGCATAGAGCTCGTAGTTTAATTCACAGATGACACAAAAGCATTCACATCCATAAGAGCCTATATGATTCCTTAAACTAGTCTTGTACAATTTAGAGCTTGAAACTGAATCATTAGAAAGACAGCACGTATTATTTAGTTACCATATATCTTACAAAATTCAAATCTTTTATTCCCTTTAATCAGTACGGGAAATATTGGGATCCCAGGAAATAATTTTTTATAATACATAGTACCCTTCTCTGTTTTCCACTGAAATGATGAGAAATATGCTTATTTAATATTGTTAACCCACAAGTGTTATTTTTTTCAATATGTTTTAGATGGAGAGGGTAGCTTTTCTACACTGTATTAGAATTTTTTCTATAAAATTAGCATAGTGGTTTTGTTAATTATACGATTCAATGTCAACAATTGTTGATGGAGTTGGTACCCAGATTCAAACCTCCTGTAACTATGACTCTGAAGCCTTATAAAGACCTATTTGACAAATGAATTCACTGCTTTAAATCTATTTGTAGAACTAATCAAAGATGTGAACATGAAATTATTAACACAAATGCTTGCTGCTGCATTGCAGCATTATTTCTGATAGTAAAAGTTAGAAATAAAGTGTCAAACAAGAGGAAAATGGCTAAAGTTATGGTACATATATTTGACGGAAAACTATGCAGCTGTTAAAATTATATTTTTGAAGAACTTTTTTGTTTTTGTGAGGAAGATCAGCTCTGAGCTAACATACATGCCAATCCTTCTCTCTCTCTTTTTTTTTTGCCGTGGAAGACTGGCCCTGAGCTAACATCCGTGCCCATCTTCCTCCACTTTATGTGGTACGCCGCCACAGCATGGCCTGATGAGCGGTGCATCGGTGC
>JABWHU010000190.1:15720444-15735171 GCA_014189135.1 Dicerorhinus sumatrensis harrissoni | reverse complement strand
AGTGGATTTTTTATTCAATATGTCAAAATCTATATATCCTTGTTGCTTCTCCCCTCCATCATAAACCCAATCAAAAATAGTAATGATAATGAAGGAATAAATCAAATAACAAAGTCACACAAATAAAGACAAAATAAAAACCAGCTGATATAATTGTCCCATAATTTCAGAAACGTGTTAAGAGGGATGGAGGACTATAGACTAATGAAACAAAGAAGGCATAGCTACAGCTAAGAATGCTGTAAAGTGCAGATCTAAAGAAAAAGTACAATATTTAAAGTCCATGAGGGGCTCAGGCTTCAAGAGTATGTAGTAAGTGAACAAAATAAATCCTGAAGTTTGGATGAAAATATAAAGGGCTAAGGACAACCAGTATCCACCCATGGAGAAGAAGAAGATGAAAAAGATTATCTAATGGATATCAAGATTTATATGAAAGCTATAATAATTAATAATATGTAGTAATGGCAAATACGTCAATGGAATGCAGTAGGCAGTTAAGAAGCTGATTGAAGTAGATTGAAAGATTGGGTCCAATTATTCACCATCTCCTTGCATGCAGAAGTTCTCCATACTTTATTATTGATGGAGTGCATTTCTTCACATTTGGATTATGCGTCCAGTCCCGTAACATGTTTAATGATCTGTTGGCAGAAAAGAAAGTATGGCAGTTTTTAGCCTAGGATCTGAGAGACCTTGAATATTTTCACTTGGTCTACTGCTTTTCTGATGTTTCCATAATACAAATAGCCAAAGAGTCTAAAGATGATAAAATACATGTGGAGAATCCATACTCACAAAACTGTGGTGTGAAGCAAAACATACCTAGTCTCACAGCCTAAGGCAGAGCCACCTCAGACGACCTCCTGATCTTTAAAAATAAATAAATGTACTTTTAAGCCATTGATTGTTTGACAGTTTTTTTCAAGCGTTATTGTGGCAACAGTTGACAATTACATTCATAAATGCATATATGGTCACTTTATTTATGACAAGATTGGTATTGCAGAGCAGCAAGGAGAGAATGGATTTTTCTCAGTAAACAGCATGTGACAATGATATATTCTTCTGGTTAAAAATGAATTAGTACCATGAATGTTAGTGATTGACTACAGTTCTGATATGCTGTGTTTGGTTAAATTTGGCTCAATTCCCATGTTTTCTCATTCCAGGACCCAGGCTGAAGGAATACTCATTATTTGCTGTGTGCTCTTCTCCAGGGTGAATTCATAAGCTCATATAGGGGCATTTAAAGGTTCTTTCATGATGTAACTTATGACACATTCACTCACTTTCCATTGTCCCAAGCAAGCCGCATGGGAATGATTCTCTCTCTGCCTACAGAGAAGCATGACAAAGATGAGAGAGAATAAATAATACTGAACAAGTAAAACAATCTATCATAGACCCAAACCTCACACCATCCACAAAAATAAATTTTAGGTGACTCGTAGGACAAAATATGAAGAATAAACATTCTTGAATATAATATAGATAGATGTCATCCTGACCTCAAGAGTAGATAAATATAATCTTCAACAATTACAAAAACATTACAAAAGTAATAGATTTGACTAAAATTCAAACTTGTTCCTTATTTGAGGACATTAAGTGAGTGAAAAGTAAAGCCAAAATGCAAAAATACTTTCAATATACATAACTGCCAAAGAGATTATATTCATAGTATAAAATAAATTTAAAATAAATAAAAACAATGACCTTAAAATTTAAATGAAGACTGGTAAATACCCTAAGAAGTCACTTTAAAAAGAAAAACAATCCATAAACCTATTAAAATGTGCCTAAACTCAACAATCATAAATATTCAAATTAAAACTACAAATGAAATATTCTAGATCAAGTAAATGGGTAAAACTCATAACATCAAATAATACTGAACACTGGGGAGGAAGTGAATCATAACTTTAGAACTTTCAAACATTGCTTTTAGGAGTCTAAATTGATAAAATCACTTTGAATAATTAAGAACTAAATAAATGCATGATACTTCTGGGTATAAACCTCATTCTAATGAATTCTTCTGTTCAGTGTAATGGTATATATACCCCAAAATCGAAACATCCCAAATATTTATCAAAGTAGACTGGAATAAAGAAAAAATCTGAAATAATCATAATATAAAATATGTGATAGAAGCGAAATTGAATAAACTATAAATAGCTGCAACAACATGAATGATTTGTAAAATGCATTATTCATTTATAAAAGTCAGGTATATGAAATACACAATGCATGATTTCCTTTACATAAGGTTTGCAAAGAAGGAATATTAATCTGTATTTTTGAGAGGCATACTTAGAAATTGAATCTATATAGAAAAACAACTGCAACATTATGATAAAAGTCATGCTTTTGGCTCTTCCTGAGAGTGGGAGGAAAGGGCCAGTAATTGACTCTGGGGTACTAGTAATTTTCTCTGTATTGATCTACTTGGGAGTTACATGGGTGTTAGTTTAAAAAATGTGTTGCAGTATGTTTTAAATTTAAAATGATGAAATTAGAGAATTAAGCAGATGCTACATTTTGCAGAGAGTTAGATTAAAATCATAAATGTAATAAAAACTCTTGCACAATTCTAACCTGGGGAGTAAAACAAATTGATTTTCTATTTTTAAAACATCACTATGGGTGATCTGAGATTCATGCCTTGTATAAGCTTAAGAAATAGGGAAAGTATATTAACTTGATATTAACTGCTAAAAACCAACTTGACAATGATGATTCAGAAAGCAGAGACATGAAGACTAGTTCCATTTTGGAGACAGAAACGATAACACATACTGACATATATTTGAGAGAGGCTACAAGAATAATAAATCAAAATAAATAATGGCTTCTTTCCTTTGTTTAAGCAACTCAGTAAAGAAAATTGGTAGGTTGGAAAAGTTTACTGTTGAGAATGGATGATCAAAAATATATTTTATTAATGTTGGTCTTTTTATCAATGAGTAATGGATATGTCTTGTTAGAAATAAATTGAGCTTTTCTTTATAATTCAGTATTATTTTCAACACCTTTTATTGAACTGTGATGTATTCCATTGATACTCAAAAAATGAGTGATGCAAGTAGAGAGTAGTTAATATTTTCAGCATCTGCTGGCTTAAAGTCAGATAATATTTCTTATAATGCAAAATCCCAGGTCCTCATTTTAATTGGAATGAAGTAAAGCTGTAATGGGAACAAAAGTTTTGTTTTATAGAACTTTCTGAGTCAAAAGAATTGGTTATGAGAACCTGAGTGCACATCGAGTAAAGGCAGTTATCTGTGTTTTTGCAGCACTTTTATAAAGCGTCAGTTAAACTATAACATAAGTACGGAGTCTCTAAATATATACCTCTTCCTCATAACTCGGACTTCCATGATGTCTAACTGGGAGATTTTGAAATATGTTTTTTCTGAAATCAGCTGAGATGAAGTGTGTCTGAATGGAATATTTCTACACTAATTCAGAGTGTCTTGACCACGAAAAAACATGGAAAGTGCAATATTTAATTTATTTAAAACATAATCATATATTTACTTAAAATAAAGGTAAACTATCATCAGCAATATATATGAAAAATTTTGGACATAAGTACAACATAAATACATATATTTATTTGAATTATATTGAGTGAGAAAGCAGTTTGGAGTTGATTGAGCTTCTGACAGCATCTTTCACATCTTTGTTCCTAAGGCTGTAGATAAGGGGGTTCAACATGGGGATCATGACTGTACAAAACACAGTGGCCACTTTGACAAAGAGCCATGAGCTTTTGGAGTTAGGCATACAGTAGAGGACAAGGACGATCCCATGGAAAATGGTGATGGCAGTCAGGTGGGAAGCACATGTGGAGAAGGCTTTTTGGAGTCCACCAGTGGAAGGCATCTTGATGATTGCGACAACTATGACAACATAGGAGGAGAGGATAATCAGGAGGCTACAAGCCTCAGTGAATATAGAAATGACTAAGCATGTCATCAGACTGAAGTAGGAGTCAGAACAGGATAAAGAGAGGACAGCAGAATACTCACAGCAAAAGTGATTGATGATGTTAGAACCACAGAAGGATAGATCCAAAAGAGAGTATGAGATTGTCAAAGAACATATTCCACCACATGTGTAGGTTCCAGCTACAAGGAGGGTACAGAGTTTACGAGACATAGCAACTGCGTAGAGAAGAGGATTAGTAACAGCCACAAACCGATCATAGACCATCACTGCTAACATGAACATTTCTGTAATCACAAATGCACAGCCAAAGAAAAATTGTGCCATGCATCCTTTGAAGGAGATAGTTCTGTCTTCCACAACCAAGATTTCTAGCAGTTTGGGTGTAAATACACTGGAATAACAAATATCCAGAAAGGATAGATGGCTGAGAAAAAAGTACATGGGGGTGTGGAGTTTGGGATTGATCCTTGTGACCACAATTATGCCCAGGTTCCCCACCACAGTGACTGTGTAGATGGTCAAGCAAGCCAGGAAGAGGGGCGCCTGGAGGTGTGGGTATTCTGAGAAGCCCAGGAGGATGAACGTGCTCACAGAGCTCTGATTTCCCTCATTCAGTATCATGGCTCTTGATTTTTTTAAAAAAGTGAGTAAATAAAGGGGAAATAAAAGACAATTGAGCAGCAGAACTTGAAAAGGTGCGGTAAGAGGAACCCAGCACAGCTCAGTGTAAACTAGTGAAGGCAATGAGGTCAGCGTGCGCTCTTGAGTGTTCTGCTCCCCTTTAGACTCTCGCTTGAAAACTTACTGACTTCTTGATTATGGACAATTAGCTTTGTCCTTCAGTACTTTAGTTTCATCATCTGGAAAACAAGAAAGAAATGTTACTTATCAATAATATTGTTTTATATGTTATCTTTAAATGCGTGTGGTACTTACAGCATTGAATACCCCATGATAAAATATAATTGTATGAGAACAAAAGAGACAGAGCAAAATCAGAAAAACATCGAACAGATCAAAGTAGTCATATGATCACAGCAGAAATGGGCTAGGAAATTAAACACTTTTAATACATGAAAAAAAAATAGTAAATTGCTTTGGGGAAAAATGTATCATCAGACATTCACAATTCTGCATCGATATATTGAATGTTTACATATTCCAGGTATACCCCATAAACAAGGACTTAGAACATCTACTTAAGAAGATCATTAAGTTGTCTGGTGAAAAATTCCACTGATAACTATGTTCTCTCAATTACATGCCCACCATATGGTCATTTATGAGGCTCTAAATGCTCAATGATTTAAAACTGTCTTCTGAGGAAGTGTTTTGGAGATGTTCTTTAAAGTTTCACATTGACTATCTTCTGTTGGTTACACAGTCTGTTTGTAGTACATAGTGCATTAAAAAAGAAAAAAAAATCTGCTTATTTATCTGTGATTATAAAACACACAAAAAATGATACTAAAAAAGAAACATCTCTTACAACAATAACCAAACTCCTTTTTCTGATGTGGCAAACTTAAGTGTGGTGGCCAATGAGGAATGAAAAAATGTGTAAGATTCAAAAATATAAACATTTTATTTTTGTAAGCCAACAGCAGTTTGAATATTAGAAATTTCACATGATTAAACCCCCAAAAATTGATTTTAGAAATGAATATGGAGATGCAATGAATATGATGCTGCCATCTTAAACCCATCTGTGAACTGGCATCACTTTTAGATTTTCTTGTAACAAGCAACACCCTGTCATCAAATCTCCCACTAATCCCAGGCACAGAGCATCAGCTGTGCAGCTATATTCTCCAACACTTACATGATAGGATTGATATTCTGTGAACTGCATGTATTTAGTCACACGTATTGATAAAAAAGGCTTCTCTAAATTCAAGAACTTAGATTTCTTTTATTGGGTCACATCCATGTAAGTTAAGAGTTTTGAGATACAATCTGCTACTAGAAAGTAGAAAAGAAAGAAAGAAGATGAGTCCATTATATCAGTAAAGGTTCTAGAACTTCGATTAGGAAAGAATCCCTGGAATTGTTAGATCATGCTCCACCTAATAGAAACTAAATGGATCTTTGCAAAAGATTCTAAACCAAGATTAAGACACTGTAGCAAGACTGATGGTACAGTTAACAAGCAGAGAATTCCTAAATATTTTCACATACCTTGCGTTCAGTCTTCATTAGCAATACTTCTGCTGCCCCTTCCTTACATTAATGCTCCTGTCCTCACAGCTAATCATCCCTCTTCAAAATGTCAGTGCACCTTACCAAAGCAATAACCATTACAGTCAATTCTATGTTTGAAAATTTCTAACTCGTATTCTTCCTATTGTATTTTCTGGTACTTTCCAGGTCCAAATGGATCTAAATCTATCTCCGGAGTTCACAGAAATTAAGCCTAACCCCCTTTTACATTATACACCTTCAAATATGTGAAGACATTTAAAATGAATCTCTTGCTCTTTTTCTCTAGGTACATATTTTTAGTGTTGGTTTTATGTATGTGTCTCTTCTCCATTTTCTTCCTCACACTGATTTCTAAATACTCCAGAAAGTCTATTCAATGTTCTGGATATACCATTGACCCCTCTGAGCTGATACTGAAGTTGGAACTAAACATATCTTCTCAGGAATATCCTGCCAGGCCAAGAGATAATGAACTCAGCAAACTGTTTTGACCTGCTACATACCTAACAATGACTAACTGAGCACTTGTTGTCAAGTATTTGAGTGTGAGGTCAATTTACTGCCTTGCCAAGCTTTGCCCATGATTTACCAGTAAGCAACAAATCCCATGCATGTGAAGTTGCAGTTTTCAGCCAGAGTTGAGGACTGTGCATTTATTATAAAATTTAATGCATTGTTTGATTCTTTTATTCTCCTCTTGATGCCTGCATGATCTTCCATTCTAATTGGTTTCACTGCTGACCACACTGCTTCTTGTCTTTACTCAGTTTACTCTGCTTGCTTGAAAGGCCTTTGCTGTTTCTTGAGTTTCCGTCAATATTACCAATCATCGGTGCCCACGCCATTCTCATTACTATTTGGGCTATATGTTAAATTTTTGATAAATATTCTTTCTCCTCCATTTTTGAAGAGTACATATGTTCTGTTCAGCATGTTGTGCTCAACACAAACTTGAAGTAAAATAGCTACGAGGAGTCTTAACCTAGAAGAGTTCAAGATCACTGACAATGAGTGTAACATTGCCTCATCCATCTCACAATCATTGGAGGGCCAGGCTGCATTGTATATTTGGTAGTTTAAAAATAAAACAGGTACTAAAAATGCATTAAGAAGATAATAAGTGTTACGATAATATTATGGTGATAATTTTATCAAAGTCCTGAGGGTATTGTTTTTAACTAACTTAGCTTAATACCCGAGTGTAAGATGGAGGTTAAATGAATAAATTGCATCTTTGTTCACAGCTTGGAAAAAGGAAAATAAACATCCCATTTATTTTTTCTTGTCAGAAACTTTTCTTATAAAACTCAAATATCAGCCTTCTTTTTTCTTCTCATTCAGAGAAGAGATTAATTTGAATGGATGGAGAAAAGGCACCATCACATCCTGCCATTTTGTAAGGAACATGGACTTAAGGAAACAGTTCCCATTAGTTCAGATTCACCCTTTGTCATTTATTATATATGTACCTTTGGCAAATTGTTTGATTTTATGAGCCTCAATTTTATCATCTATGAAATGTGGATAATAACACTATGCTAGGTCATTTAATATTTAGCATGAACATCTTAAATAAGGTTTGACTTTAAAATATCTGAGAACAAAATCTACATTTAGCTAAAGCCTCCACAAATATCAGCTCCTTTCCACCATGATATTTTAATGCTGTTGCTCTTCAAAACAATAGCATCAGTTTCAAGTTTTGAAAAAGTTGGCAAAACAAATTTGGAAAGTCATTTTAAAAAGGGTTTTATGTCCTGAACTCCTTTTAATTTCAGATTTTTCACTCAGTCTGGGACTCACAATTGTATCCATTTCTTATCCACTGATATGCAATCTTCATGGTCCCTTCCTTTGCTAACCCCATCTTGTTCTTTCTGACTCTCTTTTTGTCATCTCCTATCTTTGGTTGTGGAAAAGGCAATCAAGGAAAAATGAAAAAAGATAAATATTCAAAATGTACCTCCCTCTTCATTTCCACTGTGATCAACTATCCCCTCTTCTGGATATAAGATTTCTAACGATGTTGCCACACTACAGTTCAATCTGTAAGATTAACTTTTGTTGACTCTCCCTTAGCCTGGAATGCAATAGTGTAGAGGTTTTGGAAGGCATTTTATACTAAAGGAATCAAATGGAAACTCATTAGCCTGGATTTCTATATTTCTAGGAACTGTACAACCACATCCTTTTGTCACCTCAATACTTCATTCACATGGTATTTTAAATCCTTGTTGTACAAAAACAAGTCATTTCTATCTTCTAATCTTCCACTGTGTATGCCTCTGAAATGGCACCTCTCCCCTTGTTCTCTCACAGTGTCATCACTTCACGAATTACTACACAGCTCTTCCAGGAGAACATTGCTGGTTAATCTAAACGTCTTTTCTCTTACTCTATTTCCTTTCCCTCATATCATCACAGCATGTCTGGTCTGGCAAACTTTGCTATTTGTATGGGTATGCGTATGTCTGTGTGCATATGGGTGTGTGTGGGGGGGTGGGGGGTGCGGTGTTAGCTTTTTCCCTGAAGAATATCACTCCTTCAGGACAAGACTTACACTTAACATTTCTTCCATGACCCCTAATGTGCTTAACATAGACATATTTTCAAGTTCAAGACAATGGTCCTGGGAATAATAAAAGTAGAATTTAGCCTGTTGATTATAACCACTAGCCAGTGGATATTGCTGTTAGTTAGCTAATGTAGATTTTTCCTGTCAAAAATTTGCTAGATTCCAAGATCCCTCACTTCAGAATGAAAAGACGAACGTACGTAGAATCAACTCACCAAAAGCCATATATTCCTGATGTATTTTTTATTGAGGTACTCCTTGCTAGTATTAATAAGCTGCATAAATATTCTATTTCAAAACTGAAATTTTCATTTGAATTTTTCCAGTCCTTTAGTCAGACAGTTGATAGTTCTTGCAAGATATGACTTAATAAAGATACCAATAAATGTCATTTTTGCCTCTGTCAAGAAATTTTAGAGGAGGCATAGAGATGTCCTTGAGGTATAGACAGACCTGGAAACTATAATTCATGATCATGTTGTTTGTTTTGTATCTAACTACCTGACCTTGGGGACACAGGCCCTGGAAAATCCTGACAGAGCTTGTTGTCATGAGCTACCAACAAAATAATTAGGGTAAACTTCCTCTTCTGGAACTTGGAATATAATTTCTTCTAAATCATTAACATGTGGGTCTTTATGTCTTAAAAAATACTTTACTTCTGTATAGAGGCTATAATTCTTAAAGTCATGAAAAATTATAGTCACCTCTATTCCAATGACTCCAACATAATTATAGTTGATATGAGATGCTTTTTAGTCTCTTTATTTTGCTTAAGTGTTGGCACATGTATTTATATAGAAACACATTTAACATTTTACTGTACATATTTTTACATTCAACTATTTAGGCTTATTGTTTGTTATATCCTGAATACGCATTATTCCTTCAGCTGAGTTTGGGAGAGTGGGGATGTGTAATTTATCCCCATCTTTGCTATAGATCCAGCTGTATTCTTCAGTTCAGCCATAGGGTTCACATTGCTCATATTTTAAATCCATCTATGTGATCCCTGCATCTACTCTTCCAGGACACAGATCAGGAAAGAAAGAAAGTGGTGTTAAATATTGACCTATCCTGACACAGGCCTTCAAGGAAAAACAGTCACATTTATATGTATTACAACCAAAATTGTAAAAGAAGAATCCATAGATTTTTTAAAAAAATTTTTGCATTACGTTTGTGTAAATTAATTGCTCATTCAAGAGTAGTTACCAAAATAAACGAACATCCTGTTCTACAAGGATTTTGCAACTATTCACAATTTTTTGCTTTTGTTTTATTTTCCACTAAAAGACAGAAAACTAGAGTACCAAATTATAAGTTACTTAACTTCAAAATAAATATTTAAGAAAATTATATTTTAATTTTTATCCTAGAAATCTTGTTGTATATACCAAATGTTGCATGATGCATGCTCAAACTTCCTAAATCGTTTTTGTATTTTTAAAGATCTTTAGTAAACTACAGACACACATACACACACACGCACACACACAGCTTTTTATAGTACCTGATAAGAACAGTTACTTATGTCCCCTGGTTGATAAACAACTAAAAATTAAAGTAAATCCTTTGTTACTATTGCAATACAATATAAGTGTTGAGAATGTTGCTGTATGCCCCTAAAAAGTAAGTTACATAAGACACATGATTTGATGTAAAGCAATCTCCTAAAGAGCATTCAATTTCCATATGAAAATAAAACTCTAAATCATGGGAAGAAACAAGTAACATTTAATGAGTTGAATTAGATCCACAACACATGGATATTGCTCTACTCTCTGCTTGCAAACCTTCATCATGATTAGTAAGACCCATGTAGAAAAGATAAGTTCTTATGTTTAATCTCAACCTATCATTTGCTTAAAGCAATGCAATGACCTATCAGTTATTAGAAAACTTTGGTAAAACCTGTCCCAGTCATGGCTTATCAGTTACCTGCCATCGAGTTACCTGGCATTATCAAGAAAGAATGTGTTCCTTGAGGTACATGTTTTAGTCAACCTTCAGTAGAGGTTGAGCTAACTTCTACACTTCTCTCTATACCCCTGACTGTTGACTTGTAATTTTACAGTTCTACAAGAGGTAGATGACTTTCTCATACTTTGACTTTGGACTTAGCAGTGTGTTTTGCTTTGATTCATAAAATATTAGCAGGTGAGACCCAAACAGGGGCTTGAAATATGCTTTTGTTGTTGGGTCTATTTTATTGTGACTCAGCATTCAACACAGACGATTAGCCAAATGGTCCAACCAAGATGACATACAAACAGGCCTGTAGATTGAAGGTTAGTTCATCTGGTTAGTTCAGTCTTGACACTCAAGTAACCCAGCTGGTATCAGCAGAGCTACCTCAACCCAGTGACTGATTCAAAATGATTGTCATTGTTACATTCCCCTGGAGTTCATGATTGTTTGCTTTCTGTCATAAATCACTAACACCTGAATAAGATCTATTCATTGTAATTATCAATATACTGGTTGCTGTATTGTACTGTCATCATGGGAGAAACTGAGTAAAAGACACTGGGGTCTGTCTATATTATTTATTACAACTTAAAATAAGTCTAAAATTATATCAATAAAATTTCCATAAAATAAATTAAAAATTATACAATCACATTGACATGAATGGAAATCCAACATGATGGGCACATTTCCAAAATGTGTATCATTTTCTTGTGCTAGTACATAGAAAGAAAATATTATATATTTGGTTATACTTCCAATTATAATTTAACTACACCATATTCTGGACTTTATAAGAGAGATATATTTCTTATCTACTTTTGCTTGTCTATGAATCTTTCAGTGCTAAGGTGGTCCTTACGGAACTAAAGAAAA
This sequence comes from Dicerorhinus sumatrensis harrissoni, assembly GCA_014189135.1. Classification (NCBI taxonomy): domain Eukaryota; kingdom Metazoa; phylum Chordata; class Mammalia; order Perissodactyla; family Rhinocerotidae; genus Dicerorhinus; species Dicerorhinus sumatrensis. The sequence goes on along the minus strand of JABWHU010000190.1, from coordinate 15,723,590 downwards.
TCATTTTTACATATTTAGGGTTTTATATCGAACAGCTCTTAATGTACTACTTTTATATGAAGAAGTAAACTTCCCCACTGTAAGCTATAACCCTTCAGATCATCTCAAAAATCCCACGTGATTTAAATTGAACTGAAATCTGTCCTGGGCAATCAGATAATTATGTATACACAGAGACCTTTATATTCCAATTTCTGAATCAAAAACTTAAAGTAGTCTAAACTTTTACCCCTAACATTATTAGTAATGTTAAAATTATTTTACTAAACATTAGAGGGACCAAATATTGGACTGTCAATTACAAGGTTACCATAGATTCATGTACTGATTTGTTATTGAAAAACTCTTACCAGTAACCTCAAAAGGAAATAATGAATATTTCTTTCTTTACATTTTATCACAGAACAATTTAGTATTGATTAACTTGTTGACTGTATCTTTCACATCTTTGCTCCTGAAGCTGTAGATCAGTGGATTCAGCATGGGGATGACCACCGTGTAAAAGACAGAGGCTACCTTCACCATGACCCATGAACTTTTGGAGTTAGGAACACAGTAGAGAAAAAGGATGCTTCCATGGAAAATGGTAATGGTGGTTAGGTGGGAGGCACATGTGGAGAAGGCTTTGTGGCACCCCTCAGTTGAAGGCATCTTCATGACAGTGATAAAAATGAAAACATAGGAAGTAAGAATGATCATCAGGCTGCTTATTTCATTGAATGTGGCAGAGACTAAAATGATCTTCTGGTTAATGTATGGATCAGAACAGGAAGCAGCAACAATGGCGGTGTGCTCACAGCCAAAGTTATTTATGAAGTTACTCCCACAAAAGGATAAGGTCAACAAAAAGTATGTGTATATTAAAGAACAGGCTATACCCCAAGAGTATGAATCACCCACCAACAAGGAACAAAGCTTCTGAGACATTACAACTGTGTAGAGAAGAGGGTTACAAACTGCCACAAGTCGGTCATATGCCATCACTGCCAACATGAACGTTTCTGTCACCACAAGTATGCATGCAAAGAAGAATTGCATGATGCATCCTGTGAAGGAGATGTTTCTGTCTTCCACAACCAAGTTTTCTAATAATTTGGGTATGACTGCTAAGCGTAACAGAAATCAACAAAAGATAAGTGGCTGAGAAAAAAGTACATGGGGGTGTGGAGTTTGGGATTGATCTTGGTTATCACGATCATGCCCAGGTTCCCCAGCACAGTGACTGTGTAGATGGTCAGGAACACCAGGAACAGGGGCACCTGGAGTTCCGGATATTCTGAGAAGCCCAAGAGAACAAAGGTGACTCCACCACTCCTGTTTTCTTGGTTCCTGTGGACAAAATATGAAAGATGATCCAGAGAAGTAAGAGCCAAAATTTGAAATAGGTAAAAAAATAGAAGAAATGTCGAGAGGCTCAATGGGTCTCTATTAAGAGTGTTGCCGAAAATGCTAGACTTCCACTGTTATATTATTTCAAAAGTTAGTCTTCACTTATGTGATGATTACACAGTGAATAAGAATTTTGTGTGAGTGGAATAACCAAAAATAAAATTAAGACAGGAAGAATGAAAAACAGAGTAGATGCCACTATAATTCAAATAATAAAATTAGTTTCATCATGGAAAGCTGATGTCATGGGAAGGGTCGATCTAACTCTACTGAATCTGAGCTTAGTAAAAATAGTCATATTGGAGGTAGTACATATCATGAGTTTCTGTAGTTTCTTCCCTGCCTCACCTCTTAAGCTGTGAGACAATTAATTGATATCTGTTAAAAAATTTTAAAATGCTAACATTGCCACCGAATGATGAGTTTAATAGTTTCTTGGTTGTTGTATATTCTTTTCAGTGCTCTTCTGACTCCTAGTAACACAATAATCTCAACACACTCTGGCTGTAGAAGTAGTCTAATCTTTTCACTCATATTGAACTAATTTTGAAAATATTTAAATGTTATTATGCATGGGATATTATATTATTCATCAGGAGGTGTTCACAACAAAATATATGTTGTGTCTACACTGATAATAGTTGAAAAAATATTGAACACAAAAATCTTCATTTTCCAATGTAGTAAACTTTGGAAGTCGGGTACATGACAAACAGTAAGCACTATGGAAGAACTAGACAGTACGTATAAATTTCAGACTGCAGGAAAAACACATTCTGTGATTTTGACTATGTTTAAAGCTTTTCCAAGGAACAGTGTCAGGATAGAGACCCATCTTAAATAGGACACCACAATATTTCTTGAATATTACTTGATGCCACTAAGTATTTCCTCAACAGTAAAATGAAAATAGTAATAATATAAAATTTAAAAAGTCACTAGAAAGGAAGTAGGTACTTTGATAATGAATTTAAAAGCTATAAGACATGATGTGATGCACAGTAGATATTCACCTTTCTTATTTATTGGATTTATGAGTAATCGGCATCATTTCAAAAATCTTATTTGGTTATGAATATCAGGCCCAAGCATGGACAGCTATCAACAGTCGGGGAAGTTTGGGAGTACAATGTAGAAATTCTTTCTTACAGAACCCACACAACAGAAATACTGTAGGATGTCTTTGGACACTTCATGAAAAATGCAAAATAAGTATTCCCCATTTTCTTACAGGTTTTTTTTATTACATTATAGCTTACTTTGATTCCTACGTGTTTCTGCCTGTAGGAAAGATATCTTCCAAAAACAAATCCCATGACAGATCTGTCTTCTGTAAAAATTCTTAATAATGTTTTAGCACTGGAAAGTAGATTGGGGCCACATTTTTCAGCCACAGTCCTTCAATTTAAAATATTCTATGCAACATTGCAAGAATAATTTTCCACGATTAATTTAACCTAAGAGCCAATGACTTTTAAGATTCCAAATACTTTTTATTAGCTAATAAATGAAATTTACATTGTTCAGCCTGGCTGTTCTAACAATTCTTGTATCTATAAATTTAACCTCGTTACCACTTACATTCTTTTTCAGTCATAGTGGATTTATCAGTCTGTTACATAGCACATGGTTATTTGCATATAATTTATTTTCCCATTTTATTGTCATTCTTATGCTTTATTTCACTACCTACTATTATCACCATTGCTCATTGTTTCTTCTTTTTATACATAGAAACATTATTATTATTTTTTTTT
>JABWHU010000190.1:15696336-15712747 GCA_014189135.1 Dicerorhinus sumatrensis harrissoni | reverse complement strand
TGAATGAACTATGTATCTAGGTAGCCATAGTCAGGAAAGACAGAGCATTAATGTACCAGCTCCACAATCCCTTCCCTTAACTGTCCATGTAAATTTCCTTTTTCTCTTTCAGGGTCAATCTTTTTCTAAGATAATGAATAGTAGGGAAGATTGATTGGGCAGTAAAAATATCACCTACCACTCCTAGAATACTCATATCATAAGAAAATTGTCCAGCATTGCAAATTTCCTGAAGTCTTGTTTATTACTAAACATTATATGAAAATTAATATTTACACAACATGGTCTACATTCAACTTATAACACTTTCTCCATTAATCTTGGAGTACATTATTCCTTTAATCTTGTGAATACCTTCACTAAAAATCTTGACACAGCTCTTCAGAAATGAAACAAAGGAGCTGCACCTATCCAAACCACTAATAAGAATTAAAGTAAGAAGAGTATAATTCACACATAGAAATGATGAGCCCATCACTAGCACTTTGTAGAACCGTCAATGAAATCATTTATATTAACAAACATATACTCATTTAATCATTTATAATGTGTGCATCCAGATTAAAATTATAATTTTGAAATTCTTGGAGAATATCTGTATTATATTTGTGTAAATGAATGTCCATTCAAAAGCATTTTCCAGAATAACTAACAATCTGTTCTAAAGGATTTTGCAGCTATTCAGAGTTTTTTTCTTTATAATTTGTTTTGATTTCTCCTTAGGATCTTAAATCCAAGGACCTATGGCATATGTCAAATATAGTTCACTCTGTACTATGTTCATATCCCCAACATACATTTTTTCTGTCATTAAAATATTTTTATTAACATACACACAGCCTATTAAAATACTTATTGATTGAGACACTTAGTTGAGTATGTATGACATCTGATTGACAGAGAATTAAAAGTTAAATAAATCACATGACTCTATAAGTATATATCCTGAATTGTTGAAAATATCATTATGTATTGCTAAACAATCAAATAAATAGGTTAAGTTACAAAGTTTGAGAGCATTCTTCATTATAATGGAAATTAGAATTTTTTATTTGGAGATAAACAGCTTATGATTTGGGTGATGCCAATAGTATAATTCACAGTCTGGAGTTGAACTAAAACCATGATGCTTGGAAATTTACCAAAACTTTGACTATCCTGTGAGACATCACCATGATCAGCAAGCAACAACCAGCAATGACAGCCATTTAGTGAAGCTCATCAAATGGCCCATCAATTTACGGAAAAGTCTGTCAAACTAGAACCGTTATTTTTATTTTTTATGTTTTTGCAGGGATTTTATTTTTTGCAGGGAAAGATTGGCTCTGAGCTAACATCTGTTGCTAATCTTCCTCTTTTTTCTTCTTTTTTTTTCCCTCCCCAAAGCCCTAGTACGTAATTGTATAATCTACTTGTAGCTCCTTCTAGTTCTTCTATGTTAGCCACTGCCACAGCATGGCCACTGACAGACAAGTGGTGTGGTTCCACGCCCAGGAACCTAACCAAGGCTACTGAAGGGGAGTATGTCAAACTTTAACCACTAGGCCATCAGGGATGGCTCAAGAACAATTATTTTTATGTGAAATACACAAGAAGAATATTTTCCATTAAGTAGAATTGACCAAAAACTTTATGTATATTGAAATATTGGGCCCAATTCTTCATTCTGTTCTGTATCTATGCTAATTGTCATGTAATTTTTCAGTTCCACAAAAGGCAGATATACTTTCTCAACCATTGACTTTGTGCTCACCTATATGATCTGCATTGGCTAACAAAATGTTAGCAGACATGACACAAATAGGAGCTTGAACTAGCTTTTGTTATAGCACATTCCGTCTTGTGACTCAGCCATTCACAATGCAAGAAGATAGTCTAACTAGCCCAATGGCGCACAAAGCAGATCTATCCAATCACCATGCAGATCTACAGAATGGAGGTGACTTTGCTAATTAAGCAAGACCATATCAGGTTAACCAAGATGCTCTAGCTGATATTAGCAGGGCTGCTCCAATAAATCCCCCAAGGAAAAATAAAAATCGCCTAATGTTACATATCACTGAATTTTATGTTCATTATTATGTATCAACAGTTATATTACACACAACTCAAGATTGGTATAAATGACAATTTTAGATTTAGCAATAGCAACTTCTGAAGTGTACATTTTTTAATTTTTATTTTTTGATGTTTTGTATACAAAGAGCAAATAAAATCTATATTAACAAATATAATTTAACCAAACAATATTCTGGACTTTGTCAGGGCAGAGATATGCCTTCTTTGCACTTATAATGTACCAATGCTTCCTGTGTGGAATTAAATAAATATATATTTTTTAAATTTATGTATCCTCCTTGATGGTAAGCTATACATTTTTAGAGCAACTCCACAAACCCTTTCTGTGATGACAAAAAAAAAAAAGAAAGATTTACTGGGCAGCCAAATGGTAATGGCACTGACCCAGAACTCTCTACATGACAGACTCTGTGTTAGAGACTTCATTTCAGTGGTCTGAACTTAAATTACTGTGTTATTTATTATTTTATAGCTTATTCACTAAAGTTTAAGTTTAACAGATGTTAAATAACCTATCAACTGGGGAGTTACGTTCAACACTGCTTTGCTTTATGAAAAAAAGTCATTAGAAGTATTAAATGCTAAAAGACTTGGACAATTCTCCATGCTACTCTTGAAAATGAGTAAGTGAACCTTACCATCTCACATTAATGACATAATAATTTGGTATTGGTTGACTTCCTGATTTTCTCCTTCACATCTTTGTTCCTGAGGCTGTAGATCAGTGGGTTCAGCATGGGGATGACCACTGTGTAAAAGACAGAGGCCAACTTGACCATGAGCCATGAACTTTGAGAGTTAAGAACACAGTAGAGAAATAGGATGGTCCCATGGAAAATGGTAATGGCTGTTAGGTGGGAGGCACATGTAGAGAAGGCTTTGTGGCGCCCCTCAGTCGAAGGCATCTTCATGACAGTGATGAAAATGAAAACATAGGATGTAAGAATGATCATCAGGCTGCTTATTTCATTGAATGTAGCAGAGACTAAAATGATCTTCTGGCTAATGTAGGAGTCAGAGCAAGACACAGAGACAATGGCAGCAGGCTCACAGACAAAGTTATTTATGGTATTATTCCCATGAAGGATAATTCCAACAGAAAGGAGGTAAGCCTCAGGGAACAGACTGTACTCCAAGAGTATTTTGCACCCACCAACAAGGAACAAAGCTTCTGGGACATTACAACTGTGTAGAGAAGAGGGTTACACACTGCCTCAAATCGGTCATACGCCATCACTGCCAACATGAACGTTTCTGTCACCACAAGTATGCGTGCAAAGAAGAATTGCATGATGCATCCTGTGAAGGAGATGGTTCTGTCTTCCACAACCAAGTTTTCTAATAGTTTGGGTGTAACTACGGTAGAGTAACAGAAATCCACAAAGGATAAGTGGCTGAGAAAAAAGTACATGGAGGTGTGGAGTTTGGGATTGATCTTGATAATCACAATCATGCCCAGGTTCCCCAGCACAGTGACTGTGTAGATGGTTAAGAACAACAAGAACAGAGACACCTGCAGTCCTGGATATTCTGAGAAGCCCAAGAGAATGAAAATGACTTCAGCACTCTGGTTTTCTTGGTTTCCTGTGGACAAAATAGGAAAGTTGATTCAGAGAAATGAGAAGCAAAATTTCGATAAGGCAGGTTAAAATGAGAAAATGTTGAGAGACTTAGTGATTATCTATAAATCATGTTGTGGAAAACTCTTAGTTTCAACCATTACATTATTTAAAAGGTAGAATTCACTAATATCACAGTTTTAGAGGGAGTATGAAATCTGTGCAAATGGAATAAAAAAGAAGGCAGTTGAGAGAGGAAGAAAAAAAGTAGAGTCAACCCTGTTATATTTCAATGATCAAACTCAGGATCCTCAGAGGCAGTTGACTTCATGAGAAGGGACAGTCTAGCTTTTTGCATGAATCTGAGTTTAGTTAGAACGTTTGTCTTGGAAGAAATATGTAAGTTTCCACAATATCTTGCCTAACAACTTGTTTAACTACTAGAACTTAGAACTCAAAAGAAAATTAATGAGCTAGCAAAATGGTTGAGTTACAATTTGTTTTTACTATTATTGCTATAAATATTTCTAAATTTTCCTTTCCAGTGATGTTATTACACTCAGCCATACATTTCATTTCCCATACTCTAAATATTTCTTCAGAAGAATAATGCACTTGATCAACCACATTTAATTAATTATTGAAAATTATAAAAATGTTACCTTTTCTTGGTGTATTAATATATCAAATATTTAGAGAGATTTGTGGTAGAAATAAACTTCCATATAATATGTCCGGGTTATTTTTATTACGCTAGTGACCTTTCTAAAATATCATCATCAGATGGTCATTTTAGTCTCCCTCAAAACCTCCAAAGATGGGCCAGTGTTTCCTGAGGTATTACAGTGTGATTTTTATTTGGTTAGAGATAGTCTTTCATTGAATTGGTTTCAATAGACATAAAGATAGTCCTTCCAATACCGTGTTTTCTTAAGTTCTTGATCGCTTCCAATAATTTTACCTCCACTTGACTCATACTCCTAAGTATGCCTTTATCAATGATTGTAAGACCTCAGAAATACCAATTTCATCCACATCTGTAACATAATATGTATTGTATTTATATTTTATCCTTTACTTTTTTAACGTTGTCTGTTCCACACTAAAATAAAATTCATGAAAGCAAAGACGGGGCACTAGAACAGAGTAACTACTCAATAACACTTATTGAATAAAGGAGTATATCAGTATGTGAATGAATGAACTCTAGGTGTATAATATACATGTATTGGTGTAAAAGCTTCTAATAATACTAAAGAAGTTATAGTTGCCTATAAAATCAGCACAACACTGTAAACTCACGATGCACTGAGACACATCTTGAGTCCTGAAAAACAAGTAGCCATAGCAAAACTCCATGGGACCTAAGCTTCCTGAATTAGCATAAAATAAGGATATTGGGGAGAAACACATTAAATTCTTTTTTAAAAATGTCCGTGTTCTTCCAAAATGCCTCACATGCCTCTTTCTGCCATTATAATCAATTACTCTCAAAGCCAGTTCCTGACTGCTTACTGAAACCTAAAATGGCCTGAGGCATAAAGGGAAGGCCATTTCACATACAATTCTGTAAAAATGTTATGTCTTATTAGGAGTTGAAATTAAACGTGATATAGTTTCCACTCAGTTGTTATGACTTTATCCTCCAAGACCATATACAGCGCTTACACATTTCCTGCTTATATATAAAGACAACATTCACAAATCCCAGCTCTTTTTCTTCATTTGCTCCTTTAGATTCCTTTGATTTGATACCTGTGATTTAAACTTCCACCACATTTATTATTATGTCCTGAAAGTATTTTTCAATTTAACATAAAACTCATTGAGTGCAAGTTCCATAACAGAACGCATTGTTTCCAAAATCTGTATTTGTCTCCTATGGCTGTTGTAACAAAGTCTGGGCAGCCCGGGACCAAAAGGGAATGCGTAGCCACCAAAGAGAAATAAAATTTTGATATATATTCAGCTCATTCTTACCCACACATCTTTTCCATACATGTAGCTTTTCACTCCACCTCCTACACACCCTGTGTTTGTACCAACAGACTTGGGGCAAAGTTCACAGTCCCCCCTTTAGCCCCAGGAAGTGTCAACTATGTTGAGCTGACTATGAGAGCCAGGTGATGTGCACACTCTTTCTCTCCCTTCCAGTGACATCCATCATGACTTTGTCACTGCATATCCACTAAGTATTCAACAGTATAGGAGTTTTAGAAACAACAGAATTGTAAAATATGGGCCTCATCCTCAATTTTTTTCTTGTGAGTATTATTCTGGGGAATACTGCATATAATGACAAATGATACATTACAATACATGATTCTTGCTTGTTATTAAAGTTTGTGTGTATAAAGAGAAGGATAAGAAAACTGCGATCAAGAAAAACTGAAAGTATTTCTTAGTGTTGTATGTCAGTGAATAATAATAGGTGTGGTGAAAGAAAAGAAATCAGATACCTGTAGTTGGGTAAACTAAGTAACTCTAACTAATGTCAGAGTTACACAGGTGTTTGCTTCCTGCAAAGATTACTAGAAAACATTATTTTCCTTTTAAAGTTAAATAAAATAAGGATTGAATCAACTCACGTGAGTGCAGAATTTGACTTATTCATTTAGTGAAGCTTCCTTGCTAACATTAATAGACTCCAGGCAAGTTCCTGCTGAGAATTCAGCACTTTTTTTTTTTTTAATATGGTAACCTGTAAAAGTAGTAACCTAAGTCTACAGTATATTGCAATGAATATTCCAGGGAAATGACTTTTCCCTCTAATTCATCAAAAATGAACTCAGAGATGATAGAGAGAAAAGGAGACCAAAAAGCTGAATCCTAACACCCAACTGTGTCACACATATACGCCACCAGGATCTTAGAGATGTTAACCCTGGAAAGTGTCTGAAGTCTTGCCTTGGAGGCCACAAACAGAACAATTAGATGAGGTAATGCCCCATGTGATATCTTGTTCGTATATAATCTCTTCTAAAGACTAGGGAATAATTTCATCATGAACTTTAATCTATTGATCTTTTAAAAATGTTGAACCAGACACTATATTTTTGTCTTTAAATACCTGTAAAATATAGAAATGTACCAAAAATATCAGTTATTGGGCAACAATCCAGAGATAACTAATCTTAATCTTTGTTGTAGTTCTGGTTTTCCCTCTCTATATGGATATATATTTATCAGTGTGTGTCTGGATATAAAATTTATACAATAAGTATTATAATATAATTACATTGTTTATCCTTTCTTTAATTTAATATTGTATTGTGAGCTTCATTTTCTTTGAAAACCATTGATTTTCTTAAGATAATGTTCTGCATTACTGTTCTGAATAGGAGCACAATGCTATTCAATTCTTATATTTACTATTGAAATTGAAAAAAAGCTCCTACTCTATTTTTCAAATTATAATCTAGGTTTATAAGAAGGATAACAAATTTATTATTTAAGAAGCTGCCATATCTTAACAAGTAAACATCTCAATCTCTGTGACCTGATTTAATAGAGCAGGTGTTAGGAAACTTTTACTGTAAAGAGCCATGTAGTAAGTATTTTGGGATTTGTGGGTTATATAGTCTCAATCCCAACTATTCAATTCTGCATGTTGTAGTATGAATGCAGCCATAAACAATACATAAATCAATAGGCTTGGCTTTGTTAGAATAAAATTTTGTTTATAAAAAGACAGTGGACCAGATTTGTTATGTGGATCATGATTTGTCAACCCATGCAATAGAAATTTATATCTTGATTGGGCAAGGTCCAAAGTTATTTCCAGATCAATAGGCAGATGTCCTCTGAGTAGTGATACACGGACCTAGCCTCCTTCCAAATTGTGGCTTATAATAATCTGATTATTATAATGAAATTATAATATAGTGGGAGAAACAACAATTTGCTTTAAAGGTTATTGCACTTTTCTGCATTGTCACTATGCATAAAGTTTTTTTGTTTGGTTTAGTTTTTACTTAAAGATTTGTTGAGCACATTAGAGATACTCTTCAGAAGTTGGGATAATCGAATAATGTCCAAGATTTTTTCTGATTGGGAAAATCATGATAAGATTTTGAACTTTGGGCTGAACTATAGTGTTAAGATAGGATTGCAGGGACAAGAAACAAAAACAAAAGAGTTTTTAAGCAGAGAAGATAGTCTGAGCCAATATAGGAATTTAAATGTTCACGTTTCTATCCATTAGAAGTAGAGTTTATGCAGGTAATTGAAAGAGAAGCTTGGAGGATCAGAGGTGTTAAATTGTGTACATAATGCAATTAGGATAAGTGTGGTTTGTTGAACCCCGTAATAAGGTTCAATGCCAACAGGACGAGGATGGAATAATGAAGAGGCTGTGGTTGTAAAAAGGTATAGGCATTGTGAATGAAATTGATCCAGTTCTAATATTATAATCTTGGCATTCAATTTGGCTGCATTAATAGATTATGTAGACAGAGAGAGGTAACTCCCATTTTCATTTTAGTTTGGGAGGGAGCATTATGTTCTGGACAGCACCTCATTAGTTAAGCCAATAGTTCCCAATAACTATTAATAACTGTATAGGTACCCTGCAATGTCAAGTAATTAACAGTGAGATGTATATATTGTAAGTAGAGCATCTAATAAAGCCATCAAGGGCCTGAAGATGTCTGGAATACAGAAGAAAAACAAAAGGAGACTCTGACCAATGTCTTCAAATATTTCAAGGCTAAAATATGAAAGAATGACTGGTTTCTGTGTCTTCAAGAGAGACAATTAATTCCATTAATTTAAAAACCATAGGAAAACCAATTTCAGAACAAAAAAAAGACTTTCTGTCCATTGTATCCAAAAATAGAGTAGTATGAATGACTCTCAGCATCCCTTGGTTGGTCAATTTCACTAATAGGATATAAGAAGAGGCTATAAAGGTACAAACTTAAATATAAGTAAAAGGAAGGAAAGAATGTAGACAAAACAATAAAACTCCACAATATCTCTCTGCATTTCCCACCTTCTGTGACTAATCCTCATAGAGTGGAGACCTCTAGCTAAAATCACTTCATTTTTGATGTTCTCAAAATACTCTATTGTTTTAAAATTATCTTTATGTTTCTCAAATCCCGGAACTTATACATATCTAACTAGTTGGTTTAACTATCTTTTCAATAAGAGTAACTATTATAGTAATTAAGTAGCATACTCTAACCTTCCTAACCAACAAGGATTTGGTTCAATGTAAGATTTTTTAATTCTTACCTGTAAATGAGGAGACCATTCATGCAAGCATGTATAAGTATGTAGGTAGAGCATACAATAAGAAATAAGAAATTCAATTCAAAATAGCCTCACAAATCCAGTAGGATATATAGATATATTGTTAGAGATAGAGATATATAGATATAAGTATAGATATAGGTATAGATACAGATATAGATACATTTGAAAATGGAAAGTATGAAGTGTATGCCCATAACTAGTGCTTTGTGTCGAAGATAACTCTCAATTAATGTGATTACAGGCAATTTTCTTTGCCTTTTTCTGATCTAAACTGAGTCTTCAGTCTGGCACATATATCAGAAAAGATTAAAGACAACGTAAACCTGATAATGAATCTCTTAAATCTCAGTTTAGTATTATTTCTTATTGCACAAGAGGCAGTGCTTTCTTTTTTTTTTTTTTCTTAAGTTTATTCTAGTTTGACATAACGAAAAAGACATACTGGTTTTATTTTCCCCACCATTGCCAGTTCAGCTCTCATCTATTTGTGGTTCCATTCTCAACCAAATTACATAGGAACTGGTAGAGTTTTTTTCATAGGGTCCAGTAGTACAAAATCTCTCTGCAAAATAGTAGCAGAGAGTATGAATTTGTCTTTCCCTTACAAGTGATACAAATAGAAAAACCTCTGGGTGACAGGCCGATGCCATAATTTAAATCAAGACACTAAAACTTCAGTGTATTAATTGCTTTAAAGAATAACAGAGAAATAAATAGAAAACAAAATGTTCATAGTGTGAATATACCTCGAAGATCGTTTAATCCACCCCCTTTCTTTCAGGGATAAGGTAACACATTTGCAAAGATGACAAATTATTTGACCTGATTCAAGCATCAACTCACCTTTTATTTTAATCTTGTTTTCCCATTTATTAATTTTAAACTAGGAGTAACGTGTTGGCTCTTGATCACTTACATGATCACACAGTTTGAGTAATAAAGAGCATTAATGGTTCATTTCAATTCATTTATAATAAGTAAATACACAAATAAAAGGGGATTAATAATATATACAGATATTAGTATAAAGATAAAAATTCTTACAAAAATACAAATCTTCCTAAAAACAAAGAACAAACAAAACAAACTAAATGGGGAAAGCCATTTATTTAATTATATACACACACATGAGTTTCATATATATCCATATACATATGCGTGGTATGATGTAAAATGTCATATACATGACAAAATATTAGAGAACTGAAAGAGAAAATATTGATTATATTAATAGATTTAATGACAAAGTTAAATTCAACACTGTCCTATATACATGAGAAATTCATAAACAAAGAGATTCAGTAAAGTTAAAATTAAAGAGTAAGTTAGTGATTTCTAAATTAATTTCATTGCCATAGAAAATATTCTGAATGATTTGGTGCTCTGACCTTTATTTTGGCTTGCTTTATGATCCAGCAAATGATCACTTTGGTCAATTTTCTATGTGCACTGAAAAATATGTGTACGCTGCTGTTGTTGAGAGTCGTATTCTATAAAAGTTAACTAGGTCAAAATATGTTAATTATGTCATTTAGAACTTCTATATCCTTAGATATTGTATTGCTTGTTTATTCATCGACTGGAGAAGTATGTTCAAGTCTCCCATGATGATGAAGGACTTGTCTATTTCTCCTTATAGCTCTCGATTTTTTCTTTACTTATTTTGAAGATCTATTATAGAGTGCATGGGTATTTGAATTGTAATCTCTTCTTGGTAAGTACAGCTCTATATCATTATGAAATAATCCTCTTTATCTTTAGTAATTTTATTTTGGTTAAAATCTACTATGTCATATGTTGTTATACTTGCATGAGCTTTCTTTAGAGAGACTTAGCTTTGTATCTAGTTTTATAATATTTGAAGTAGATGAACACGTGCATAACTTACTACCCAGAAATTTACCCAGGTCTGTACCCCACAGAAATATTTATGTTAACCAAAAAACATAGCAAGATTCTTTATAATGCTACTATTCATAATACCTGAAAAGTAAAAAAATAAAAACAAAGAAACTTAAAAAGCTATCAATATTTTTATGTAAAATTTGGGATATGTTCAAAGAAATTTGCACACGAGATGAATAAAAATTATAAATATAGTGCTTATCAAAAGAAACCAGATACAAAAAATGTATTCTGTATAGTTTTATTTATATAAAGTTAAAAACAGATAAAATATTGGTGTTATAAATTTAAATTGTTATTTTATTTGAATGAGAGAAGGTTGGTAAATGAAAATAATCAAGTCTGCTTCTGAGTTTTGTTAATGTCCTCTTTCTTTATCTCTATGCTGATAACAGAGGTGTGTTTATTTTGTAAAAGCTCGTGGTGCTGTTCATGCACTTTTCTGTATGCATGTTAAAACTAAAAAAAAATTATTAAAAATTTGATAGAGATATTAGACAAAAGCAAATAAAAAGATGCCAAATTCATGACATGTGACAAAGGAAAATGCAGACCATAAAGCTTTAAATTTATTAAAAGAAACAAACACTATATTATACAAAGCTAGAATTCACAATGACATTATAGCAGTTATTAATATTTGCATACCCAATGACGAAGCAATGAGTTCTTTACACCAGAAACTATAGGAGCTGAGAGGAGAAATATACAGGGACTCTCAATTCAAGACAAAAGAAAAATAAAAAACATTTAGTAACTAAAGCTATAATCCCAAACAACACAATCACATATATATCACAGAACTCCAGTAATAGGAAATATTTTTTTTTCAGTTGCACATGAGCAGGCATAAAAACTATCTTTTAATCCATGAGTAAAACCACAATAAATCCAACAAAAATCATAAAAATGCAAACAACAATCCCTGAATACTAATAAATGCAAGTATAAAGTAATAACATTTATTAAAAAGTAACTCATTCCATTTGAAAATGTAAAAGCATTCCATTAGAAAATAACAAAGGAATAATATAGGCCACAACTGCAAATTACTGTATGAGATATATTTAAGGAGATGATCAGAATACATTTCATGGAATTGGATATTGATATCATAAAAGGAAGGTAAATAAAATATTCCACCCCAAAGGCCAAAAAACGGCCTTACGAGAATAACAACACCTAAAATTTAATCTTCCCAAAAACCATTCAGACTACAGAAAGAAAATAAATATCACACTGTTTTTGCATTACTGTGAGGAAGATAATCGCATGAAGTGGAAGATGCTAATATGTAGAGAAATATTTGTCAAAAGTGAAAAAATCTATTTCTGGCCCTCACATTACCAAAATTCTATGTGTGGACAGTGAAGAAGCCTGAAGAAACAGTTTACAAAGGAGGAAAAGGAAGTGGAGATCCTATTAGTGAAATGAAACAGATGAAATCAATAAAAAAATTCCTCTTACACAACCAGTAGGTGAAAAGAGGTCCTAAGCCTGATAGAAAACAGCAGTGGGTACAGGAAAAGGCCTAGCAATTATATAGGATTTGAGGTGAAAAACTCAGGGAAAAATATTTCTAAGAGAAATGAGGGACGGAAAAATAGGACAGTACTCGTTAGAGCTGTAATGGTTAAGAGAGAGAGGAAGTAAGAGGAGTAAACTAAGCTAAGGATCCTCTAAAAGCAGGATAGAAGAAACACACACACACTACATCAAAACATCCCAAACCCAAAATTTTATATATAGAGAGATTTATGTACAAATATACATATACACACACGTATACATATGTATGTGTGTATAAGTATATGTGTGTGTATGCTTGTAAACATTTCACTGTACTGTCGGAAGAAAGCAACGAAGCAATCTTAAACTAGAAATCTTGTAAACCACAAAACCCTCAAGTTAGTCCACAAAGTTAATTAAAAATTCTGTATCCATATAACGCTACTATAAGAAGGGTGGGGGACATAAAATAAGAGTCAAAACATTTCAAACAATAAAAATTCCCCCAAAATAATATAACACAAAAATAAGCAGAAGGGAACTAGAGCAAAACATTTTATTTTTTACATTTTAATTTATTTTTTTAAAGTATAGGAGTTGTGGAGGGTTAATTCTTTTTATTTTTTATTTTACTTTATTTTTCTTGTGAGGAAGATCAGCCTTGAGCTAATATCCATGCTAATTCTCCTCTCTTTTTGCTGAGGAAGACCGGCTCTGAGCTAACATCTATTGCCAATCCTCCTCCTTTTTTTTTTTTTCTCAAAGCCCCAGTAGATAGTTGTATGTCATAGTTGCTCATCCTTCTAGTTGTTGTATGTGGGACGCAGCCTCAGCTTGGCCAGAGAAGTGGTTGTTGGCTCATGCCCGGGATACAAACCTGGGCTGCAAGTATCGGAGTGTACGCACTTAACCGCTAAGCCACGGGGCCGGCCCTATAGCATAACATTTTAAATTCAACTAAATATCCTTAAATATTAATTTGGATATATTAAAAGCATGTCATGAATAAAAATTTCAAAAAAATGAAAAATAGAAAAAAAGGTTCTACCAAAAAAATGAGTTGATTAGATTCAATAAAGAAATTGAAAAAAAAATTATAGAAAAACATCAATGAAATCAAATTTGGTTGTTTGGATAGATCAATACAATTGGTAAATGCCTAGCTTGATGTATCAAGAAAAATATATCCAAAGAAAACATTATCAATGCCAATATTTAAAAAGGTTATCCTATACATATTAGAAAGATAATAAATAGATATAAATAATTTTGTCCTTTTTTTTTAAGTCATACACCTCATATTTATCCTTCTGTCTTTAGATTTGCCAGGACTTTTCTTATTATGCTAGGCCAATATAACACATATGTGAAACAAAATGAAAAACTTTCTGATTTTGTCTCATAATTTATTCTTAAATATACTGCTTTTTAAAGCATTAGTGAATTCAACTGATAAAATTTCATTTCAGATTTTTGCAAGTCTACCCATAAGAAAAATTAATCAATGTTTTAATCATTTTCTTTACACTTTGATACTAAGAATGAAATATGCAGATTTCACTCTTTTCTTATATTCTGGAAAACAAAACACTTTTATAGAATTTATTTATACCACTGTCAGGCCATAGCACTTAACAAAATCCCACTTTCTGTTTCTGTTGCAAAGTAAAGTATAGAGAAAAGCTAAATATCATTTTTATTCATGAAAATGAAACAAATAAATATCTCAAATCAAGCTTTCTATTTCTTCTTGTGCATACCTTGATATACTAAAATGGCATAGTATGCACTCCAAGCTCTCTCCCGCCTGCCCCTCCAAGAAAATCATCAAAAGAAAGTAAATACTATCAGAACAAACTGTGTCAGAAAACTGAAAAATGGCCAAAGATGTACAGCAAACAAGGTAATGCCACAACAAAACAAAACAAAAAGGTAACTTAAAAATGGTAGGAAGGTTTGGCATTTTTATATGCCCTTGGCAGCTCCCTCCCCAGTGTAGTTGCAGCGTTGAAATGTTAGCCTGTATTCCCAGTGTGGGATTCTGAACTGTAGTTCTGGAGGAAAGGGAAACAATCATATTTGCAAATTATTCTGTATGCCTGTACTAATCTGTCT
Source organism: Dicerorhinus sumatrensis harrissoni (assembly GCA_014189135.1). Taxonomy (NCBI): domain Eukaryota; kingdom Metazoa; phylum Chordata; class Mammalia; order Perissodactyla; family Rhinocerotidae; genus Dicerorhinus; species Dicerorhinus sumatrensis. The sequence continues at coordinate 15,698,321 of JABWHU010000190.1, read as the reverse complement.
GGAGGCTACATGAAAGATGCAAAGGGCACATTTCTGTTTCATCTAACACAGAAATCTCAGGTGGGATGAACAATGAGCATTGCCTGAAAATGCTGCAAGATGAATAATGACTCACTGATGCCTAAGATCCAGAACAAAAAGCAGAGTAGAGTTTACTTTGGAAATTAGGACACTCTAAAGCACCTCTGTATATGGGGCCATTAGGAAGATATAGTCATGTTCAGAGCAGGATGCATGCTCAGAAAGAACTTGAGAAGATCCTAGGCTTTCATCTTGAATAGACCCCTTGGCTCAGTATAAGCCTGGCTGAATGTTGAAAGAGTGTTCCGGTTCTTAGCCAATCTGCAATGACTAGAAGATGACTATGTGCTGTCTACAAGAGACTCACTTTAGATCCACAGTAACAAATAAGTTGAAATTGAAATGTTGGAAAAAGATATACTGTGAAGATGGTAAGCAAAAGAGAGCAGATGTGGGCAAAAGAGAGCAGATGTGGATCAGACAAAATAGACTTCAAGTCAAAAATGGCTAAGAGAGACAAAGAAGGACATTATACATTGATAAAAGGGTCAGTTTGTCAATAAACTATAATAATCCTATATAAAAATACATACATATATATATGCCAAATAACAAAGCCCTGTTAAAAAATTCAACTATGTAAATTTTAAAGATCTTATTGACTCTATCCAATGGTTCATGAATTGGGCAGCATCTAATCCAGCAGACAGAAAGGAGCTCTGATGAACTATAGAAAATGAAAGACTTTTATTGGCAGAGGGAGCAGGAACAAGGAAGTTGTACGAGGCATACAAGCAGATCGGGTGTTGCAAGGTTACTTTCCTTTAGGGGATGGCAGGGATCTGTCATTCAGATTACCTAACTAACTAGTGCTGATCAGATGAGTCCTGATTGACTGGTGTAAGACTCCATTTTATACCAGTTTTTATATTTTTTAGAAAGAAAAATTGACAGAATTGAAGAGAAACATGGAGAGTTCTACAATAACATCTGGAGAATTCAATACACCACTTTCAATAATGGATAAAACACCTAGACTGAAGATCAATAATGAAATAGAGGTCTTAACACTTAAAACAACACACCTGACGGACATATATAAAACATTTCACTGAACAGAATCAGAATTCACATTCTCAAACAGTGCACAAGAAACCTTATCCAGGATAGACCATATATTATGCCACAAAACAAGTCTCAATAAACTTAAAAAGATTAAAATCACATAAAATATCTTTTCCAACCACAATTAAATAAAGCTAGAAATCATTATCAGAAGAAAAATTACAACATTTACAAATAAGTTGAAATTAAACAGTAAATTCTTAAACAACCAATTGGCCGAAAAGAAATCACAAAAGAAATCAGAAAATTCTTAGACACAAATTAAAACAACACAACATAACAACACTTATGGGATGCAATCAAGGCAGTGCTCAGAGGGAAATGTATAGCTGAAAAAGTTTACATTAAACCACAAAAAAGCTCTCAAGTCAATAATATAGGTTTACACCTTGAGGAACAAAAAAAAATAGAGCAAGCTAAACTCAAAGCTATGAGAAAGAAAGAAATAAGGATTAGAGAGAAGAAAAATTAGACAAAGAATAGAAAAACAACAGAAAATGTAACCAAAAATTGATCTTTTGAAAAGATCAACAAATTTCACACACTTTAGGTAGACGGACAAAGTGTAGACACAATTAACTAAAATCAGAAATGAAAGAAGGTACACTACTAATACCCTACAGCAATAAAAATTATTCTAAGAGAACAAAATTAATAATTGTACACCAACAAATTATATAATCTAGATGAAATGAGAAAATTCCTATAAACACACCAATTGCCTAAACTGACTCAAGAAGACATGGACAATCTGAGTAGACCTATAACAATTAAAGAGATTGAATCAGTAACAAAAACCTCTCAACAAAAGAAAGTTCAGAATCAGATATTTTCAGTTA